>NDFF03000002.1:0-427676 GCA_002150815.3 Grammothele lineata
TTTCTCGTCCCCCACCGCCCTTGAAGAAATCTGGAGAAATGTCAGCGCCTGCTCCTGGCCCCCGGCATCAGCGCGCCCGCTGCTGGCGCCGCGCGCCCATTCCTCGTTCCGTCGCGCCGGCGCCGCCGGCTTCCTCGGCTGCCCGACGTCGCCTGGCCCGACGTCGGGAATGCTGCGCTCGTCGTGGTCCACGACGAGCTCGATCCCCTGCTCTCCCCGTGCTTCCCCTGGGCGGATTTTCTCCGCTCTTTTCGTTCTGTACAGTACTCGTCATGTAGATAGCGTCGATACATATATTGGGGTGCCTTCTGTGCTCGTTCTGTACCTACGCGCGCATCTCCCGCAGCCCGCAGCCCCGCCCTCCCGCCCTCCCGCCTCTCGCGTGCGCGCGCCGCGCGACGTGCGGCGCACTGTCATCGCGCTCAGTGTATTAGTAGCGTTGGGAGTGCGTAAACGCGTGTATTAAATGCACAATAATGGGCCAGGAGGCAACCTTCCGCGGGGAGCTCCAGCCACCTTCCTGGCCCAGGGGAGGTACATTCAGCTCACCCATTTCGTGGGCGATCTCCTTCATTCTTTCTGTATATTGTACGCATCAAATATTAATATCAGGGAGAGCAGGTCCGCCCAGCAGCGCTCCTTTCATTGCACCTTGAGGGCAGTGGCGTTCAGTTGTGATCTGCCCGAAAGCGCCAAATACCCTCACATTTTCCCTTACACCAAAATCTACAACCTTAATTCACAAGTAAGTAGTTGAAGTGTGCACAGAGGCCCAAAAACTAGGGGACTGGGTAGTTTTTTTGTGGATTAGGGAATAGGAATCACCTGAACTCCGTGCACACTACCTTTCAGTGACCCACAGCTACACATTTCGCAGGTTTTGAACGCACAAACTCGGTGGCTGAGGCTCCTCCCAGCTCTTTAGAAGCTATCTCTCTCAAATTTTACTCGTTTCCCGTGATTTCTTTTGCTTCTTGTAGCTACAGAATGTCGGTACATATCCCGTGTGTATACCTTGACCTTTGGCTAGGATACATATCAATAGCACCTCCAACGAGGTCATGCAAGTGAGTCTATGCTCGTGCAAGGACACCCTGTCCCTGAATATAATATATAATAATACACACGAGTCCCAACGCTGCTAATACATTGAGCGCGCCGCACGTCGCGCGCACGCGAGGGGCGGGAGGGCGAGGGACAGGAGATGCGCGCGCAGGCATAGAACAGGCACGGAAGACACCCCAATATATGTATCGACGCTATCTACATGACGAGTACTGTACAGAACGAAAAGAGCGGAGAAAATCCGCCCAGGGGAAGCACGGGGAGAGCAGGGGATCGAGCTCGTCGTGGACCACGACGAGCGCAGCATTCCCGACGTCGGGCCAGGCGACGTCGGGCAGCCGAGGAAGCCGGCGGCGCCGGCGCGACGGAACGAGGAATGGGCGCGCGGCGCCAGCAGCGGGCGCGCTGATGCCGGGGGCCAGGAGCAGGCGCTGACATTTCTCCAGATTTCTTCAAGGGCGGTGGGGGACGAGAAAACGGGGCTAACTAGGCGGGGGCATCCACTTGATCCTCCCAGGCTAATTAGCCCGGAAGTGTGGGACGATCAGGTGTCGGAGTCGCCGACGCCCGCCCGCCGCACAAAGCACGCCAAACACCGCCGGCGCCTCGCCTCGCGCACCGTGGTCACTGGTCACTGCATTGGGCGCGCGCGCGTCCCGCCCTCTCCAGCCACCGCGTCCCTCTGACCCGTCCTTTCCTCTCCTCTCTTTTCTTCTCCTCTTCGTTCCGCACTTGTCGCCAGCTATGTCAGCGTTTGACGCGTTTGGGACCGCCCAGCCCCAGCAGCAACAACAACAACCACCCTCGGGCGGCCTCTTCGGTGGCGGCACAGGCGCGTTCGGGGCCCCTTAGAACAACTCCGCCGCCCCGGCAGCAGGGGGCTCGCTCTTCGGGAACCCCTCGCAGCAGGGCACCAATACCGGGGGAGGAGGCGGGCTCTTCGGCGCAACGAACACGAATACGGGTACGGGTACGGGCGCGTTTGGGACGACGCAGACGGGCGGGGGATGGCTGTTCGGGAACGTGAACGCGAATCAGCAGCAACCACAGCAGCAGCAGTAAGGTGGAGGGCTTTTTTAGAGCACCGCGGAGCATCAGAACGCTGGTGGTGCGGCACCGTCGGGAGGGCTGTTTGGGTCGACGCAGCCGGCGCAAGCAGGTATGTGTGCGTCACTTGTTATGTGGTTTCTGTGTTTGGGCTCTCGGGTTGTGTGGGTGGTTTTGTGCGTGCACGGTATATATGTGAAGAGCGCGACGGCGTTATCGAGCGGTGGCATTGCCGGCCGTTAAAGATGTTTGTCATGAGGAGTTTCTGGATTGCTTTATGCTTTGTGCTGCTGCATGAGTTCGAACCCCCCGCGTTATGGGACCCTTTCAGCTTTTGCCCTCACGTCTGTTACACTCGTGAACTTGACTGACCACACCTCCAGGAACTACCGGTGGCGGGCTATTCGGTGCCGCTACTAACAACACTACCAGTGCCTCCGAGGGCGGTCTCTTCGGAAACACCAACACCAGCACCCCCCAGCGGTGGTCTCTTCGGTAGCACAACTAACACCGGCACGAACACGAGCACCGGCCTATTTGGCAGCACTACGACGAACACGACCAGGCCCTCGGGAGGGTTGTTCGGCAACACCAACACTTCTGCCCCAGGCACCTCTGGAGGCGGGCTCTTTGGCAACACCGCCAATACTGGGACCAGTGGCGGTCTGTTTGGGAACACGAACGCAAACACGACCACCGCCCCCTCAGGAGGCCTCTTCGGCTCGACCACCACGACCAATCCCGCGCCTAACGCCAGCGGGGGGACTCTTCGGCTCGACTGCACCAGCAACAACGGGTGGAGGATTGTTTGGGAGCACGACGACTCAGTCCGGGACGTCGCCATTCGGGAATATCACTGGCCAGGGGTCTACCTCGCTCTTCGGGCCCGTCACCCCGCAACAGCAACAGCAGCAGCAGCAACAACAAAAACCTGAGGGCATGGGGCTCTTCAGCACGAGCACCCTCGATGGGGGTAACGGCGGTGGGGGCCTGTTCGCGTCGCGCCCCGCGGGGGCGGGAAGGACGAAAGTTCCTCTAAGAGAATGTGAGAGTGGTCCCGCCGCAGTGTGGTCTGCTCGCAGTGCCAACTTGGGACCACATCTTAAGCACTGGTTGTATTCATTTGCGTTTGTCATGATTGTGGCAACATCACCCAATCCAATCACGGTGTTACGCACAACGTAGATCCGAAGTTCGAACCCCCTTCTCGTACGCTTGTCAACCCCGGCGCCACAGGCGGCACGGAGAAGAATCGAGAACTCGTTTAATGGCAGATATTTAATCTGTCGCTGTCGATGAAGGGAGCCATTTTTTCCTCAAATGGCAAAAATGTTGACGAGGAAATCCCTCGCGGACAGGCGTGCGGGCTCATCCTGCAGGGGTCGATTCTTGTCTTAGTCGACTTCGGAGACGGGACATCCTTGGAACAGTACTTAGAGTACGCTATCTGATAGGAAAAGTGTCGCTCTTCTGTTATTAGTCGTAGTAAGTCATTCTCTCTCTCATTGTACCCATGCGGATCGCCCCAATTCACCCGATTTCATGGCACATAGACAGTTCCCAGCCTACCGCCACTCTACCATGCTTGGATCTCGTTTATATGGTGAGCTTTGAGACCCCAACAATTTATGATCAACTCGTCGATGGGATATCGTACAGTTCTGATATGTATATGAACTGCTCCGATATCATTAGTGATGTCTTCTGCATTCCAACAGCTAAGAGTCGCGGTCCCAGCAGCGGCCAGCCATTACTGGTGCGTACACCACCCACCCTAGCTTGAAGCCCTGGCCTCCTATTTCTCCTATCCTCCGGTCATCCACTGTACCTCAACTGTACCTTTCCAACTTCGTATCAACACATATACAGAAACCGGGCTCTCCGATCTGGACCTCAAGATAGAGGAGGTCCTGAAGGGTGCTAACTTTCGGAGAAGAAGTACTATATCGTGGCTTCAACTACAAGGTATGCCGTTTACTTCACCTTCTGGCCGCGTCTAAATTTGCGATCCTATAACTTTCGGACACACAACCATGCAGCTTTTGATGGGCTCGCCGGACGTCACAATCGGCCGCCGCACCGTGGTGAATGGGAGTCCAGGCAAAAACGGTTCTGCGGCTACTATCGGTGGTGGCGGCATTATTACCTCACAGGGTCATTCCAGCTCCCGGGGTCAGTTGCTGCCGCTGCCAGTTCCTTCGACGAACCACGGATCTTTCAAGACAACGACCAACTCTTCGCCGTTATTTGCAAACCCACCGCCGTCAACGATTTCAGCGACTCCGAGCACTTCAACGCCGTTCACACTCACTGTCAGCCGTACGCGTCCCACGCAGACGGTAGGAAGGCAGCCTAATCCATCTCTTTCATCCAATGAAGCCATTAGGTCACAGTTTAATATGGATACTACCACTTTCACTATCCAATACTCCCTTTCGTCCCACACTTCGTTGGAGCTGGGAACCATTGCTTCAATATCCAACTCACCCTTACCTGAGCTGAGCAGTCCTCATACGGTGTCGTTCTCCACATCCCAAGTATCAAGTACCACCCCGTCAAGCGGTATGTATGTTGTTTGTCTCTTGAGACCCGCTTATTCAACGTATTTGCAGGAGTGAGCGACTTACGTCATAATAAACATAAGCCTTCTGGGGTAGCCATCGCCAGCTCTATCCTGGGAGCACTTGTGTTTATCGCTATTTTCCTCGTTGGTCTTCGTTGGTGGTGCCGCCGACGCAGATATTCAAAGAAGCAAGATGTTCGATTGCCGCCTAGCGGTCATACACATTTGTCGGAAGTGAAACTGGTCAGTCTCAATTTCTAGCCTTTGTCAGGCTACCGGTTAACAGAACCGTATGCATGTCCCACCTGATAACTATCTCCCGTCCTTGCGATTTCTCGCATTCCAGGAGCGGGAATTACCTCAGAGTGGCAACGCCCTCCTCCAGATGTCCAATGTAGATGTTCTATCGCACCTGAGGTCTTGGAGCACCAGCGAACCTTCTGATGCACCGGCGACGATCGGCTCACGCGGCTCTCTAACTGCTGTATCCATCAATAAGTCCTCACTACCACCGTGGGTCGAAGAACCGCCCCTAAATGAATCCAGTGACCAGCAGTTACTGCGAGGAAGCGCGACGCGATTCAACTATACGGAAGGTATGTGTCCATTTTGCGCTGGGACGACCCCGAGGAATATTAAGTCAGCTCAGCAGATGACCGGGAATCGTATATCGAGAGAGGAGACTGCACCGCTCGAACGTCAGTCGTAAGACACGCGGTAGACGGAGGAGTCCGCCTGGCTGGAGGTCGTCCGGGATCTGACGCGGAAGAGGAAGAGTCGAACGTAGGAACTATAGCGACTCTTCCGCCGGCGTATTCCTCTATCGTATACCCATAAGTAGTGAACAGGGCTAGAGTGACGTTACCAACCCGAGCGACTCAATGACGTAACCTTGTATCAACCAAGTAGGTATTGCTAGGTGAAAGTAGAACTAATAACGTTAATTGCGTGCCACGTCGTAAATTGTAGGGTATGATACAGTGCAGATACGCGATACAACACTCCTCAGATTCCAAGGTCCAGCCCACACCGTACATCATCAACATCACCCATACGCCCCTACTCACCGCTCCGATGCGAAGATACGGTCCACAACGCGCTCGACGAGCTTCGCCTCGCGCACCTGCATGTCCTCCTTGCTCACCGTCTCCCCGCTCGCCATCCTCTCCACCGCCGCGCGCCACTCGTTCACCTTCTCATCGAGCACCGCCTCCCTCGCACGCGCGAGCCGCGCCGTCGTCTGCAGCCCGAGCACCTCCGCCTCCCCGTCCTCGAGCGGCTGCGCCCGCGCGCAGAGCTCGGCGAACGCGGGCCGGAGCCACGCGGGGATGCCGTACTTCTCGGCGAGGAAGACGCGCTCGACGGGGTCGAGCGGGGGCGAGGCGGCGTCAAGCGCGGAGACGGCGTGCGCGCGGGCGGCGGGAAAGTCGAGCGCGGAGGCGGTGGAGAGGAGGAGGACGAGGTTGAGGATGGAGCCGTTCTGCTTGTTGGCGGCTCTGGAGGGGCTCGTCAGTACGGGAGGGCGGAGCTGAGGATTCATAGAGCGTACCCGTGATAGAGGAAGTTAAGGAGACACTCGAATTCTCGGCACGAGACGTCCGGTAGACGGACCGCTGTCTCGTCTGATTTGCCAGCCTTGTCCACGATCGTGCGCTGGAAGAATTCCTTGAAGTACGTCGAGTCGCGCTCGAGGAAGTATCGGTGTATGCGGAAGAGGGTGTTCTCCACCTGAACAGGAGTCAACTAGATGTCGCCGAACAATAAGAGGGAACATACCCTCAGGATCACCATCTCATCTTGCATATAGAACGATGAGTGCCGCACGGCGGGCTGCTCAGGGGGCGAAGGCGATCGCGCGAACTCCTTGCTGTTGCCTGCTTGAGGCTTCGACGATGCACGAGGGCTCAGGAGAGCCGGTGATGCAGGTCGAGTTTGCGCGAGCGTCGATCCAGGACTGAGCGGGACGGGGATCTGGTTCGGGCTCACGCGACCGCTGCCGGACTCCTCCGGAGACCGCGGGCGGAGCTGTTCGGACTCCAGCTGGCGTGGCTCCAGCGGCTGCGGGCTCGATGTGTATGTCTGAGACGACAATGAGTTGAGGGCTTGGAGCGCAAGCGGCGACTGCGGCGGGGAGGGACCGGGGGACGTGCGGCGGTGCTCAGAGCGCGCGGGACGTTCAGGCGGGAAGAACGGCCGTTCGATGTCCGTCGCAGACTGCGGGATGTCGGGGAGCGGGAGGACGACGAGCGGACTATGACAGAGCGGGGATGGGCCGAAGCCGCTGTCGGACGACATTCCCCCAGAGGCATCCATGAGACGGCGTTGCGCGACAGCGCCACTCCCGCTCCCGCCACTGCTACGCTTCGATGACTTGCTGCTCCTCGGCGAGCGGCGCGGGCTCATCATGCGAGAGGAAGAGGCGGCCGGGGCGTACGGCATGGGAGGGGAACGCTGCTCGTCGAGTGGGGGTTCGTAGCGCTCGACCGTAGGCCCGCGCCATGTGCGTGCCGGAATGCCAACGCCCTCCTCTGGCTCGCTGTCAGTTTCGACCCGTGGGCTGTGGTACTTGCGATGCCCTTGGGAAGTACGCGATTGGGGAGGAGACTGAGGCGAGGATCTTGATTTCGAGGAGCTTCGCCGGCTGAGAGGGACGTCGTCTTGGGGGAGAGGTGCGGGCGGTCTGTGATCACGGGGCGTGAGATCTCCGTAGGATTCTTCCTTCGCTTCGCGGGCGAGGCTGAGCATGGGACCTAGGGATCTCCGCAAGGGCGAGGGCATGTCGGAGGCATTGGGGGACGAGAGGGTCCAGTTGTCGGGCGACATGGACCGTGGTGGCCGTTCAGGCTGAAGGAGAGGGCTAGGCGGGGAGGTGCCGGGATACGATCGCGAAACTTGGTCGTCGCGGATCGGCCGTTGTTGGGGGCTCGATTCGACAAGGAATCTCATGTCCGAGCGTGCACGGTATGCAATCGGACGGCCAGGTGAAGCCATAGCAAGCTAGCAGAGGATGTGCACGGCGTGCGAGATGAGTCGTGCGCAAGCGCAGAGCAAAGTTTTATAGCTCACCTAGCCGAGGGCACGCGTTGGGGGCGTGTACCTCCAGGTACTTCCCGCATCAGAAAGCGCGTGTCCGGGCCTATCAAGCCTGGACTTCGCGTTGCTCTTCTCGCGCTGGCCAGGTGTCGCCAGCCTGAGCTGTCTCACCCCACAATGAAATCATCAAGTGAGACAAGGAAGACGGACAATAGGCCGGAGGATCCGGGGCCAGCATACAAAGAGAACTATATTCGAGCTTTTGATTGCAGCCTACGACGATCGAGGACCTCTACCTGCAATGTTGCGAAGCTCACAGCATCATAAGACAGACGGCTTCGTCTGAAACCGTTTCTGAGGATGAGGCAGCATGGCATCCACACCTGAGAATGTTGCGGTGGAAAGCAAGAAGAGGATACTTAGGCGCCAGAGCCACCCCGCGGGCGTCGCCCTAGCGCGGACGGGCATCGCCCGACTAAGTAATCAGTGAAGACCAAGCCCACGCGCAAAGTCCACACAGCTTAGTTCTAATTGAATATCGAAGTGGATACCATTTACTGTACACGGTCTATGACCTTGACTATAATACAGGCATGTTATCTTCAACTAGCTAGCAATACTCCTCAAGGCTGCCTCGGTGACTATGCGGCCAGGCCGCGAGCGGGATATGTGGATAATGAAAACGGAAAACTCGCGCGGTGCATCCTTGTCCTGTGCGGAAGATTCATCCCTCCTCTCGCTCAAAAACTCCAGTCCGACCGGCCGTAGTACTTCCTCAACGAGACACGTCAGCGGGATTGAAGCTCCTGGTCCCTGCCCATCGTTGGCTCTAGCGTCAGGAATCAACGAAAGTTGCTTGCGCGCCCTGCCCGCCAAATCAGGGAGGACGGTCAAACCACCTTCCCCCTCACGATAAGTAGTGGTGCCGAGCAGCTCGCGCGAGACTTCAACAGCGCCGCCGCGGCGGACTTTGGCGGGTGTAGGAAACATGCCCCACATCTCAACCTCGCCGTCTTCAGGGATAAGGTGCATGAGGTAAATCTTTTCGCTCCGCACGATCGCAAGGAGGGCGGAAGGGTTGCGGGAAGTGCCGGTGAAGAGGTTCGCGAGATAGGAGAACATGTCGAGAACGGTTGTTCCTACATATATTCAATCAGTATGATGCAACTCATGCACGAGGCACCAAAGGAAAGCGTACGAATGAGTGGGTAGATACTCTGACAGAACGTCCGTGACGGTCAACGATGTGGTGGTGAAAAGGGAGGATGGATAGGGGGCTAAATGATTGAGGCGCTCGTCGGACCATTTGATTACTTGTGAATGCATTAATAATACATGACCTATCATACATGTATGCACCCAAACAAACGACACGGGAAACTAGGTTGGGCTGTAGGGAGGACAGGAACTGTGTACAGAGCCATCACATGTCAACCTGCCCTTCAGATGTGACAGTAGAATCCGTGAACGGATGATTACACTTGGTGCACACGAAGAACAGGATCATACGCGTCTCCTTCCGCTTGGACTGATCCTGAAAGAACACGGCACTGGTGGGCCATGAGAGCAGCCCCGGAAGAGGGATTCGACAAGACGCACTCGTTGTGACCGCACTTCGGGCAAGTCATCTCTCTATGGGCCTGAAGGAACTTGAGCCACTTCACGCAGCGTGGCAGAGGAAGAGACATACCAGGGTCGGATCAGCGGCAAGGTCTGCTGTAACTCCCATCTGCTCCCTGCACCCTTATGAGTGCGGCCGTCCACGCAGCGTCGCATGTGGGGAGAAAACGGGCCATAACGCACCTCGTGACCGTAAGCAAGTCATTCCTGTACACACACTGGTTCTCCCCAATCTCGTCGTACGGGCAGATGCGACAAGCATAGACCATAACACGCCGCTGTGGGTCTGCCTTCGGGTAGAGGAGGTTGTTGCACTCGGAGCAGAAGTGGAGGGAGGCCTGGTGAATGTCCAATGCGAATGCGTGTGTCGGAGCATGAGTCATGAGGACGCCAAAGAGGTACGCTGTATAAGTGAGTGAGCATGCATTTCACGGGTAGACAACTCGCCATTTTTGTGAGGAAGAAGGGAGGGACAGAGGGTCGAGAACGCGAAGATGGTGGTCGCACAGAAAGGCGGGACGGCGAACAAGCGCTTGTGCACGGCGCCTTGGCTGTCCGAGGCAACGCCGGGCGAGCCAGGCGACCAAGATGTTGTTCTCCATCATCATCCCCCTCGTGCCTCCAGCTTCCGCCATCCCGTCCTCGATGTTCATCTTGCGTTGAGATGTTTGCACGTTCAAAAGTCCTCAAGCCTTCGACGATCTACGCGGGCCTACTTGCTCTACGTGTCTGCTCCGCCCTTTTCGGGACCGCATACATCCACCCCGACGAGTACTTTCAGAATGGAGAAGTAGCAGCAGGTGCGCATGATGAACACGTCGTTTTCGTTTTGGTTAAAGGAAAGAGACAGGTGGCATTCTCGGCCTCAGCAATCAGCCCACATGGGAGTGGGATCCCGTCTTCCCCTGCCGCTCAATCGTACCAGTCTGGCTCACCACGGGTCTGCCATTCATCTTGGCCAAGTTTATTTCTCGAGGTGAATCATCTGGCGCACGCTTGAGTTACTTGTACTCATAACGTAAAGATGACCTACCTTCGCCTCGAATGCTCTTCGTTGTGGAGAGGCTGTCATTCTTAGGATTATCGTTCCTGCTCGGTATGTCTCCCCTCTAAGTCTCCGAATGTTCTTTTCTGAAGGAGAAATAGACTTTGCGACGTATCACCTCGTTCATGAATCGTCCAGAGCGACGGCGCTGCTGCTGCTCGGATCGTCCTATGTCGTCCATACTTTTCAAGTCAGGCCTTTCTCAAATTCGATGGAGGCCATCTTAGTAGCTATGTCTTTGTACCTTCTGCGCAACCTGCTTTCAAGGGAAAGTACGAAGGTGCCTGCATCTGTGAGTCTGGTCTAAATTTGCCAATCCTTTTGGCATTGCGCCGTCAGCTCACGAAAGAATACATAGGGTATCTCATTACCTCTATCCCAACTGGCAATGGTCGCTGTATGTGGCATTTTCACGCGCATTACCTTCGGCGCGTTTTTCCTGCCGGTCTTTCTCGAAGTTGTGAAGTGGAGCTTGCGGCAGTCAAGATTCTCCCTCCAGTCTTGGACCCGACTGCTCACACCTTCGCTTGTAGTCGCTGTGATTGCGGCTTCTGGATTTGCTTACTGCGACACCGCCTACTTCAACTCCAGTTTTCTCGAACTAACTCCGCTCAACTTCCTGCGCTACAACCTCCTTCCCTCGAACCTGGCCGAGCACGGACTACACCCTCGTTGGCTCCATCTGGTTGTCAACTTACCGATGATCGTTACTCCCCCACTCCTCGTCTATGCCTTCATCGCTGAGTGGGACGTGCATAGCCCTCGGACACAGGAGAAGAGCGTGGAGACGGACAAAAGGAAACTCGGAGTAATAGAGAGGATGCAGAATGGTGAGTGTCCTGACTCGCTTGTATGCCTGTCTCTGACGTTCTATAGCGATGTACTGGTTACGTTGGTCCAGCACCACGCTTCTTTCCATCCAACCCCACCAAGAACCTCGCTTCTTGACACCTCTCGTAACGCCGATGATCTCGTTTGTTGTGAACAATGGGCGTATTTTACGAGCGGGAAAGCTATTCTGGGTAAGGAACCTCTTCTTTGCTCTACTCGCTCTACAACGTACGCCCTAACGCGACGGTCATGCCGTAGGTGACATGGGGAGTGCTCAACATCGCTCTTGGTATTCTCTTCGGCGTTCTCCACCAAGGCGGTGTCGTGCCATCACTCTTCCGCATACACGATATCCTGTACGACCCCACCACTGGCGTGCAGTCGTACGACTTCCACGTTGTATATTGGAAGACCTACATGCCGCCGAGACACCTCTTGGCCATACGACGCGAAGGTATGCTAGCTCCCAAACTCACTCTTTCTGATACACTCAACATTTTTGTAGATGTCATCTCTCAGAAGATCAGCGTCAGTGACTTCGCCGGCAGCTCTCCGGAAACAGTCGTACAAGGTCTCCAGGGCGTAGCAAAGTCAACTTCGACGTCGCTTTCAACCATTCTTGTCGCGCCCTTCCATTCAGTTGGGCGTCTCGGCGAGGACAAGGTTAGATGCCTAACCGAAAGAGACCGTGTTTTCCCTCACCTCGATCTGGATCATATTGGTGAGACTGTGGAGGTTGGCTGGAAGGACGGAATGAGTCTCGGTATTTTCGATGTCGACAGGGATTGCTTGAACAGTATAGCTCAAATCTAGCGCCTCCGTCTAACGTCTGGAGAAGGGACGAACAATGTCACATCTGGAGTGCGGTGTAGAGGATAGCAACGAACACTGGAACACCGTGCGAGACGGTGATAGAAGTGAAGAAGCCGTTTGTGCAACGCGTTGCGGGCATGCGTTGCTTTGCACGTACAGGTGTTGTAGTAGCGTGTCGCGGCAACGTGTTCGCGAGTACTTCAGGTGAGGCGTCAGAACATCTCGCGAGTGAGGTCAGCCAGGGCTTACCTTCGTCATAGGGGCTTATCATGACAAGGAGCCCACAAGCTACCGCGATGATGCCTCGCTGCGACTCGAAGGCCTCGTTTCCCTGTAACAGGGTTCCGAGTGTTCGTCGAATGTTCGCCGCCTCGCACGCCTTGGCCACTCCCTGCGCGTTGCAGTCCCCATGCCGCACACGCATTCCCCCGGCTACATATGCGCGCCACAACCGAGCTCGGGCGGCTGCCTTACACCTCATAGCTGCACCCTTCCTCTCGCAAGCGTGCGCAGGTTATGGACCTCCCGAGTCGCCTCCCTTCTCCCTGGGCACACGACTCTACCCCGCTCCCCTCTCCCGGACCCCCACCCAGCCCCGCCGTCTGGATGCCATACGATCAGTGGGCTCCCGCCCAACAGCAACAGCGCAGAGGACCAACGCCCGCCCGCTCGCTCCCGCTCCTCCCGTCGTCGAACCAAGGCCAAAGCCATGCCGGCGCACCGATGCGCACGAATACGACACTCACTCCCCTACCAACACACCCCGAATTCCTCCGAAACCTCGAGTCGCACCCCATGATCATCCAGCGCATGCGCGCGGGAGGCGGAGGCGAAGATGGCAGCTCCGACGCAGACGACGACGATCCGCTACGCACGCCCAGTCCCACCTCCTCCCTCGAGTTCGTGCATCACGCCTCCAGTAACCCGATCACGCACGCGAAGCAGGACGAGTACAAGGTGCCCGGTGCTGCGCCCCCGCCGTTCCCGCTTCCCCAGGTGCCTTTCCCGCATGGCTCCGGATTCAGCACTCCTGTGCTATGCGCTAGCCCCCGGCCCATGATGAGTGTAGAAGGAAGCCCTTACCACAGCGTCCGGAGCATGCCGAGCACGGACTCAAGCCCCGCGCGGACACCGGACTCGCCGGCGGCGGTAGCGCTGGCGACGCCATCGCCCGCGATGATGCGCGCGCTGGCGCGGGCGCAGGTTCAGCCCGCGAAGGCTGCCATTCCGCCGCCACCTCCCTTGCCTTTCCCGTTACCCAGGCGAGGCGTCACTGCAGCTCCCGCGAACCCTGTGCCACTGTCGCTGACGCCGGGCATGCCGAAGATCATGTTGCCAGCTCCCACACCACCGAAGAACGCAATTGCTCAGCCACTTCACGCGTCTGCACAAGTCGCGCCCGACCCATCCCCCTCAGTGAAAAGCGTGATGTCCGGGCCGCGCGCGAGGCTGCCTGCTATGCGGGGATCGATTGGCGCAGCGCTAGCGCTTCCGAGTATCAACAAAACACAATCGTCAGAAGCTCCCCAAGCTCCCCGGCACCCAGTATTCTACATGAAGGAAGGGATGGTCGTGTTGAAGGTGAGCGTTACTGATCCGCGCGCTGTTCTGGTACGCGCAACTGACGAAGCATCCGGAGGTCGAGGGCTCGTTGTACAGGGTGCACAGGTATCTGCTCGAGCAGCAGTCCGACTTGTTTAGGCAGATCATCACAGAAGACCGCGATGCAATGGGTCACACGGATGAGGATCCTATCCCTCTGCCCGAGAACATTGGGCAGTCCGCGTTCGATTGCCTCCTGAACTTCCTTTACACGGGGTACGCGCCCCTCCCACATATGGAACCTGAGCGATCGCTAACTGGGATGCAGAATCTACGATCCCACCTCAATCGCCATTCCCGACTGGGTTACGCTCCTCCGCATCGCCACGCGCTTACAGTTCCCGCGCGTGCGACAGTATGCCGTGCGCGAGCTCACCGCGCGCCGCAACACGCTCCCACCGGTCGACGCGATCGTACTCGCGCGTGAGCTTGACGTGTCTGCTTGGCTCGCTCCCGCCTACGCAGAGCTCGTTCGCCGGTCAGTGCCGCTCGATGAAGATGAAGCCGAACGTCTGGGCGCCCGCACTGCGGTGCGTGTTGCGCGTGCAAGGGAAGCACTCCGCGCGGAGGAGTACGCTGTGTATCAGCATCGGCAGTTCGGCGCCCGATATGCGCCGCCAGAGGTTCCGGATGAGGAGCTCGTCGCCCGCACAGTAAGCGAAGTTTTCCAACTCCCACCTGTGGCGTGCGTGTAAGCTGTCGCAGCTTTTGAATGGATCGGAATCTGTTACACTATAGGCATGCGACGTCGTCTGGTGTTGTTGCTGGCATGTCTTCTATTCGCGTGTCTTTCCCTGTTATGAACACGCTAGCCTACTTTCTGATATATTTTCTCGCGATTTGAACGAGTTGGGACGACTTCTTCCACCTTGCATGCCTTGACTATGTAGGTAAGCCCTCATGGTAGTACTTCTGCTGTCTTCGAATCTCATTTTCGATAGGTCGTTGACTGCTACGGCCGCCGTTGGTCCGAACGCACACGGTGTTACGGCACCGACGATGCCCGTCTTCCGGCCGTGGTGCTCTGAATTGAAAGCTTATATCATTCCAGTGACTCTCCCCACGTCTGCGACATTATTCAAAGCCCCCGTCGTGAGAGAGACAGTTCGGTTACAAATACCCCGTCCGTCGTGTGCTTGTGTTCACCTCTCTCGCGCTACATCCCATCCACCATGAGAGCGATTCTGTACTACGGCCCTGGCGATATGCGTCTAGAGGACGTTCCGGAGCCAGTCATAGGGCCGAAGCAAGTCAAGGTCAAAGTGCGTACCACATTTTTCAGTAGCAGTGCACCCAGCTCAGCACGATGATCTCGCAGGTTGCTTGGTATGTTTCTCCTTGTAGTTTACCCTTATTGCTCTAGAATGTAACGGTTCCCTACGATGTGGAGGTGTGGCAGTGAGTTAACGATTAGTTCACACATTCGCATCGCGCTGACACGCTTTCGTTGCAGTTTGTGGAACAGATTTACATGCCTTCCGCGAGCTCCTTGAGGGCCTCAATCCCACTGCGACCGAGCCACACCCGATTACAGACAAGACTCTGCCAGTGATCTTGGGTCATGAGTATGTTTTAGGATCGTCACACTCCTCCTGACGCTGATTGAGTTCAGATTTTCTGGCACGATTGTTGAGATCGGACCCGAAGTTCAATCAGAGAGGCTTCGTGTCGGACAAGACGTCGCCGTGTATGGTCCTTGTTAGTAAGGATCACAGGTGCCGTCTCTGATCCGACCTCTACAGAGAGCCTCAAGTTACGTGCATGCAGCCATCTTGTCCTGCTTGCAAGATTCCCGAGACGCGGAACTTATGTCCCCGCGCGGCTTACATTGTACGTTGTAATTTTCTACCTGCTGTCTCACCTGTTAATATCAGTGAAGGGTTACTCGGGATGCGGCGGTGGTCTGTCGGAGTACGTCGCCGTCAACGAGCATATCGCCCATCCCCTCCCGTTCGGGACATCGTGTGAGTACTCCGCCGTCTTCCCACTCGAACTACTCTGAAATCTCTACAGTAGAAATAGGAGCGTTGGTTGAACCGCTGGCTGTGTCGTGGCGTGCTGTAAAGAGAGCGCAAGTACAGCCGGGAAGTCGCGTTTTGCTGTTAGGAGCAGGGCCGGTCAGTGTCTCATACACATTCGCTCTCTTGTATTACTCACCCGAGATTAGCTCGCCCTCATGATCCTTGCTGTCCTAAGGTGAAAGTTGCACGTCTCACGATCGGCCATCAGCATTGCTGATTAAGGAACAGGAGTCGCCAGACCCCTCTAGATTGGATTGGTATGACCGGACGATCCACCAAGCGCTGCGAGATAGGGAAACAATACGGTGCCGTCGTATTCGACACTAGGGATGCAAGCCTGGATATCGTAGCGGAGACATTGAAGGCGACCAGCCATGGCGTTGACATAGTCTTCGACTGCATCGGCGATCAGCAGTCTTTTGACCAATCGTTGGCGACAGTAAGGCGTGGCGGTGTGATCATGAACCTTGCTTCTTGGAGAGAGAAGCCGGTCGTCGATATGTCGCTGTTGCTACAGAAGGAAGTCAATATTATTAGTATGTGGAGTTTTCAAACCCTATGCGCGTGCAGGCCTAACGTAGAATATCTGCGGACATAGGTAGCGTAGTGTACGCGAACGATCACCCGGAACTGCTCGAAGTCCTCGGCAAAGGTCGGTTCTCGAACTTGGAGGACCTCATTACTCGCAGGATCGGACTCGAAGAAATGGTGGAGAAAGGGATCATGGGCCTCATTCACGAGAAGGACGAGATGGGTAAACACCGCCATTTCATTTCGTCGAGTGGCGTGCTGATAACCTCGTGCAGTCAAGATCCTCGTGCATCCCTGATCACCAGGTCGTGGCGTAACTCGCACGGCCCTGTCCACGGGACCTTGAGAACGGAATGCCCGCATATTCTCCGCATGCCTTGTACCGCCATTGCGGCGGATGATCGGTCCCGACAGTTACTCCAAGAAAGTCCGAAGATGTGTACGATCTATCTGTAGGCTATCTAGCAACAAGCGTAGCAACTTTCCTTGTTCTCGCGTGATCTACCAAGCTCAAATGTCAGAAAGGTCCACCAGGTAATTTACAAGTCTATCACCTGAGTACAGCCACAGTCCCGTTCCTGCCGCCGGTCCGTTAGCATGATTCACGGGTTCACCGAACACCCTCAAAGCCGTCGGTCACGGCAGCATCGAATCCATTTATCCGGGCCGCCCGCTAGGTTCACTGGTTTACCGAGCTACTTCGTCACTGACGGAATCATCAGCTAGACGACAATGACCATATTTCCGTCGCATCTCACGGATCACGAGAGCAGGAGGGCGTTGGCATATAAAGACGTTGGCTTTAGCGCATGCTGCAAGAACCGCGGCGACCCCGGTGCAACCATGCAGCTCTCCGCGCTCTCTGCTGTCTTTCTCGCGATAGTCGCCTTCGGGCTCGGAGGCCGTGCCGCATTTCCTGACCCGCTCCCTCTCTCTGGTTCAGCCCTCGTCCATGACCCTAGCCTCACACAGCGTGTTAGCGACGGGAAGTACTACTTGTTCTCGACACACAACAGAGGCGGCATCCTCACGGCGACGAACTTGGCTGGGTGCGTTCTGTCCACGGCGACTGCACATGGAGCGGTGCTGATATTTTCAACAGGCCGTGGACGTCAGTTGGCTCCATCCTCTCATCCGACTCTGTCATCAACCTCCGTACGTCCTTTACGAGGCAGACTCCGCCTCGTCCGTCCTACTGACAATCGCCCTGCAGCCGGTAGGGACGACATTTGGGCACCTGACGTTTCTTACCACAACGGGGTGTACTATGCGTACTATGCGGTCTCGACCTTCGGCTCGCAGAACTCGGCCATCGGCCTGGCGACTTCCTCCAGCATGGACCCCGGCACTTGGACGGATCACGGCCAGGTCTTCGCGTCGTCGAGCGGGGCTAATTACAATGCCATCGATCCTAATTTGATCATCGACGAGAAAGGCTCGCCTGTTTTGACGTTTGGTGAGTTCTTGCGCGTAGAGCGCGTGTAGCCGTGCTGACTTCTCCATTAGGCTCTTTCTGGGTGAGAATCTAACTATTCTTCCTCGACGGCCAGAGATTGCTTACAGAATGACGCGTAGAGCGACTTGTTCCAAATCAACCTGCAAAGTAACTTCCAGAGCACCTCCGGTTCTCCAGTACAGGTGTCCTTCAACTCTACGTCGCCGCAACCGGAAGAAGGATCATTCGTATGGAAACACGGGAGCTTCTATTATCTGTTCTTCAGCAGCGGTAAGCTCCCTGCCATAACCCTGGAGCATCAAGCTGCTAATTAGTGACTCTGGGGCGATGGCATAGGTCTTTGCTGCGGGTTCAACGCTTCGGCCCTACCCCCCGCCGGAAACGAGTACAAGGTGTGCCCGCCTTCTCCATCCACATAATGACCGACTGTGCGATCGAGTATGCGCAGGTCTTCGTCGGCCGCTCAAGCTCGGCGCACGGCCCCTTCCTCGACAAGAACGGTAAAGACCTCCGGAGCACGGGCGGCACGCTCGTGCTCGCCTCGCACGGCGACGTCTACGCCCCCGGGGGCCAGTCGGTCTTCACGGACTCGAAGAGCGGCAAGGATATTTTCGTCTACCATTACGTTCCGGTCAACAGTCCCAGCCCGTATAGCGACACGTACGCGAGCTTGGGCTTGAACGCGATCGATTGGAGCTCGGTGAGTGCTCCGGTGTGTCGCGGAAGCGAGGACGTCGCTGATGATGTTGCTTGTCTGCGTGCGAAGGGGTGGCCTGTCTTAACTAGCATCTAAGGACGTCCATGGCTTCACAAGCGTGTTCACTGTTCGCTTACCTGGACTTAACGTTACGGCAGTAAAGGCCGTTACAATTTTTCCATGACTCGCTTGTAGTTCAATGTCCCATGCATATGACTTCCATATCTCGTTCTTAAGCACGACACGGAGCGCTCTCGAATGAATGACGTCATACCGACGTGAGCAGTAACGGCCTCAGCAACTCGACAGCACACGTCCCGCCACAGCGAGATCGACACACTACCGACGCGCCAGACGCGCCATTCGTTGCTCACTGTCGCGATAAACATAGGAATGATCCAGATCATTAAAGCAAACGTCGTTACGTCGTAATGTACCAATACCAGGATCCGAACCACAAACCAAACCCAAAGTTCCTTCGTTTGATTAAGTACTACCGATGCGGCGGGTGCGCCTACCCACGCGCCCCCTCAACCTACCAAGTCAGCGCCAACTGCCAGTCATCCGCCACCGCTCGCTCAGAACTTCCACCCGCCCGCGAGGGCCATGACGCCCTCCGGATCATACTTCGCCCTGAGCGCCTGGAGCTTCGCGACGTTGTCCCCGTACAAGCTCTTGAGCGGAGTGTCGAAGATCGCGTAGTTGTTGTACAGCGACTCGGCCGCGACGTCCTGCCCCTCGGCCGCGACGACCTTGGCGAGCTGCGCCGCGCTCTGGCGCGCGGCGTCCCACATGAGCGCGTCGGCGTCCGCGCTGGTGTAGGCGTAGTAGATGTTGAGCGGGAGGAGGCCTTTAGCGCGTGAGGGCGGGTAGGCGGAGGAGCCCTCGGGGGCGTGTGAGAAGAGGGAGGAGAGGAAGGGCTCTACGTCGTAGGAGATGAAGGTGCCGGAGTGGCCTGAAAGGTACGAGCCCCAGAACTACAGCAAGGGGGAACGTGCGTGAGCGATTGCGAAAATGCCAAGTAGAAGAAAAGCACGTACCTTCGTCTCGTTCGCGACCGCGTCCATGATCGCGGGCGTGTACTCGAGCAGCGAGACGGTGTGGAAGATGCCCCTGCCGGGATTCGAAAGCGCACATCAGAAAGCGCCCACAGACCACGTGCCGCGCGATGAGTTCCCCCTGCCCCGTCGACGATAAACACGAGCCAAGCACATGGCGCGGGCGAATCGCAGGCACGCCTCGCACGCGCTCCCCGACGCAAGTGCATCTAA
Source organism: Grammothele lineata (assembly GCA_002150815.3). NCBI lineage: Eukaryota > Fungi > Basidiomycota > Agaricomycetes > Polyporales > Polyporaceae > Grammothele > Grammothele lineata. Next base: position 19,596 of record NDFF03000002.1, read on the forward strand.
TCAGACAACCGGGGCTCGGGGGAGGGTAGGATAGGGAGGATAGAGAGGATAAGGAGGGCGGGAAAGGTGAAAGGCACGCACCGCTGGCCGCCGGTCGCGTTCGCGGGTGAGGCGAGGACGAGGTCGGAGAACGTGCGCGTCTTCACGTTCTTGGTGAAGTACGGGATCGCGAGGAAGTCGTCGAAGATGCCGTCCGGGGGTGTCGGCGCGTCGTAGAACATCAGCAGCGACACGCCAGGCTGCGGGCCGCGGGACGTCAGCTCGACACAGCTCGGCGTGATGGGATGGGAGGACGGAGTTGCGGAACGGGTTACGGGTTACGGGAGGGCAGACGGACGTACCTGGCCGAGGAGGTAGTTGTACGTGGGCAGGACTGCGGCTTTGGGATCTGTCACGTTCTGCTGGAACTTGACGGTCGCGTTGCTGACGTCGTCGAGGTGGGTGCCGAGGATCGTGATGAGACCGCCCTAGAAAGACGAAACGTCAGCATCGCTTGGAATAACGAGCGGAAGCACGGCATGACGTACCCAGACCATGGTCTGCGGGTGGGTCTTCAGGATGAACTTGGTGACGACACCCTATGAGACAGTCTCAGTCCGAGTCCCTCGAACTATAATTTAACCGGACTCACGAAGTTGTTGAATCCACCCTGCATCCAGTGTCAGTCGCGACAGATTGGCATAAGACATCGCTGAGAAGCGCACCTTGAGACCCCAGAACAAATCCGGCACACTACTCTCCGTAACCGTCGTGATCGTGCCGTTAGGCAGCACGAGTTCATACCCGCTCAAATTGTCCACAGTCAACCCAAACTGGTTCGTCTTCCACGAGAACCCTGTGCGTAGCACGCGTACGCGCATCCCAGTCAGAACCTCGCCTTAATATAACCGCGCTCCGGCGTAACGAAGTGGAGAGGCTCGGATGGCGGACACGCACCTCCCCCGAGCGAGAAGCCGGCGACACCGACGCCCGTCACGCGCCCGCCGACGACCATGACGTCGTGCGGGGCGAGCGCGGCGTAGACGTCGTCCCAGATTAGGCCCGCGCCCACGGTCGCGGTTCCCGCGTCCGCGTCGTACGTGACCTCGCTGAACTTGGTCATCGCGATGTGCACGCCCGTCGTGGACGAGAAGCCCGGGTTCGTCGTGTGCCCGCCGCCCTTGACCTGCGAGTCGGGAAACGCGTTGTTAGCGCCGTGATCTCATAAATCGGAGTTGCACGGAATATTGAGCGATAACACGGGGAAGTGGGAGGGGACGCGGACCGAGGCCCTGAAACACGCACCGCGAAGGGGGTCTTGTTCTCGGCCAGGATTTTGAGCTAAGCGAGGCCGCGCAGGCGGTCGGCAGCGTGAGTGTGGCTGTGCGAGACGGCGGAGATGAACGCAGCAGGCAGGAGGGGAGACGTACAATCGTGGAGACGTCCTCGGCGGACGCGGGCTCGACGGCGCACACCGGGGTCTGCGTCGAGGATGTGGCCCAGTGGCCGATGGCGTCGTTGAACTCCGCGTCGAGGAACGCTGCGGACCGGGGGACGGGAGAGCGTGAGCGGGGACGGGGGAAGGAGGGACGGCAAGAACGGACACCACCAACCGGAGAAGTGGACCTCGGATGTGCTCGCGTTCATGGCGGCCTTGATGTCGTTGCAGACGTCCGAGACGTCCCTCGCCTGCAGCGACGAGCACGCGGCGGGGGCCGCAAGGGCGGCGAGGAGAGTTGTGGCGGTCGCAAGTGATCGACGCATAGCGAGCAGAGAGCGGATCGGTGTGCGGTCGATCGCCAGGGCTTGCGGGCGGGGAGAATGACAGACGAGGTCGGCGGGGCGTCCTCTGGAGTGTAGGGAATATACGATTGGGCTTTTATGAGCGGAACAAGAGCACGACAGGACCGTGCCGGCAGGCGTATGTTATGTCACACCTACGCGACTCAAGGCCGGAGGCGGCGGCGAGCACAGCTGTGTCCACGGTTAATCGGCCGTTCCGTCACATCGTTCTTTGCGTCCGGGACCCGGAAGGGCGACAGCTTCAGTGACTCCTGTCACAAATAGTCCTTTGTGGCCCATGTCCGACGTTTCGTGGGTCCAGAGACCGGAGTCCAGGGACGGAAATGACGGCGCAGAAAGAGATAATCAACCGATCTTGGCTCGTGCGTGTGAGTGCGCGGAGGACTTGCGGAGGGATGGTAGAGGCAGCGCGAGGACCAGGCACGCCGGGCGGACGCGCACGCGCGACCTGCATGGTCCTCGTCTGGGATGAAAGCCTCTCGGTCCTCGGTCCTCGGGGGGAGTGACGCCATGGGAGGCGTCGTTGCGATGCCAGTGGGAGGGCGTCATTAGCGTGGGGGAGCGAGGGCGGAGCACTGAATGCAGCGAAAGCCCGTGTTCGGTCTGACCCTGACGTTGCGCTGACAGGCCGGCGCGTATGGCTAATGTTGGTTATATGTCGTCAGATGCCCGGACCCTCTACGCAGCGCGTCCGCGGCGTTTCATGAGCCCAGTGGCATCACGGGGCTCGGCGTGGGCTGGGCGGGGCCGACGGGCGGGGTGAGATGCGCGAGCAGCTTACGTGCACGGAGGGCGTGGTCCGCGGACGATGAGCGGCCAATGACCACGGTGTTTTTCTTCTGTGGGCAGAGCGCGTCCAGTGGATATCTCGTTCCCAGCGACGACCACATGCACGAGCCTGCAGGCATGTATCCTGTTCTTCTTCGGCGACAACGATTTCCGATGGAGTCGTCGCCGCGGAGGTGGACGGAGGCCACAGAGAGGCGTCTGTCGGGAGGGAGGCACGGTTAACACGCGGAACGCCCAACGAGGATTTCGACGGATTCGAGTCGAGGATGCGTACCGAGGTGCGTGAACATTTACTCCCCGATATGCCGTCGTACCGGCTCGCGCAATACGAGGGCGACCGAGGGGTCCTCGAGATGGATTAGGATGGATTGGAATGGATTACTGTTGTCGTCGATAGGTACCAACAACGAATGCGCGGAGAACCAACGGCGTGCGAATGTCTGCGATATCCGACTCATGGAAGACAAACGAAAGGAGCAACATGCGTTCGTCATCCCGACAAACGCGGCTCCGGTCGCCGGCCCCCTGTGCGGCCCGGGGTCAGCAGGCGTCGACTCAGCGTCTCAAGTACACGCGCCTGTTTGGGCGCCAGTAAGAACTGTACAGTACCTCTCGGCGTCTGCCGGGTGGCTGAGCCTTCCGCGTCCGCCGTCGTCCGCGCCGCCGACAGCACCAAAGGCAACAAATCCCGCCCCGCCCCCTCCTCAAGCCCTCAAAATGCCCAAGAGTGCGTCCCCGCCGCCGCCGCCTGCTATATCTATGTCGTCGTGCTGACCATTTGCTCCGTCGCGCACAGTCTACAAGCCCGGCAAAGTACGCGAGACCGAACCTATGTCCATATATCTATATCTCATATTGGAATCCTTTCTGTTAGGTCGCGATCGTCCTCCAGGGCCGCCAGGCGGGGAGGAAGGTCGTCGTTATCAAGCAGCTCGATGAGGGCACCAAGGAGCGGCCATACCCCCACGCCATCGTCGCCGGCATCGAGCGCTACCCCCTCAAGGTGACCAAGCGCATGGGTGCGAAGAAGCTCGCCAAGCGGAGCAAGGTCAAGCCCTTCATCAAGGTACGCTATTTTCCCTGCGTTCGCACCCTGGGTTTTGGAGGTGTTAGGAAGAAGGTTTTGGTATTGACACGGTATGCAGGTCGTCAACTACTCGCACCTCTTCCCCACCCGTTACGCGCTCGAGCTCGAGGGTCTCAAGGGTGTCGTCGGCTCAGAAACGTTCAAGGAGGTGTCGCAGCGGGAGGACTCGAAGAAGCAGATCAAGAAGCTTTTGGAGGATCGTTACACGAGCGGGAAGAACAAGTGGTTCTTCCAGCCTCTTCGCGTGCGTATTCTTCCCTTGTCTTTCGTCAATATCCACTGCACTTTCCCCGCGTCGGGATTGTTCCGTGCATTCCGCTCCCCTCTCCCTCTTCGAATTTGCGTTCGTGGCGATGACTCTGACTGACAACGTCTATTGCAGTTCTGATTCATTTGGGTCCCGCTTTCTCCTTGTTGTGCCGCTGCTGTTCGCAAAACCGCTACATGTACATCACATGTCCACGCATGACGCATGCCCCCCACACTACCATCATGTCCCAATCATAGTATGCCATGGGTGACGACAACCTGTTGTTTGTACGTGCGGGATTCCGAATGCCCGGCCTCATACGCTCTACACTCGGCACTCGATTTGGTCGGATGTCCGTCGGGGGTGCAATAGTAGTAGGTGGGATGCGTACAACATCTCCACGACGCTCGTCTGGGCCGCCGTACGGCCGTATTCTAATTTTCGTTACAACGACATTCGGTCCATGTGCGGACGTGCGATGGGTAGAAGGTAGGACTGGATATAAGTACGAGAGAGAGAGACGTCATAGCGTGACAATACTACTGATCGGGAGACGACGGTGCGCGCGGAGCAATATGGGGAGAGGTCAACAACGTATCGTGAACGCGAGAGAGGGCGAGAGAGGGAGAGAGAGGGAGAGGGAAAGGGAAAGGGGGATGGCGCGATCTCAAGCTGGGAAACCAAGACGCTAATAGACAGACGCGGCGAGACCGGGCGGGATGTACACTATATGTGGAGAGGATGGGAGGAGACGAGGAGTGGACGAGGAGGTGGACGAGGAGGTGGAAGGTGATGTAAGTGGCCGGCGCGTATGGAGATGTAGATGTCTGAAGCGTGGAGTTGGAGGTGGACGTGTCAAATAAGTGGATGGATATGCCGATGCTGAGACAGACGAAAGAGAGAAAACTATGAGCATGAGAGGCAGCACACGGGGAGCAGCTCAGGCTTTCGAGTCCGAGCGCGTATCCCAGCGCCTCGTACTGTGGCACGTACCAATACTGCCCCAGTACACAACAATACTCGGGAGTTGAATTCCCTCAAGGCCTCACGACCCCAAGTCGCCCACCCGCGTGAGCGCAGCCCGCCGCTTCTTCTTCGGCGGCTCCTGCACCTCGTCCCCTCTGTCCCCTCCGCCCCCGCCGCCCGAGCTAGTGCCGGAGTCGACCCCGAGCCCACCCATGTTCTCGTCCACGCTCGCCGCGGGCGTCAGCGGCGGTTGCTGCTGCTGCTGCTGCTCCGGGGCAGCGCGCTTCGCGGGGACCGTGCTCCCGCTCGTACTCGGGGTGGGCGGGAGCGGCGGGGGGAGCGCGCTCACGGGGGAGATCGCATGTCCCTGGCCGTACCCATGTGCGTGGGCATGCGCGTGGGCAGGGAGTGCAGCGGGGAGCGCGAGGGGGGTCGAGAGCGGCGTCTGCTGCGTGGACGCGGCGGAGGTGGAGTTGGTGAGCGGGAGGGCGTGGTGGTGCGCGATGGACTGGAGCTGGAGGGTGTGCTGCTGCGTGTGGTGCGCGGGGAGGAGCTCGTCGAAGACGGCGAGGGTGCAGTAGCCGTCGCGCGAGGAGAGGACGAGGCATTGGCCGTCGGGGGACCTGCGTCGTATGTGAGCGACCGCGTTCATCTCTATGAGAAAAATAGAGAGAGAGGAAGGGAAGGGGCGACTCACCAGCTCATGTCCGTAAACTCATCATAATGCAACTTCGTCAACAAACACACCGGCCCTGCCTGCTGCGTGTCGTACACCATCACCGTATCCATCGTCGCCACCGCATACAGCATCCTATACGGCAGCGCGAACAAGCTCGCCGTCGCGAGCGCCGGCACCGGCACTGGAGCCGTCGTCGTCGTCGTGGGGGTCGCGGGGGGCGCGGGCGTGCCGGGCTTCGACGCCGCGGGCGTTGGGGCGCGGAAAGAATCCGCCGCGGAGAGCGCAGGGGAGGGCATCGTCGCCGCCGCCGCCGCCGAGGACGAAAACGAGAGCGGGCCGGTACTGGTAGGGATGGCGATGCGCGGCGAGGGTGCGACGATCCCGCTCTGCTTCGTCGGGGACGCCAGCGGGGTCTTCTCCGACCCGCTGCTGCCCCCGATCCCGAGCCCGAGCCCGGGACCGGGACCGGGGCCGAGGGCGGGCACGGAGCCGGGTGCGACCCCGACGTCGACGTCGACCGCCGCCTCCGTGTCCTTGTCGAGCGTGACCGTCTTCGGCTCCGGCTGCTCCGCCCCTCCCGCGCCCGCGCCCGAACCCGCACCGAGGACGCCGGGCCGGAGCTCGTAGAGGATGGGCGAGAAGCGGACCGCGACGCTCGCCTTCTTGTGCCCCGGCAGGCGCGCGACGGGCGGGCGCGCAAAGTTGGCGCGCGAGTAGATGTACACGGACGAGCCCGAGGCGTCCTTGCCCTCCCCTGCGTTGTTGCCCCCGCCTGCGCCTGAGCCGGGGTGGCCTTTGCGCCCGCGCTGCTGTTGGGGTTGTGGCTGTTCGGCGGGCTTGGCGCTCGAGCTGGTGCCGGACCCGGGGACGACGGAGGGGTCTTCGAACTGCCCTGCGGGGGTAAGCAAGAGGCCGCCGTCGGGGCTGAACGTGAGCCTCCTGAAGAAGTTCGTGAAGCTCTCGTCCCCATACAGCTTCACGGACGCCCACGCCGTCGTCGACGGCGCCATGCGTATCGCAGGTAGAGCAGGCATCGGCGACGGCGAGCGGCCGTACCGGCTGTAATTGGCGGGCGAGCTCGGCGCGTTCGAGCCGCTGAACGACGAGCGGCGGGACGAGGACCGTTCGTACGGCGGGGGGAACATCGACATCGAGGGCGTGCTCGCGACGGACGCCGTCGGCGTCAGGAGCGCGCTCTGCTGCTGCTGCTGCTGGTCCTTGGAGCCGCCGCTCGAGGACGCAGCGACCTCGTCGTTGAGGCGCTCGCTCACGCTCGTGATCACGCTCTCCGTCTCGCTCGCGGTCGACTCGCGGCGGAAGTGGTTCCGGGTGCGGCCGTGCGTGCTCGGGGTGCGGCTGTGGCGGCGGTGGCCCATGCGCGTGTTCTTCCCGACGGCGTGGACCTCGAGCGTGCCGGACTTGTAGGAGATGCTGTAGATGTGCATCGAGCGGTCGCTGCTCTGCGTCGCGATGTACTCGTTTAAGGGGTCCCAGGCGACGCCCTGCACGTAGTGGTTGTGTTCGGCGATTTCGTGCACGCACTTGCCTGTGAAGTGCGTTTAGTTCATCTGCGCTGCTGTATATTTGGGGTGGACAAGAAGAGCGTTCGGTGCGTTCTAGCCCCTCATATCGAACGCATGACGATGCCGAACGAGCGGCTTCTGGCCATGCAGCAGCACCTAAACCACCCAGTTCCTGCCGTAGCCGCAGAAGTGCGGTAACTGCTATTACTGGCTGCTGCGTCACAGGATACCGCGGAATCACTGTCCGCCTCTATCGCACAGGCTATGCCCACAGACGCGCTAACCTCGGCCCTAGCCACAGGCCGCAGCACAGGCGCGAATAGCACAGAACACATTACGTGCCCTCCCCGTGATACGCGGTGCCAGGCTCACAGAGACAGGGGATCCTAAAACAAGCGCGACGACCACTCACCTTCACTAGCGGTGAATATCCGCGCACAATTATCCGTGCTCCCAGCGATAATGTACTCCCCCGTCGGGCTCCACGCCAGGTCGTACACCTGCATCGTCGTGCACCTGCCACCCGCGCCCGTCGGCCGTCAGCTTCCCACACCGCGCAGCCCAGGGGGAGTTACAGTAACACCCACCTAAACGTCGTGCGCGGCTTCCAGTACTCCTTCTCATATTGCACGTCCTCCGGCGCGAGGTCGCTCCCGTACGCGCTCGCGTGCGGGCTCGTCGTCGGCGCCCAGACGATGATCATCCCGTCTGTCCGTCCGAACCGTCCGTCACGTCCCCCACGCCCCACAGAAATGAACGAACGCGCGTCCCGTCACAATAATACGAGAACGTCAGCACAACCCTTGCCCACACGCGCGCCAGGGCCAGAGCCGAGGCGAAAAGGACGCACCGTCTCCCGCGGACGCGATGAGGTCCCCTATTGTTCCCAGACGGCCGTGCGGCGCGCCCCAAAGTCAGCCATGCGCGTTCTCTCCCCTTCGAGGGCGCACCGTGTGCGACCACTCACCGTTCGGGCTGAAGCGGACGACGTTGACGGCGGCGGAGTGGCGGGAGAGCGTGGCGAGGTACTCGACGCGCGGCGGGCGCGGCGCGGGCGGGGGCTCCGCGGCGCCCTCGACGAGCGAGGGCGGGAGGATGTTTGGGTGCACCATCCATAGCTGACCACCGCCGCGAGTTGAAGCCCAGGCCCAAGTGCGGGAAATACGGGGAGTAGCCCGTCAGCACCACCTCTCTGAATCGTGTGGCCCTTCCCCACAGTGGACACCGAGCGGGCGGGTCTCGCCTATGCGGGGGATAGGGATAGGGGAGGAGAGGGGAAACTTACCCGGACGTGATTATCCTCACCGCCGGTGGCGAGACGGTACGCCTGGGCGGCGAATGCCTTGTCCTGCGCAGGGCGCGCCTTCTTGAAGGGCACGGGCTGGAAGTCGCAGGTGGAGATGGGCTTTGAGTCGTGCCAGCGGATTTCGAGCGTGCGGACGCGCATCGTGGGCGCGGGGTACGCACGGGGCTGGTGTGTCGTAGGTTGGGGAGGGTGGGTGTAGTAGCTGCAGGGACAGGGGAGAGAGGAGAGAGACTGAAGCTGAAGAGGAGAGGGGAAGGCTGAGCCTAAGGAGGCCCAAGGGCTGAGATGTGGGGAGTGGCTGGGCCCGAGCAAGTGGCTCAGGACAAGGCCTGTGACGCCGGCAGAGTGCGAATCCTCTTCTCTCCTCACGTCCATTCGTCCGTCCATTCGTCGCCCGCCCTTTGTCCCCTCCTTCCCGATACGCTCTGCCCCGCGCTCATGTTTCATCTCTACAACGCAACAGCAGCTTATCCGCCAGCAGCACTCCACCGACCCCGAGCGGACGCGCGATATATATTCTACAGCATGGGTTCGACAAGCGCGCGGTACCGATACAATGCCAACTAAGTACTAAATGTGTGAGACTATGCGTGATCACAGCGTACTCGCCCGCAGCGTCGCCGTCGACGCCATGAGCGTGTCCGGGTCCTCCTCCTGCTGCGGGCTCCCCTGTATGATCGCCAGATCCTTCATGTCCTTCTGCAGCAGCTTCGTCAGGTGCACCAGCCCCGCCTGCTCGTCCGCCAGGATCTACAAACGCGCGCGCACACAGCGGCAAAAAGCAACCATCAGCAACAGTCAGCGACACGCCTTTCTTCCGTAATGAAAACGACCGCGCCGCGCCGCGCCGTCATATCGCACGACAGCGGCCCGCCACGGACACAACGCACGGTACTCACCTGAGCGATCTGCGCCAACCCCTCCTCGTCGACTACCGTCCACTCCACCCCTCCCCCTGGCCCGCCCCCGCCCCCAGCCCCCGCGCCCCTCCTCTCGCGCGCGGCGCCCACCGCCCCAACCAGCGCCCACAGCTCGTTCAGCTTGCCCCTCAGCCTGCCCCCCGCGCCGCCCGGCCTGCGCACCTCCTCGTCGATCTCCTCGAGCGCCGCGCGGAGCGCCTCCTCCTCGGGCCGGAGCGCGGACGAGCGCAGCGCGGGGATGAGCAGGTGCAGGTGCTGCGCGAGCCGGAGCACGCGGTGCGCGAGCTGCGTTTGGAGCGCGGAGGCGCGTTGCAGGCGGGAGGCGTTCTTGAGCTGGTGGGCTTGGGTGAGGGCGGATATCCGGGTTTGGAGGTCCTATACGAGAGATAGGGAGGGGTCAGTACTTGGTGAATGGGACGGCGGGAGCAGTACGGCGCCCGGAGAGGTACGGTCACCGGGGAGAACGACGGCGAAGGGGGCCCGTGCAATACGCCGGTCGGGGTGATACCCGGGCATACATCCTCCGCCGCGAACGAGACCGCCACAGTTCGGCATCATGGACATACCTTGACTTTCGCCTGGTGGTCTGCAGCTTGTTGCGTCTGCGCCTCCACCCGCTTCTGCAAGTCCTCGAAGCCCGTCGCGATCACCGGGACGAAACTACACGAGAAAGTCAGCTAAACACAGGGTGAAGAGCAAAGGCGACCCACCAACTAGGATCGGGGTTCTCCCTGACCGCCTTCTGCCACAACGCCTCGTTCGTCGCGTTCGGCGGGCGCCCATACAAATGCACCTGCGCCGGGTCGACCAAGTTGTAGAAATAATGCTGTAGCACCCCCCACCCCCAGCTCAGCTCAACCCATCATATACCTCCATCACACACCACGCAAATACAACTCACCTGGAACCGACACTGCGGCGAGCCCGCGTTCCACGCAAGCGCGACCCCCTCCATCCTCTGCGCGAGCTGTACGTGCTGGCTCTGCGCGTCCTGCTGCGGGTTCGGGGCGGCCACCACGGACGCGCCCGCCCCCGCGGGGCGCGACGCGAACAGACCCCCACCGCCGCCGTTAAGCCCACCGAGGGTGCTCGTGCCGAAGAGCCCCATGCCCCCTGGTTTTTGTTGTTGTTGCTGCTGTTGTTGGGGCTGTCCGAAGAGCGATCCCCCAGGCTGTTGTTGTTGTTGCGAAGCGGCGGTCCCGAAGAGCGAAGTAGACCCCTGGCCTGCCGTGTTCCCGAATAGAGACGTCCCGGGCTGAGTCGTCGTGCCCCCGAACAATCCTCCACCCGTTGTTGTCGGGGCGGTCGAGCCGAAAAGTCCCCCGCTGGGGTTAGTCGTGGTAGTCGAGCCAAAGAGCCCTCCTGAGGGCGCGCTGGTGCCCGTGTTCGCGTTCGTGTTCCCGAACAGACCGCCACTGGTCCCAGTATTGACGGTGTTGCCAAAGAGCCCGCCCCCAGAGGTACCTGGGGCGGAGGTGTTGGTGTTGCCGAACAGCCCGCCTGACGGCGCGGTCGCGTTCGTCGTGGTGCTGCCAAATAGGCCGGAGCCCGTGTTCGTACCGGGGTTGGTTGTGTTTCCGAAGAGCCCGCCGCTGGGGGTGCTGGTGTTGGCGTTTCCGAAGAGACCGCCTCCGGGGGCGCTGGTGGTGGTGTTAGTGGCGGCGCCGAATAGCCCGCCACCCGTGTTTCCTGGAGGTGTGGTCAGTCCAGTTCGTGAATGTAACAAGAGAGGAGGAACGGGAAGGTGAAATAGGCAAGGGTCCCATAACGCGGGTGGTTCAAACTCGTGCGGCGGCACAAAGCAAGCCAGCAGCTCCTCACGACAAACGCCTTTCACGGCCGGCAAAACCATAGCTCGATAACGCCGTCGCACTCTTCACATATATACCGTGCACGCACAAAACCACCCACACAGCTCGAGAGCCCAAACACAGAACCCGCATAGCAAGTGGCGCACACATACCTGCTTGCGCCGGCTGCGTCGACCCAAACAGCCCTCCCGACGGTGCCGCACCTCCAACGTTCTGCTGCCCCGCGGTGCTCCCAAACAGCCCTCCCCCTTGTTGTTGTTGTTGTTGCTGCTGCTGTGGCTGCTGCTGATTCGCGTTCGCGTTCCCAAACAGCCCGCCCCCGCCCGTCCCGAACGCGCCGGTACCCGTACCCGCACCCGCACCCGTATTCGTGTTCGTCGCCCCAAAAAGCCCGCCTCCCCCGGCGTTGGCGTTCGTGTTGGTGCCCTGCTGCGAAGGGTTCCCGAAGAGCGAGCCCCCAACTGCAGGGGCGCCGGCGTTGGTCTGAGGGGCCCCGAACGCGCCTGTGCCGCCACCGAAGAGGCCGCCGCCCGGGGGTGCTTGTTGTTGCTGCTGTTGTTGTTGTTGGGGCTGGGCGGTCCCAAACGCGCCGAACGCTGACATCGCTGGCAACAAATATGGGACGGAGAGAAGAGAAAAGGAGAGGAGAGGAGAGGACGGCTGAGAGGGACGCGGCGGTGGCTGGAGAGGGCGGGACGCGCGCGCGCCCAGCGCAGTGACCAGTGACCACGGTGCGCGAGGCGAGGCGCCGGCGCTGTTTGGCGTGCTTTGTGCGGCGGGCGGGCGTCGGCGACTCCAAGCGCTCGCCGGGAACGTCCTGGCGACCCTGACTTCGATGAGCTCACGCTACCAGATGACCCTGAACGCGAAGGTTCGTCGCGGACACGCGTCGCCCTCGTCGACGCTTGCCGCAGCACGTCTACCATGTTCGTGAACGCAGACCGTAGACCGTCCAGCGAGACTCCGTGTTCCACATGCCCCAGCCCCGGTGTCGAGGTAACCCTTCCGAATCGCTCTTCTCTTCCGAGTCCTCTCCCGCGCCCCTCAGCTGTCCTTAGAGACGGCGAGCCGCCGTCGCCTGGCATGAGCCCGTCCAAGCGACGCGGGACCAGGCGTAAGAGTAGTACGCGCAGCGCCAGAGAGGTAACGAAACTCTTAGTCCTTGAGAGAGCGAAGGAGGACCAAGAGTTTGAAGCGATGATTCCGATTCAAGGATTTAAAGGTACGTGTATCGGACGACGGTGATATCTTTTATGACTCTTGTGTTCTTCATGGTATCCGTTCTTGTAGTGGATGTTCTTACATATGACGACACCGACCCCGGTATGTTCTCTCGCACCTTTCTTATGCCCCGCAATCATGAAAATCTGACTTGTCCTGCATAGATGGTCTCTATTATCATAAGGTCGTGTTCAAGCGCGGGGACGAGTGAGTGCACAGATATCAAGTCGAAACTATCTGTGCGTCTGACGCCGGATCTCGCAGCGTCCTACTGAACTCCCAAGCGGACGACACGGAAGACGTGTGGATCGGCCAGATATGGGAGGTACGTACGACAGAGGACCACCGCACGGTCAAGGTGAAGGTGAGATGGTACTGGTCGGGCAACGACGTCAAGTCAGACTGCTTGAAGACTTTGTGAGTTTGCTGCAATAGTACGCGCTTATACCAGTGACCCTGCGACTAATATCCTTGGATTCGTTACGTGTAGCGATCCGCGCAAATGCGCTCCGTTCGAGCGCATCCTGTCGGACGCGTACGACTACGTCACTCCAAACTCGTTCCAAGGTTCGAGACCTCAAAGCGTCGATCATGATGGACCCGAATAGTTTGCTCACCAGAACTTTTGGTAGCCGTCACCTACGTGCACGAATACGACGAAAGCGCGCTCGACCCTCCTGACATTGGGCCGGAGGATTTCTTCGTCCGAACGAGGCTCATAGGGTCGGGAAGGAAACGGCTCGAGGTATCTGCTGTCGTCATTCCTCAGGCTAAGTACAGCGCTCATCGCGTTGCTCACGATCTAGCCGTCCCTTGGTAAAAACTCCTGCGTATGCGAGGTCGTCTACAACCCCTATCCGGCCCTCGAACACACTAACGAGGATGCCACTTTGTCCCTCTCGTGAGATTTTCAACTCATTCCTATCTCACGTCAAAGGACACTACTCACCTCACTCTCGGTTCAACTTGCAAGCTCGACGAGCCCTTCCCCCAGCCGAAACAGGGATATGCGTTTTTGCGCTCGGCCTCAGTGCCGAAAATGGTACCACATCTCCTGCCTCCTCGAATACCAAGGCGGCCTCGGGAGCATCGATAGAAAAGCCCCCACCGCGACGCACGCGCTACGCCTACTCGCTGCGGACCCGGACAACGAAGTATGCTCGTCCCCCTTGCTGTTCTACTTCTGCAACGCGGATTTGTACGACAAGGAGCTGGACCTCAGCGACCAGGCAAGTCTTTCCCCCTTTCTCACCCCCTCCATTTGGCACAGAACTCACTGGCACCCCACCTCACCCACCCGGCGTACCCCCTTACGTACATTCCACAGGTCACCCTCCTCGACGCCCTCACCCTCTTCTCCCTCCCCCCCTCCACGCTCGCCCACCTCCCCGACAGCCTCCTCGCCATCGCCCAGTGCCCGATCGTCCGCTCCCCTGGCGCCTCGGGCCCGGGCGGGTGGGCGATCGGCAACGTCGCGGACGTCGTCCTCGCGCGCCGCTTCGTGTACGCGGCGCTCGCGCACCGCGGGGCCCCGGAGGCTGGGATACAGTTCCGCGCGCTGGGGGAGCGCGAGCGGGGACGGAGGGAGGAGTTGGAGAGGGTTCGAGTCGAGAGGGAGCTCGGGCGCGAGCGCGCCGGCCGGCGGGATGATTGGGAGATGAAGGACGAGGATGGGAATCATGTCCCAGTCGATGAGGCCGGTGCGGCCGGTGCGGAGGCGAACGAGACACGTCGACTCCGGTCCGGCTGTGTGGACGAGGAGGGCGTGTTGATGGACTGGACGGACGCGCTCCCCGCCGCCTCCGAAGACTCCGAGTCCAAGCCTGTGGACAAAGGGAAGAGGAGGGAGACTGCGCCGCCTGGCGTGGCGCAAGGCACCCAAGACGACCCCATCGACCTCGAGTCTGACTCCGACTCTCGCCCCGCCGCCACGGAGCCCAGCCTACAGGCCTCCAAGTCGACGCAACCGTCGGGCGAGCAGGGCCCCGGGCCGCTAGACGAAGTCGGGGCGCTGGAGGCGCTGTGCTGGGACCTCCTCGCGTTCGAGGGGCTCCTCGCGAGCCCGTACGAGCCGTACTGGGCGCGCCGCGCGGAGGAGTTCGCAGCGGCTGAGGAGCTCCTCGCTGGCCCCGCGTTCGTGTGTCCCGAGTGCGGGAGCGCGATCTGAACGGGATGAGTTTCTTTTGTGTATTTTGTAACTTATGTTGGTGAGTCGCCGTGCAATCTGTTACAGGGAATTGGGTATGCGCTGATGGATTTGGCGTTGGCAGCTGTCCAGGATGTTAGGCTCTCGACCTTTGCTCGTCTCTTTGCTGGCTATCTTGTGCATCGTTGTCCCCATAGCTTTTACTGTCGTCCGAGGAGTTTTCTGTGACGCTGATGGGGTAGGCAGCCGTTAAACGTCATGTTCTCGACTAGTGCTCGTCTCTTTGCTTTCTATCTTGCATATCGCCGTCCCTATAGCTCTCTATACCACGTCTGACTATCGCTAACCATGCTGACCTGGACTCTCAACGAAGTGACAACATATGAGAGATACCGGCGTGAACAATTTCATCCGTATTACAACAATTGGACTAGAAGACAGAAAGCAGATATCGTACATCTTCGAGATTTGACATGCTCCGAACCGGATCGTCATTCTTTAGAACTCCTGGCTAGTTATGCCCATTGCCTCGCACGGGCTGCAACGATGCCTGGCTGGTCTGAACAATGCTAAACAACAAGAGTTCGTGAGGACGTACTACGGTAGTGAGGACGATCGTCCGGCCTCGGACCGTTACTTTCGGACCCGGCGTATGACTAAGCTATGTATGACGTAGTTTAGGCTTCGCGACGTACTGCACATTTTCATTCAGCTTCACCGGCGCCAACCCTATCCTGGAGTCCTTCCCGCCCACTTGCACGTCGTTCACTGCCATCAGCCCTCATCAGCCAGAGCTATCGGTGTATCTAACGCACCCACCCGTAAGTTTTCCGTCGGCGCTTTGCGCATGAGCTGCATTATACTGATTGATTATATGTAGGAACAACCGTTCTCGACATGTTCTCCTATCTCACGAACCTCTTCACCGGCACTCCCCGTAACCCTTCCGCCCTCCTCGCGGCCGAGGAGAGTGATATGATCTATGTCATGCACCTGATCCCAGAAGATGGCGAGGTTGAGATGTGGGGCACGTTTCCTAAACCTGCCAAAAAGTTCCGCCGTTACGGCGCTGTTGAAGTGTCGCGCGAGCTGCTCGGCACCACCGCTTATCATGACTCGGAGGAAGACGGTTTGACTGTCATCTGTGATTTTGCGGACAGGGCGCGCAAGCAACTTTCGTCGATTCCCAACGTTAGAGCCGACGATGGGCAGGGACCAGGAACCTCAATCCCACTTGCATGCCTCGTTGAGGAAGTGCTACGGCCGGTCGGACTGGAGTTTCTGAGCGAGAGGAGGGATCAAGTTTCCGCACAGGACAAGGATGCACCGCGCGAGTTCTCCGTTTTCATTATCCACATATCCCGCTCGCGGCCCGGCCCGATCTGGACCGAGGCGGCCTTGAGGAGTATTGCTCGTTGAGGACAACATCATACCTGTATCACTTTTAGTGACGTGTATGTTATAGGTATCTTCCGTATGGTGAAACGTATCTAAGGCCGAGTGCGCTCCTTTATGTTCGTTTGGAACCCAGTGGTGATGGATAGGAAGTCTTGGTGCCTCAGCCAATGGCGGCTCGAGGCGACACACTCTCCACGCGCGGGATGGACGGCGGGAAAACTCGAGTACCCAGCCAGATGGTGGCTTGGAATACCCAGTCAAAAGTACAATTTCGCGAATGAAAGCTCCGTGTATAACACAAGTGTACTGCTCTACCACGACGGAGGGAAACATAGATTTCGAGGGAGGGAGGGAGGGTAACTTGGAACGAACAGTAGACGAGCGCCTGGCAGCAGCGCGAGAGAACTCGTTAGTAATAGTGGGGAACGACGTGCAAGGGACGAAACCGCTCACCTGGCAGCAGCGCAAGAGAACAGAGGGGAGCGCGGACGCTCTGGCCTCAATTTTACGCTGCACGACGAGGAGCCCTCGGCGGAGAGCGGGTCGATGTGTCCGCGTGAGCACTGCTCGACAGACAGGGGTCTCCCGACGAGGCATGACCGCGCGGAGCGGCAGACAAGATCGACGCGCCCGGCCCGGGGCGTCATCGCTATACCGAGGCTGTCCGGCGACAGGCGAAGTTAGAGGTTCGGGGGAGCGGGCGGCGGCTCGTTGCCATTGTTGCTGGTGTCCACAGCGTGAAGAAGCTTAGTATCTGCGTCCTTCTCGGAGTGCGATTTGGAGAAGCGCGAGGTGCGGGGCAGGAACTAGTATCGGCGCATGATGAGGAATGTTCTCACTTCAGACGGAAGTTGATGCGCCGACGAGCGCGGCGCCGCGGTCTGCATAGAGATATATGTGAGTTCTTCGAAGATAGACAACAGAGGTCAATAAGGGCGTGAACTTCCAAGACTTCGAACTGGCACTCTGTGTGCCATGAACCTTGAGATGCATTTCAGGGTGTTCTGGATCGCTGAATTGGCCGTTCGTATTGTCCTAGAAAGTCGACTTGCACGTCCAGTGGAGGGTGGAACGCGCGCGCATGCTAGTGAAGACGTCGAACCGTTACTTTCGGTCCCGACGTATGACTAAGCTATGTATGACGTAGTTTAAGCTCCGCGACAACTGCCCATTTTCATTCAGCTTCACCGGCGCCAACCCTATCCTGGAGTCCTTCCCTCCCACTTGCACGTCGTTCACCGTCATCAGCCCTCATCAGCTAGAGCTATCGGTGTATCTAACGCACCCACCCGTAAGTTTTCCGTCTGCGCTTTGCGCATGAGCTGCATTATACTGATTGATTATATGTAGGAACAACCGTTCTCGACATGTTCTCCTATCTCACGAACCTCTTCACCGGCACTCCCCGCAACCCTTCCGCCCTCCTCGCGGCCGAGGAGAGTGATATGATCTATGTCATGCACCTTATCCCAGAAGATGGCAAGGTTGAGACGTGGGGCATGTTTCCTAAACCCGCCAAATTCCGCCGCGGCGGCGCTGTTGAAATCTCGCGCGAGCTGCTCGGCACCACTACTTATCGTGAGGGGGAAGGTGGTTTGACCGTCCTCCCTGATTGGGAGGACAGGGCGCGCAAGCAACTTTCGTTGATTCCTGACGCTAGAGCCGACGATGGGCAGGGACCAGGAGCCTCGATCCCGCTTAGGTGTCTGGTTGAGGAAGTACTACGGCCGGTCGGACTGGAGTTTCTGAGCGAGAGGAGGGATGAATCTTCCGCACAAGACAAGGATACACCGCGCGAATTCTCCGTTTTCATTATCCACATATCCCGCTCGCGGCCCGGCCGCATAGTCACTTTGAAGGCCTTCAGGAGCATTGCTAGCTGAGGACAACATACCTGTATCACTCTCAGTGGCGTGTATGTTATAGGTATCTTCCGTATGGTGAAACGTATCTAAGGCCGAGTGTGCTCCTTTATGTTCGTTCCGGACCCAGTGGTGATGGATAGGAAGTCTTGGTGCCTCAGCCAATGGCGGCTCGAGGCGACACAAACGTTATTCAATGTGAATGCAACCAGGCTGCAAACTGAGCAGTGAACTCCTCCTTCGCATCTATGGTCCCAAGTTGGCACTGTCTGGCAGCAGACCACGCTGCGGCGCTGGGACCACTCTCAAAATACTCTCAGGAGAATTTTTGTCCTTCTGCAGTGCTAAAGCAGTCTAAGGCTGAAGAACTCATGCTTATAACAGCGTTCCCGGGAATCTTTGAGGCCTCGTGCGTCAAATTTCGATGCCCAGCCCGAGAGTGGTCCCCCTGGCTAGAGCAGTGAGCCAACCCTTCGCTTACAAGAATACATGACTCGGAGTAGATTGCTTGGACGAACACATTATATTGATGACTGGGCAGTACAGGAGACTCAGACATTTCCTAACGCCGCGCCGAACTCGGCTGTGAACTCTTCCATCGCATCCAACGTCTCAGCCAAATGAGCAAGGCCAAGCGGCTTCTGGCGGCTCAGCGCCAGCGATTGCGCCGTCCGACAAGCATTCTTGATCTGCCGTCCGTTCACCCCGCGGGAAGCGAGGGAAGGAACCAGCGCATCCGCATCGGGAACACCCGCCTTGCGGAGGAACGCCCGCCAGACCTGCGCCTTCGCGTCCTTGGAGAGCTCGCCAAAGTGGAGCGCGACGTGAATGCGGGACAGGAAGGCCTCGTCGAAGGCGGAGACGCGGTTTGTGGTGAGGAAGAGGATGCCGCGGTAGTACTCGACGTGACGGAGGAAGACGGCAACCATTGCGTTGCGCTCGAGGTCGTGCATCGAGCGCCGCTCGAGGAAGACGTCCGCCTAGAGCGTGGGTATCGTTAGAGGAGGCTGGAAGCGGTTGAAAGCACGCCGAAGTCCGTACCTCGTCTATCAAAACGATCGCTTTCCAGCCCGTGGCGATATCGAAGATCTTCTGGAGCTCAACGTCGAGCCGCTCAGCGCATGTGCCGAGGTCGCCTCCGCCGACGACGTAAAGGGGACGCCGGACATGTTCGCTAGTCGCCTCAGCGGAGAGCGTCTTCCCGACGCCGGGAGGGCCAAACAGGTTGACGATGAGACCTTGGCCCTTCCCTTGCACGAAGTCGTCGAACCCAACGTCGTGGCTGTGTGCGTCCACCAGCGAGCGCAACAGATTCTTCCGGTCGGCGGGGAGGACGAGACCTGCGAACGCTTCCTCGTTCCATACGATGTCGCTAACATTTTCGATATTGAACTCGACTAGACGGCAAGGTCAGGCGGTGACTATTGCGATATTCCGACGATCGGAGACCTACACCAAATTTTGTCTGACAGGCTGAATCCGTATACGATGGGCGAAGCGAGCAGAAGCTCCTCATCCGTGAGCAGCGCTTCTTCGTCGTAGTGCTTGGTCCGGACTTCCAGGGCCTGCACGTTTTCGTGTTGGTCGAAACTCTCCCGCCCTGTAGTGTATTTACACTTGTTAGTACCGTCCTAACTCGATAGAAATAGTGTCGTCACCGTGGTAATACTCGTATTGTACATTTTTGTCCGCGTCGGACGTAATAAGCTTTGGCATATTATGGTCGGGATTCAGTCGAATGAAGGTTCCTGTGCGCAAGGATGAGATGGAAGACTTCAGATAATGACTGGCGCCACGTGCGCACCTCTGTCAATCATGACGCGCGAGTTGACCTAGAACCAAGGTGAGCATAGGACGGCACCGCTAGAGATTCGAAGCCATAGAAGACGCACATTGTATTTGGACCCTTCGTGGCCAGAGCCTTTACCGGCCTTCCCGGACGCACGGGCAGCCATGCCATTATAATGCATGTGGTGAACGCCGCGCATCGAAGCCCATCTCTTACCACGTCCGATGAGGGCCGCTTTCAATCCCGCCGGATCGTGATGGTAGTCGATCGGGTAGGCCTCGAGCGAGCTGATCTTCACCGTTCCCTTGAAGTGCGTGATCGTGATCTTGCTCTGCACCGTTCCAAAGGACCGCGTTCCGGCCTTCGACGGCGTCGTCCCCCGGCGGCTCGCCATCCTGTTGCCGCGCGGAGCTGCTGCCTTGTTCTCTGACGTCCGTCCAGAGGGCGCGCCTGTCTCAGCCGAGTCAATGCTCTCACAGAGGAGGTCGTACGCCTCGAAGAAAGCCCCTCCAACTTTGTTCACCGAAAGGAGCCGGAGGGCCCGCAATACGCCGGTCGTTGGACACTCGGTGATGACGATGATGCGCGGTACGAGAATCGCGTAGAGCATGTCGAACGTGATCTCGCCGTGTGTGGTGAGGTTTTCGATGTGGGCCAGCGTCCCGCGATAGTCCTTGCGCAGGTAATCGAGCAGGACACCGACTGTCGAGAGCACGTGGTTTTCGTCCGCTGTGCGCGTCGTGCCCTTATCGTGAAGCGTACGTTCGTAGGCTTCAAAGTGGGGGAAGAAGGAGATAAAGAGTTGAGGGTCGAGCTGAATGCCTTTGTCAGCATGCTAATATTACGATAACTGCATCGCGCAGAAGGGACGTCAACGCGGGTGCTAATCATCATTCACCTTGAGCGGCTCCGTAGTCCATGAGAGCCCGGGGATATAGCCGATTACGTCCCTGCACGCGTTGACAAGGTATGTGCTCTTAACGATGATCTTGAACGTTGGCTCTGAACCTGGGGCGCCTGGGAGATGAGTACGCGGGTCGGGCAGCTTGCGCACGACAACGAAGCAAAAGCTCGCCCAGGGATCATTGTCGGTGCTGTTCGCGGCGGGGCGGGCTGGCCCTGGGACGATGTTAGAGCCCGTGTTGCGGTACTTCCACGACTTGGACCATGTGCTGAAGTAGCGATCGACACGCTTGACTTTGAGGTTCGGCGGAGCGGGCGGCGGGTCATTGCCATCGCTGCTGGTATCTACATCCTTCTCGGAGTGCGACTTGGAGAAGCGCGAGGTGCGGGGCAGGAACGAATATCGGCGCATGACGAGGACTGTTCTCACTTCAGACGGGAGTTGATGTAACGACGAGCGCAGCCTGCAGAGAGATATACGTGAGTTCTCCGAAGACTGACAACAAAGGTCAATAAGGGCGTGAATTTCCAAGATATCGAATAGGGTTCATATGGAACAGCGGCCATAGCGCCCCCCTGCCGTCCACTCCCAAGGAGAACTTCTTTGGGTTCGCAGATTCATAGACATATAGCATAGACGTACCTCAGCATATCCATATCATGTCCCACAGTCCCCACGGGTCGCGGCGTTGACAAACGTTGTGTGCCATCAACCTTGAGATGCATTTCAAGGTGTTCTGGATCGCTGAATTGGCCGTTCGTACTGTCCTAGAAA
The DNA here is from genome assembly GCA_002150815.3 of Grammothele lineata. Taxonomy (NCBI): domain Eukaryota; kingdom Fungi; phylum Basidiomycota; class Agaricomycetes; order Polyporales; family Polyporaceae; genus Grammothele; species Grammothele lineata. The sequence goes on from NDFF03000002.1 coordinate 40,803, forward strand.
GTCAACTTGCACGTCATGGATGACCACGTCTTCCACAATCTTAGAAGCCGCAGCACTGTCATGAGGCCTGTCTCGATAATATGCCCGCTGAATCCTCTAAGGCATGACGATGTTAGCATACCGGAATGTCAGCGTATCCGAAAGATGTTGAACAGGTGGAACGCACGCTGGTGAGGACGTCGGACCGTTACTGTCGGACCCGACGTATGACTAAGCCATGACGTAGTTTAAGCTCCGCGACAACTGCGCATTTTCATTCAGCTTGACCGGCGCTAACCCCATTCATCCTTCGTTCCCACTTTTTCACGTCGTTCGTACTTTTTCCCATCATCCATCGTCACCGACGTTCTGTTAGAGTATATAACACGCTCATCTGTAAATTATTCGTCAGTGTCTTGTACATGAGTTGAACTGTACTCATTCATTTTATGCAGGAACAACTGTTCTCGACATGCCCTCCTGTCTCGCCAATCTCTTCACGAGCACTCCCCGTCATCCTTCCGCCCTCCTCGCGCTCGAGGAGAGGCAAACGATTTCGGTTATGCACCTCATCCCAGAAGATGGTGAGGTTGAGATGTGGAGCATGTTTCCCAAGCGCGCTACATTCCGCCGCGGTGGCGCTGTCGAAATGTCGCGCGAACTGCTCGGCACCACCACCTTTCGTGAGGGGGAATGGTCTCGGCAAATCCTCGATAATCTCGCAGACAGGGCGCGCAAACAACTTTCGTCGATTCCCGATGCTAGAGCCGACGATGGGCAGGAACCAGGAGCCGCAATCCCGGTTACGTGTCTGGTTAAGGAAGTACTACGGCCAGTCGGACTGAAGTTTCTGAGCGATAGGAAGGAGCAAGTTCCTGCACAGGATGAGAAGGTACCGCGCTCGGAGTTCTCTGTGTTCGTTATTCATGTCTCTCGTTCGCGGGCCGGCCCGATATGGACCGATGCCCTATTGAGGAGCATCGCTAGCTAAGAGAACATACCTATGTCACTCCTGGTGACCGATGGCTCGTGTACGTTATGGGTGTCTTCCGTAGGGTGGAACGCGACGCCGAATAAATCGTTCATGTCATTTACTCGTGAATCGTACTTCATCGTAACAATTTATTGTACATTGTTTCTCCAACTACAAGGCTTCAAGCTTCCATGAGATGACGACGACGATGACGATGATTTAGAATTGGAGGACGTGATACGGAATTCCTCGATCAAATCTTCCCTAGAGCCTCGAACTCGGCAGTGAACTCTTCCATCGCATCCAACGTCTCTGTCAGATGCGCGAGGCCAAGTGGCTCTTCGCGACTCAGCGCCAGCGATTGGGCCGTCCGACACGCATTCTTGATCTGCCGCCCGTTCACCCCGCGGGAAGCGAGGGAAGGAACCAGCGCGTCTGCGTCGGGAACACCCGCCTTGCGGAGGAACGCCCGCCAGACTTGCGCCTTCGCGTCCTTGGAGAGCTCACCGAAGTGGAGCGCGACGTGAATGCGGGATAGGAAGGCTTCGTCGAAGGCGGAGACGCGGTTTGTGGTGAGGAAGAGGATGCCGCGGTAGTACTCGACGTGGCGGAGGAAGACGGCGACCATCGCGTTACGCTCGAGGTCGTGCAGGGAACGCCGCTCCAGGAAGACATCGGCCTGAGAAGACGGTGTCAGATGATACAATGCACAAACGCAGGCATGAGCGTGGTATACACACCTCGTCAATCAACACGATCGCTCTCCAGCTTGTAGCAATGTCGAAAACCCTCTCCAACTCGGCGTCGAGTTCCGAGGCTTTCGTGCCGAGGTCGCCTCCACCGACAACATAGAGCGGGCGACGAACATGTTCACTGGTGGCCTCGGCAGAAAGCGTCTTTCCGACACCGGGAGGGCCGAACAGATTGATGATGAGACCTTGACCCTTACCCTGCACGAAGTCGTCGAAGCCGACGTCCTTGTTGTGTGCGTCCACCAGCGAGCGTAATAGATTCTTCCGGTCAGCTGCGAGGACGAGACCTGCAAACGCCTCTTCGTTCCAGACGATATCGTGGATGTGCTCAATGTTGAACTCGACTAGAGAGAAGTGAGATGACGAGGGTCGCAGTACGGCTATCCATCACTTACACCAAATTTTGTCCGACAGGCTGAACCCGTACACGATGGGCGAAGCAAGCAGGAACTCTTCGTCGGTCAATGGCGTTTCCTCTTCTTGGTGTTGAGTACGAACTTCCAGGGTCTGAACACCGTCATTTTGATTGAAGTTCTGCTGGCCTGGCGTAATTTCATGAGTCCGAGTCTACTCCAACTATCTGACGAAGAACACACCGCCATCATCGTACCAACCGTCCTGTGCATTCTGATTTGTGTCGGTTGCTGCCGCCGTCGGCATCGTGTAGTTGGGGTTAAGCCGAATGAAATTCCCTGTACCATGGTGAGGTGAGGATACTAAAGTGGGACAGCTGCAGCGAAGTCCGTACCTCTATCGATCATGACTCGCGAATTGACCTGAAGCCAGTCAACCTACAAGGATGCAGCTACAGTGGCTGGAGACTTACATTGTATTTGAGCACTTTCTTGCACGCCCCGTTGCTCATCGTGCGAGCCGCCATACCATCGTAGTGCATGTGGTGGATACCACGCATCGACGCCCACCTCTTACCACGTTCGATGAGGTCCTCCTTGAGCCCCTCTGCGTCGCGATGGTAGTCGATGGGAAAGGCTTCGAGCGAGTCGATCTTGACCGTCCCTTTGAACGCAGTGATGATAATCTTGCTCTGAACCATGCCGAACGACCGCGCGGCTGTCTTTGGACGGCCAGCCACGGCGCCCGAGTTCGTCGATTGCATCGTCCCCCTCCGCCTCGTCGACCTATGGCGAGCCCGAGCCCTCGAACTTGTCGATGTGTTCTCCGAAGTCCGTCCCGGGTGAGCGCCTTGCTCAGTCGAGTCGATACTTTCGCAGAGCAGGATGTACGCCGCGAAGAGCGCGTTCTCCATCTTGGTTGCGGAGAGGAGGCGGAGCGCCCTCGGCTCCCCGGTAGTAGGACACTCGGTGATGACGACGGTGCGTGGGACGAGGATCGCGTAGAGCATGTCGAATGTGATCTCCTTATGCTCCGTGAGGTTCGCGATGCGCGCGAGCGTCCCGCGGTAGTCCTTGCGTAGGTAGTCGAGCAGGACACCAACAGTCGAGAGGACGTGCTCATCCTCGGGCGTACGGGCCGTATCTTTTCCTTGAAGAGCGCGCTCATACGCCTCGAATTGAGGGAAGAACGCGATGAGAAGCTGGGGGTCCAACTGCAGGCTGCATCAGCATGCTGCACGCGTAGAGCGAAGGGCGCGCAAAGGGGAGGTGGACACGGAACACGAGGCGTAAGTACTCACCTCAAGTGGCTCAGCGGTCCACGAAAGGCCCGGAACCTGACCGATCACATCCTTGCATGCCTTGAGCAGGTATGCGCTCTTGATGACGACTTGGAACATGGGGTCCGGAGGGGGTGAACTCGGATCGTGGCTGCGGGGGTCAGGGAGCTTGCGCACGACCACGAAGCAGAAGTTGGCCCAGGGATCGTTGTCGGTGCCGTTCCCGACGGGGCGCACTGCTTCCGCCACGACGTTGGAGCCTGTGTTGCGGTACTTCCACGACTTGGACCACGTGCTGAAGTAGTGGTCGACGCGCTTCACCTTGAGGTTCGGCGGTGCGAGGGGCACGGACGCAGGTTGAGGTGTCGTCTCGGTATCCTCACTCCCGGCGTCCCCAGCGTGAAGAGGCTTGGCTTCAGCATCCTTCTCGGACAGCTGGCGAGAGAGTCGCGAGTTGCGGGACAGGAACGAGTAGCGGCGCATGAGGGGGACGTGGGAGAGGATAGGTCACTCGATGGGCGACAGTGGGAGTGAACCGCGGTCTGTCAAAGGTATATGGGGGCTCTCGATGGGCGAATAACAAAGGCAAATAGAGGGCGCAGAAGGCTTCTGAAGATTCCATTCAGATGGCGGCCACAGCTCCGCCGCGCCCAAGTACAGGTCTCCTAGGATCACGTATTAGTACCGTGACAGCATGATCGCAAATTGCGGCGAACATTCACCTCCGAGGGCTCGGCATGCCTTGAGTCATCGCCGTGGGCATTAAGATAACGTTCATGCTCATAGAGTGACCGTCGCAACGGTCCAGGAAAGTCAAGTCACGCCTCTTTGACTGCGTATGCTACGGCATCTTGCAACCTTAAGCGGGGAAGTCCGTTCCAGGGCACGTGCCAATGCTAAGACATTGCAAGTGCCTGTTGCATGCATGCGGCATAACGCGACAGGCATATTAATGCTGGGCCTAAGGGCGTAACGCTCATCCTCGTAAGAGGGACGTGGCACATTCCGGCTGCAGCCTAGCTTCCTTCGGAAAGTGCATCGCCTCGCTGCAATTTGACGTGTTGGCAGTGGAAGTTGTGGACTCTGTCGAGATACTCCAGCCGCTTGAAGTTGATCGATAGCCTACATTCCATAGCCACCGTGGCGGAGGATGCATCTCATAAAATACCACAGCCTCATATCAGGTGCGCCTGGAGGCGACTCTAGTAGGTCCCGATGACGGACGGCTTGAAGAGTCAGCATCTCCTTTGAAGCTGAAGAAGAAGCGGGTGAGTGATTCGAGAGATGGGTATAGGGTGAATGTCGCACTTACGGGCGAATGAAATTGGGAAACGCGTAGTCTCCACAGTGAGTATGGCAGCAAAACGTGGTGGTTGGCGTGGCATACTGAGAGACTAGTCCAACGTGCCTGAGCGCTTTTGACGAGTTGAGCGTGGTGATTAGCTACGCTTACGTCATGTTGATCCAAACCCCTCTATGAGTAAGAGGCTGCTACTTACCGCTTTCCCGTTTCGTCAGAAATCCCTCTGGAAATATGGCGCGTCTGTCGTCTGTCCTTCTGCCCGACTTCCCACCATACCTCTGCCATGGATAACCTTCAGCGAAAAGAGATCCTCCAAATCCTAGATTCCATGGGAGTCGGTCTGCCTCCAGCCACAAAGCTATCCCTCGAGGACCTCGACAAACGCCTCCGTGACGCTCTCAACGACTCTCAGCGAAAGGAGAAGCTACCACGCGACCTCTCTTCTCTGCCTCCGTGGCCACTACCCATGACAGGGGCGTCTCAAAATCCCGGTACGCGGCCCCTCTTGAGCGCCGTTGGTAGAGGGAACGCGATGGAAGCAGCGCGTCACTCTGCGACCGGGGGCCAGGCCCCCGAGCTGTATGTGGATGTGTTTAGCGACCTGCGCCAGACTATCATGGGCGTCGCCGACTTCCTCGATCGCGGTTTCAAAGTGTGTGTAATACAGGACCCGGAGCATAAACAGTGTGCCATTGCTGTGAGGGTGCGTTCGACATTCGCCTATCGTCTGGTTCTTGGTCTGATACATTGTGACCCACTAGGTCCTCTCTGTCTTGGAGGTCGACGAGAGAACCCCCGGTATCGTGATGCTCTACTACTCTTTTACCGCTGCAGACCCGAAGGCCGGTCTCGACTGGGCGTCGAATGCAATGAAACGCAGCAATCCCCCGAACATGTCTCAAATCTTCGCCACTCCTCTTGAGCAGAAAGTGTTACTGAGATTACTCAAAGCGAACGAATCACTTGTACCGTCCAACCTCGCCCTTGACAAAGACTGGACGGAGGACCGCTTCTCGACTTCCGTGTTGTTCCCGCTTGGTCCACTCTCCTTTGACGCCATATCAAAGCTGAGTAACAATTCTGGGTGTGCGGTTTGCGGCGACCTGGGTTCAAGCCGTTGCTCGCAATGCCAGTCAGTCTTCTATTGTGGACCAGGTACGTCTTCTTTGACGTGTGCTACCACTGAACTCTGGGCCCTGAGTTAGGTCCTGCTAGAATGTCAACAATCCGACTGGCACACTCACAAGACAACGTGCCGTTCCCTCAAAAGTGGACGCTGGGTAACAATTCCTGTGCGTCCGAGCGAACCGGGCGACGAGAACAGACCATGCATCATGCTTAACCGGTTCAGCGGGCCCGGCGACACTATGGACGCACTGATGAAGCGCACATATATCCCAGGAGTGTCCGACAGAGTCCCGCCGGTCAACATCTGGGGGAACAAACTCTTACTCGTGAAGATCCAACCCACGATGAACGACGGTCCGACCCACATGATGTTGTACGACCGCAAACGCTCGTTCCAAGTTTTCTTTGTGCGGGAGGACGACACAGTGAACTTTGCCGCATTTTTGGAGGAGGTACGGGGGCCTCGCGCGGAGATGAAGGGTCTCAAGATGTATCGTTGGGCGCGCCGCACAGGAGACTGGGAGTTTAGTGTCTGCCTCGACCGTGCACCGGCCGTGGATACGAAGTGGTAGTTCTAGGCAATGCACCATATCATTATACGTTATGTACTCTACTTTTCGAGGGCTCTGCTACCTATCTACGTGCCCTGGGGCAACGAAATTACGTACGTCTCATACATGCTGGCGGCCTAGGGTGCAGCGCTAGAGGCGAAATGAGCGTCAAAGAGGATTAATCTTGCCTCGTACTTCCACTCTGCTTCTCCTGCTTCCCTCACTTCTGGCGAACGTCTGGCTTAAATAGTCACCTTTGGCATGGACGACCTCGGACTAGATGAGTTCCTCTACAACGAGGTGCTCACTCGCGACGAAACTGTTCAAGCTCTCAAATGTATGGGTGTCGATATCCCGGTGAACACCAAGCTCTCGGACGACAACTTGGAGAAACGCCTCCGCGATGCGCTCAATGCTGCTCAATATAAGGACAATATTCCACTTCCCCTAGACATATCGAAACTTTCTACGTGGCTTATGCCAAACACCGCCGGTGTTCCTGCGGCCGACGCTCGCCCTTTGCTCGAATCCGTACGACGGGGTAACGTACAAGAGCTGGCGTGGAGGCAGCTGAACGGAAACAGGTCCCCGGCGTTGTACGTTGACCCCTTCATGGACATCCGCCAAACTATAATGTCTCTCGGCAAGCATCTCGACTCTGGCAAAAGGTGCTGCGTCATGCAGGATCACGAAAAAGAGCATGCTATCAACATTCGTGTGCGTCGCGCTTCTTTCATCCCTTTGTGTAGCGTCTCCCAACGCTTGTCTTCGGCAATTATGTGTATAGGTGGTTTCCATCCTGGAAGTGAATCGCAGAACGCCCCTGATCGTGTTACTCTATCGCACTTTCAGCTTTGCCTCCGGCCTAGAAGGCATCATGTGGATGCAAGAGAAAGTCGAAAACGATAAAGACGGAATACTAACCTTGCAAGAGATCAAAGCAACTATGAAGGAGCAGCGGCTGTTTCTGAAGCTCCTCAAGACCAACGTTTCACTTCTTCCCCCGGACTTCCAGGTCGAGCGGACGCCGACCGAAGGCCAGTTCTTGCTATCTGCGCTGCTTCCTGTTGGACCCCTTGAATTCGACGCTATTGCCAAGCTAAACAGCAACTTCGGCTGTGAGATATGCGGGAAAAAGGCAACAAGTCGGTGCTCTCAATGCCAGTCGGTCTCGTATTGTGGACCAGGTACGTACTATTGTTCTCGAGCGCATACACCTGGAATTAGGAGTCGTTTCGGCGCAAAAGAGAGACGAATAATGCATGTAGAATATATTTATCACCTCTAGATGTTCTGTATGCACGCTCTTCCCCCTCTCCACTCTGTGCTGTGTCACCATTTCCGCAGTGTGCTGACGAGGGATGCCTAGATTGCCAACGGCATGACTGGTCGCGACATAAGAAGACTTGTCGTTCGCTCAAGGGCGCCCAATGGTGCTCGGTCAAGGTCCACGCTGAAGTTCCTGGATACCCCGGTGCAGCAGGTATGATGATCAACAGATTCAGCGGACCAGCTCTCGTAACGAACCCCGAGCGACTTCACTTTACTCCGGACCGGTCTACGCCCCTGCCGAACGTCTGGGGCGACAAGGTCTTCCTCGTCAAGATCCAGGTCGGACTTGGGGATACGCCACCCTCGAACATGATGCTCTACGATCGCAAGCGCTCCTTCCAGGTCTTCATGCGCCCCGATGATGACACGGAGCGCTTCTCTGCGTTCTATCGGGAGATGACGGGTCCGCGCGGCGGGCATGGCGGTCTCAAGATGTATCGGTGGGCGCGGCGGACGGGAGATTGGGAGCTGAGCATTTGCCTCGACCGCGAGCCGTTGATGGACACGAAGTGGTGATTGTTGTTCATGATAGCGCCACGGTGCGCACGTGTATATTCGCCTATGTGAGTCGGCTATGCAAAATGTATAACTTGCCCTGGCTGAACGAGGGCTCTCTGTGTGCTTGCTGTGGCGATCTTGTTACGTTACGAAGTGGCGGTCCCTATACTGTAACTTCGCTGACTTAGACGTCTCGCGTAGCCGGAGCGCGCAGCTTCCGACTTGGCGCGTAATGTCGTTTTATCTCACGACCATACTGTTGTTCCTCCCCGAGACCCGGTAAGTCTTGTCCTCGTCGTCTACACCGTTCTATGCTCGCTCCGTACTTATTCGGATCTTCAAGCCTCGAAACGCCTCCCGGGTCTTTCAAGCGGTCATTGGGACACATGTTGAGGTAAGACGCTCATATAGGGCTCACTCGTGACTGGGTCATTGACGGCCTCGGCCACCTTGCAGTCGAGGTTAGCGTTCGTTCCATGGGCATCCGCGATCGTATTTGGCGGAGCTTCCGTACCGGAAGTCAGGATCCGGGGTCGCTCCAACGAAGCGTACCTTCCTGAGCATGGCAGAATGCTATCGTGAGAGCGGAGCGCCGTGGGCCAGTCATTGGGGGAAGGTTATTGAGGCAGATCCTCTCGACATACTATGATCGTCGTCATGGACCGTCGCACCTGTGCTCTACTTCGAGCCTAGAACAACAGACGCGTTTTTGCGTTTGGTGCAGAGCGGCGACGAGTCGTGGCGGTTCTACGTACCTCGGCCCCACAGGCTAATCTGGCGCACAGCCGTTGGTCACAGCGACATCACGGGGCTCTACCTTCTCAGCGTATCGTGAGCGCCATTCGCGTTCCTAACTCCCCGAGAATACAAAGCCGTCGCTCGCCGTCGGGCGACCATCTCATCTGTGGCATCGATTGACACGTGTTGTCCACGCACACAGAGCGGTGCGGCAAACACGCCTCTGCAACGCCTCGGCCAGACGCCACGCCATATTGCGCCCAAGTTCGCACACAGAAGCGGCCGATCCCTCCCTGCGTTCAGCACCGTACTTCACGATGACCCGGCTGCGGCTCCTCCCTGTCGTACACGCCATCTCCCGCGTTCCTCACCCCACTTTGTAGCTCGCCTACCGTCTTCGCCCTCGCCAAACGCTCAATGGCGGCTATACTAGACGACGACAGCCGGTACGTACGTTATGCTTACCTCCTCGTCGCATATGTATTCACAGCTCGTCACCGCAGAGGCGAGTTCCCCTTTCCCCGCATGACAGACAGCCCCAGGACGGTATCGTCGGGGAGCAGCCTCCAATCGCGGTCCGACAGCAGCCACTCCAAGTCCCTCCGCTCTGCGTCCTCGTCCGGGTCGCCACACTCCATCCCCCGGAGCCGCATCGAGCGAGAGCATGACAGGCATCGTTCCCGACACACCCATGGCCACCATCCCGCCCTGGACCCCACCGACGACACCGCGAGCGCCGCGAAGCTGCTCGCCCACCTTTACGCCCCACCCCCACGCGAGAGCCGCGACACGAGCAGCCTGCGCACGGCGCTCGCGCTGACGACGGAGCGCCTCGAAAGCGAGACGCGCCGTGCGGACGCGGCGGAACGGCGCGTGGTCGAGGTGCTGCGCAAGCTCCGTGGGGCGCACGAGGCGACGATGCTCGCGCAGGCAGAGGCGTCGCGCGCACGGGAGGAGGCGACGCTCTGTCGCATCCGCGTCGATGACGCGACGCGCGAGATCGAGCGCGCGAACGACATGTTGCGGGAGTTCGAAAACGCGAAGCTGGAGGCGGAGGCGGAGGCGGCTCGCGCGCGCTCGACTGCCAGGCGCTACCGGGAGCAGCAAGTCATCGCTAGGGCGCGCGAGGAGGGCCGTCAGCTGGGTTTCCGGGAGGGACTGATGCGCGGGCGGGATATGGGGTACCAGGAGGCGGTAGACGTGGAGGAGCCCACGGAAGATGAGGGGAGGTACGCTCCCCAGGCATCCCAGGAGAGAAGATATGTGTCTCCGCCGGTGGAGGAAAGGAGATATAGGCAGCCCACGGTCGAAGACGATCCTGAGGACGACTTTTCCCCATCTATCCCCTTTCACAGAATGCGCACGTCTGGCAAGGCTGACCTTATGCGCACAAAAACTCCAGTGTCAGAACACCGCAGTCGGACGCCCGGTCCATCGATTCTGGTTTCGGGCAGGGCGACACCTGGAGAACCCTCGTAGTACGTTCCAATTAGCTCCCGTTGAATGCAGCATTGACACAAGCCTGAGCAGCTATAGCTCCAGAACCAGCGAACGCCCTCACGTTTCCGACACAGCCCACCACGCCGCAACTCTACCGGTGCCCACGATAGTCACGCCGGTCAACGCACCATCCCCTTCACATTCACGCGCAGATTCGCCGGCTGGAATGCCAATGCCTCATCCTGCACCTCACACCTTGGATAACAAGGACGAGCCTTCGCCTATCATTATCCACGAGCCAGCTATGACACCCATAGTACACCCGCCGACCAGCATTCCCCCAGATGGCTGGATCCCTCAATCTTTCGGTGAGAACGAGCAAATATTCCTGCCCCCGCCGCATGAGCTCTCTAGGCCCGTCTCTCCCGTCTCCAGCATCACATCGGCGCCCGTTCCTCCACCTCCGCCGCCCCCCGTATCCGCCTCTGCACCGCCCTCTCAACTTGTTGAACCTCCGCCGCCTACATTGTCCAGCGTCTCTCAGCCACGGGAACCGCGTGTCCGTGACTATGCAGCTCCGCCTCCAGGACAGTTCCCAATCGTCCGCTCTATGTCGCCGCAGTCCAAGGCGTCGACGAGCATCTCTCAGCTCGACCTCGTGAGCGAGCCATCGCGGAGCAGGCGCTCGCACACCCGGTCGCGCGGGGAAGACGTACGTCGCTTCGTGCCTATGCGTCTTTTTCGCAAGTCCTGACAAAGCCTCTGATATCTTGCCCCTGCGCTGGTCGGATTCGGGACGCTCAGCGCAAAACGATGTCCCCGCGTGGACCCCGTCCGCGCGAAGACCTCCCGCCCGTCCGTCCGCCGCCCCCAGAGCAGCTTGCTAGTGGGAGCAGGCAGGATGCTCCTGAGCCGTCACCGACGTCGGAGATTGTACAGCATTTCAAGCAGAAGTACAGGAGCATGTCGTACAAGGGGACGCCTACGCCCCCTGGGATGGTTCCGGAGATCATTGTCGAGGAACCCGTGAGTAATATTCGAAAAAACCACAGATGCTTCGCTCACTAATCTTTTGTAGTCCCCGGAGACTTCGAACCGGTCATCCTTGCAGTCTGGCGTCACGCATCCAGACTTGCTCAGTCCGGAGTATGCGCCGCAGCCATTGGACAAGGTCGTCGTCATGCGCACGGAAATCCCTGGCTACGAGCCACGCAAACCTCGCCGCCCACCACCGCCGGAGGAACCCGATGACTTTATTCCCCCTCCTCCTCAAACGTTCTCGGACTCTGCTGCCGGACAGCTCCCACCGGGTTTCGTTCCTCTGACCATTCCTAGCCAGTCGACCTCTAGGTCGAACACCCCAACACCTGTACCCGTTCCTCCACCGAGCAATCCCTTACCGGTACCACCTCCAGGTGTCATGCCACGCGCCGGTCCGAGCCGATCTGTATCTGACCCCCTCATCGTTCCGCCTCCCAGCCACCTCCTCCCAACGCGTCCAGGTTCAGCCGTTCCCATTCCTATTCCGCCACCGCCTAGCAATCCCCTTCCTGTTCCGGCCAAAGACGGTCGCACCATCCAACCGAATAATCCTCTTCCCATTCGGCAAGACGAACCTTTGTCGGTTCCTCATCGCAGCAGCCCCCGCCAGGCGCGGTACGCAGAGGCGCCAGTCCCTGCGGGCGTAGTCTATCCCAGCACCAGTGATCCACGACGGCCCCTATCTCCTACGAACTCGTCGACGAGCTCGAAGCGGTGGGCGCGGCGGACGAAGCGCAGCGCGCGCGGGACGCTCTCACCACTCGGCATCCCAAGTATCTCTCTTGGCTTCTTTGGATCCGTCAAGTCTGACCCGGACACTGTCGCCTCTGTTGAGTCGTAGCCTCAGTCGACGCTGGACGCCGACGTTGTGCCTGCGACACCACGCTTATTGTAACCCTCGCTGCGGCTTCCCCGCAAGTCTAGTGGATCCTCACGCGAGCGGCTTTCTCGGGTCTAGGCTCCGGATCGTCTCTGAGCTCTCGAACTATGGGACTTCATGAATTCAGTTTCTCGGCATGTAGTATGTTCATGTCCGTACCACGTGTGCAGTGTAATTTTAGTGTACCAGTAGCCATGTGTTGTATGTTTAGGAAGAATCCAACAATATCATGCTTGTATGTCGTCTTCGCGCTCTTCGCGCCGCGTTAATCCCACTGAATTCCGCTCTGGCGCCCGGCGCCCCGCCGGGCCGCAGCAAGCCGCAGCGGCACGAATTGCCTGCGCATCGGCTGTGGGGTAAGCGCTTCGCTGCTCCCCAACGACGACGATGTTGCGCCTCCCGTCCAGCTCGCCTTTCGTCCTCCCACCACGGTCTCTTTCTCTTGCCATCGCGTCTGCTAGAAAGGACTTTGCTAGCTCCGAACTCTCTACCTGAGATAAATTCGGGCATCACATTCCGGCGTCCCTCCCGGTTCTCGACTAATAGAACCCCCCATCGTGCGCGGAGAAGGAGCACGTTCGTGGATAACCTCTGATGGTGCTCGCAAACACATTCGCTTTTTTCTCGACGCTCGCCTCGCAGGCCCTTATGTGGACTGGCCTGATGGAACCCGCGGCGAGAGAAGGTACGTGGACGGGCTCATTGTGCCTGCCAGAGTCAGACAGCTTCCAGTACGCCCTTCCCGGCCGTCATGTGAGGCTATCATCACGGCAGAGCGGCCTTCTACTATACGCGCACCGCGTGCGTCCCGCCGAACGCTGCCATCGGCACATTTGGGCACAATTTGGTGGCGAGGCCGTCGAATTGAAGGAGGGGTGCCGGCGGGAGAAGGTCGACGGTGGCCTATAAAGGGCACCCAGGGCGTGCGGGAGGTCCGTGGCGGAGTAGTCCCTCTGCCATAGTGCCCTTTACTCGTCTTCTCAACCCCTTCCGTTAAAATGCTCCTCGCCTCGTCTCTACTTGCCCTGGCTGGAGTCATGCTGACCTCGCGCGCAGCTGCTAGTCAAAGCATGCGCATCGCGACGTACAACCTACGTTACGACTCCATGCCGGACAACATTACCGTGCAGCAGACTCTGGCTTCCCTCCCCGACCCACTTCAGGCGCCCGTATACTACGGGAAGACGGGAGAGCAGCCATGGAGCACGCGGAGGGTGAAGGTCTTCCAGCATCTCGTGGACCAGGAAGTTGTTCTCGCGGGTACGGCTTTTGTATGACGCTCTTGTAGAATCCTGGGGGGCTGAAAATGCCGTTCAGAATTTCAGGAGGCTCTGGTCAGGCAAGTGATGGATCTGGCAACCCTACTCGGGGACGGCTGGGGCTGGGTGAGTGGATGTCGGATGCACGAACAAGTGGTCTATCTAACATACTGTGCAGGTTGGTGTAGGACGAGATGACGGAGTCGCTGCTGGCGAATTTAGCCCTATCTTCTACAAGAAGTACGCGAGTCCCGATGCATACACAACATTAGGTTTCTGATGATACCTCAGGTCTGACGTCCAGCTGGTCAACAACGACACGTTCTGGCTCTCGTAAGGATCAATTTCTTTCCACTATCGACACGCATGTTCACACTACGCCCAGGAACACGCCATTCGAGGTGTCCAGATTCCCCGGCGCAGGCTCTCTCCGTATCTGCACGGCCACCCACCTCATCCTCCACTCCGGCGACGGCGCGCCCGTGCCCTTCACTTACTTGAACACCCACCTGGACGACCAATCGGACGACCAGCGCCGGCTCGGCGCGTCTCTGATCCTCTACCGTGCCCGGTACGAGGCATGGAAGACCGGTGGGCCCGTCATCGTCACAGGCGACTTCAACAGCCCGTCGACGGGCAACGACTCGGGCGCGTACCAAATCATCACTGGGCAAATCGCCCCAGTGGCGATCAACCAAACGTTCGCGGCGAAGTATGCCACACCGAAAGAGGCACTCCCGAACTTTGTGATGGACGACCTCAAGGCGCAGACTCCGCGCGAGCTCGTGTCGGGTCAGTATGCGACCTTCACGGGCTTCAATGCGCCCGGCGACGCGTCGGCGTACTCGCGCATCGACTTTGTGTATGGGGGTTCGAACGGGAAGTGGTGAGTACTCTCATATCGGGAGTGGCACGGGAGAGGCTGCGACGCTGAAGCGGTAATTATAGGACTGCAACCCAGTACCACGTTGGCTCGTCTTTGACCGATGATGGTGTCCTTGCAAGCGACCATCGTCCGGTGTTCGCGGACATCACCCTATACTAGACACGGCGAAGACGGAGCGCGGACTCGGAGCTCTGTTGCCCTATACTGTTGTATTGTACCATCGATGAACCGACCGTGTAGGAAGGCACTCACAAAGAATACACGAATTTTTATGCCTGACCGAGACGGTGCGGCCGCGGTGCTGCGAGCGATTGACGAGAGAACACCTGATCCACGCTGGAGCCACGCGCTCGAGAGGGCGCCGGCGGGCTTATGCGGTAACAAGCCACATTAAGCCCGTTGTTAGCGCTGTTGTGAGCGTTGTTAATCCACATAACAACGCGAGTGTGGACCGATTAGTTGGCGGGCTTCTGTTCCGACCAGCCGAGAGCCTACATATATCGAGTTCTCTGCCTTCCCCCTCATGCCCCTCAACGCCTCTCTGTGTCTCCAACGACTGACGACCTAATACGCCCCCGCCATGCTTCTCTATCTCATTTTCCGCATTATTAGGTGTGTCCGCATCGAGCGCCGCTCGCCGCTCAGGGGCTGAATGAGGACAGTGCAACGACCGCCTTTCTCTACCCTGGCTACGCCTCCTACAAAACACTCTCGCAACGCCCCGCGAATGAAGCAGAGCTCGAGCGATGGCTGATGTACTGGAGCGTGCTGGGGTGCATAGTCGCCATCGAGTCCGTCGCTGAGTGGCTCGTCTCATGGTGCGTCTCCCTTTCTTCTTCGCCCCTCTCGCGCTCACCCTCATTCTCCTTCCACCCCTTTTGCTGTCCAGGCTACCGCTCTACTACCCGCTCAAGACCCTCTTCCTCCTCTACCTCGCGCTTCCCCAAACCTCGGGCTCCGCGTGGCTCTACCAGACGCAGCTCCGGCCCTTCTTCGCCGCGCACGAGCACCAGATCGACAGCGCGCTCGCGCAGCTCAAGACGCACCTCTACACCCAGCTCCAGAAGCTCCTCCGGCGCGGCTGGGAGCAGCTCTCGGGCGCGGCCACGCAGGCACCCGCGACGGGCCCGTCCCCGCTCGACGAGCACGCCGCAGGGGCGGGGTCCGCGGCGCAGCCGACGCTGCAGGACCCCGCGTCGGGCCCGGCGCAGCTCGTCGCGGGCTTGTGGAGCACGTACGGGCCTGCGATCCTCGCGGGGGGCGCGACGCTGTTGAGCAAGGCGCAGGCGTCGGCGGCTCAGGCGGCGTCGCAGTCCCAGGCTCAGGCTGCTGCGGCTTCGGCCTCGTCGGGATCGAGGAGGTCGAGCGTGAGGCGGCAGGATAGTATGTCGGAGCGGCGGAGGCAGTTGGAGGCGGAGCTCGCGGCGCTGGAAAGGGAGCAGGGGTACGACGTTGGAGATTCAGTCCCCGGGAGCCCTGGGATGAGGGGTGCGTTCGAAGAAGTAGAAGTGCCGAGCGACATGGAGGGCGACGTGCCTGGGCAGGGTAGGGCAGCGTCGGCGAACAGGAGCAGCTGGTTTGGCTGGAGCGGCGCTGGGCAGGAGCCTGAGCGGGCTAAGGACGATTGAGAGGCTCGTAGCTTCACCGTGCCGCTGAGCGTATGGATGGAGGTTGGACGGAGGAGGACCTGGCCACGACTTGAATGCATAGATCTATCGTGTTTCTGCTCTCGCACATTCTGCTTCCGATGTATCTAATGGTCCGGATCCGTGTATTAAATATCGCTCAGTGACTCTTTCCCCTTCGCTGTGTTTTCCTTGAAGGTGGCTGCAACTAAACTTTACGCGGTTATGTATTAGGTACCCGTGTTAATCTCTGTTACGTCATCTCATATTGAGCCTTTGAGGCGCTTCTTTGTTTGCCCTTCAACGGCTTCAGGAGGCATCCGAAGTCGGCCCCTCTCTCAACGCCACATTTATACCAGCCATGGTTCGGTCTCTCTCATCCTCCCTATTCGCCCTCTGCAGTCGAGAGACACAACATGTCTCCTCACCTCATCATGGATAACCTCACTCGCGACGAAACCCTCAAAGTCCTCAGGTCGATGGGCATCCACCTCCCTCTCAGCACCAAACTTCCCGACAAGGATCTCGACAAACGGCTCCGGGACGCACTCACTTCAGCTCAGTACAAAGACCAGCTCCCAGATCCACTGAATATTGCAGCATTCAAATCATGGCCGCTTGTCAATGATGGGTCCCAGCGGCCGCTCCTTGAGGCGATTAGGAGAGGCAACGTGCAGGAGGCCATGGAGAACGTGACGAGGGGGACGGGGGTGCCCGAGCTTTTCGTCGATACGTTCACGGACATCCGCCAGACCGTCATGGGCATCGCGAACTTCCTCGACAACGGTGCGTCTACTTGTGTCATCCAGGACAAAGAGCACGAGCAGTGTGCGATCAATATTCAAGTAAGTCGCCCTTACCCTTTTCTGTGCGGACGCCATGCGAATGAAATGCGCATATAGGTCGTTTCCATTGTCGAAATAGACGAGCGGACCCCCGCTCTCGTCCTCCTCTACAAGTCCTTCACACGTTCAAACGTCCATGAGGGCATCGCCTGGGTGCGCCAGCAAACAGTACAGACCGCTTCCGGCTCGACGCCCGGCGTATGCCAGGTCTACGCGACGCCGCTCGAGCAGAAGCTCCTCCTCAGGCTCCTCAAGACGAACGCAAACCTCGTTCCCTCCGACTACCCGGTGACGCGCGCGCCGACCGAGACTGGCTACGCGCTCTCGCTCCTCCTCCCCATCGGTCCGCTCGGGTTCGACGCGATCGCGCGCCTCAACAGCAACTCGGGCTGCACCGTGTGCGGGCAGAAAGCCGAGAAGCGTTGTGGGCGGTGTCAGTCAGTCTCGTACTGTGGTGCAGGTGCGCATATACCTACTTGCGTATTTTACTAAACGCGATGACTGCTCACGTATGCGGTAGAGTGCCAGAAGGCGCATTGGAAGGAGCACAAACCAAGCTGTCAAGTCCTGACCCTCAAGGACGCGCGCTGGGTGACGCTCAAGACGCGCAATGCCGTCCCGGGCATGGAGGACATGTACTCCGCGACGTACAACAGGCACAGCACTACCAACGACCTCAAGGATTTGGCGAGGAAAGCGAAGAACGCGACGAAGAACGGCGACGCGCCCACGCCTCCGAACATCCACGGGGACAAGCTCTTCCTCGTCAAGATCCAGATCGTCCAGATGCACACGCTTGACATGCGTGGCATTGATACGATCGATGGGTCGTTGATGGTGTATGACAGGAGGCGGTCGTTGACGGTGTACATCGCGCGCGAGGACGTTGGCGCGAAGATGTTCGGGGAAATACAGCGGGAGATGTTTGGCCCCAGGGGAGGATACGGGGGTGTGAAGATGTATCGGTGGGCGAGGCGCACGGGAGAATGGGAGTACAGCATTTGTTTAGACAAAGAGCCTAGCGGGGATACGAAGTGGTGATCAGGCGCGTGGGGTGTTGGACGCTAGGCTTTGGATGTAGAACATGGGGTATCAAACCTGTAGCTTACTGTATGAGATTATTTGGAACATGCCACGACTCTAACAACAGCCCAAAACGTAGACTACAACATACCGCCCCCCGAAAACCCTACACGACAAGAAACCCCTCCGCGGCAGTGCCCGTGCTCGAGCACGACGAGTCCCGCCACTCCACATAGCGTATATCCGCCATGGCGTCCGCGTCTTTATCTTTGAGCGTCTCGTTGGCGGCCACCTCCCACACCTCGAGCTCCTCGGAGTCGTCATCGTCATCGTCTTCGAGCGAACCGAGCTCGATGGAGGCGGAGATGGACCCGACGACGCGCCGGAAGACCATGCTCGTGATCGGGCGCGAGTCGAGGGAGGTCGTCTCGGCTGTGCAGCGCCGGTCTGCGCGCTGGAGGTGCAGCAGGAAGCGGGAGACGAGGATCGAGGTCAGCCTGTGCGAGAGGGAGCTGGGTGAGTAGGAAATGGGAAGTGCACGAGCGAGGGACGTACGGGTCCGTGAAGATGGTGATGATGCTGATGTGGCTGCCCGGGATGTCGATCTGGAGGTGGCGGAGGTGGGCGCGCTCAGTTGGCGCGTGGAAGAGAAATCGCTGAGGGGATACGTACGGAGCAGAGCGTCAGCGCCAAGTGCAACAGGTTCAACACGAACAGCGTCCTGCGGTCGGCCGGACGGCGTCAGGAACATGGGGCGCGAGACGTAGGCGCAGGCCAAGAAGTTCTCACAGGTAGTAGACAGTCCCTGTGCACCAAGATGATCAGTACAGCGCCCACGTCAGTCTAAAAGCGCCACAGGGCGACGTACCCTCCTGCAGCAGCACCTCCGAAAGGCGGATGGCGCGGAAGATCCGTCCGGCACTGCGCCAGAGCCTGTACCAGGTCACGCCGATGACGATAGTGTCGGCGAGCAGCAGGGGCACCCGAGAGGCAATGACCACTGTCAGATAGGGCAAGAGAGGGGGGGGGTCAGGATGTTGCGCGCGAAGAACGTTGTCAAGTTGGAAGTGACAATTTGACTGACTTCTAAAATAGAGGACGAGCAGTCAGCAACTCAAATCGCGACGGACCGAAGGACGTGGTCGTGGGACGTACAATTTCACGAGCTCATCGCTGTCGTGCGTAGATTCGAGCCATTTGTAATGGGGCACGAAAGAGATAGAAAAAGACGTAATGCGTAGTTGCTAGGAGCGACGATCTAATTAGCTTTATGGTCTATGTATGGACAGCACCCGAGCGACATACGACGTACCACATTAACGAAGAATGGCGCCATGGACAAGATAAAAACAAGAAGTGACAACGATGCCCTCTGGGTGAGCGCGAGGACTCGTAGCGCAGAAAAAGCTATGAGAAACAGGTTGGTGGCAAGCATCTGAGTGGTTTATGATAGACGCACCAGACCATGGGATGTACGGCATGATGCTAACAATATATTGTATTCGTCCCAGTACGAATGCACTATTTTGGGTTCACCAGATTTGGTGAGCCATCTGTTTGACTATCACCAAGAGGGGACTGACCTCTATAAGCAAGTGATCAGTGACTCAGCTGTCGAGAGGGGGAGATACACGTACAGCTCGTTCACGCTCGCCGAGCGACAAAGACTGCACGATCATAGCGTACACATAGTACCCAAGCACGAGGTAACGGTTGAGGAAGAACAGGGCAACCGCGCCGGTCATGCGCCGCTTGCGCCAGAAGAGTTGGACTTCGCTGTTAAAGGTACGGGCATATTCATATATGACCAGGACTGTAGCCGGACCAGTCAATAAGTATGAACGAGCACATGGCACGGGAGATAATCGGGACTCGCCTGCCGCTGCCAGATCACAGTAGGATTCGACGGTGCTGCGATGACGTCGACATCATATCAGGGATGAGATGCGACGTCTTCCCAGGCGAGAGAGGTACTTACAGAGCGTTGATGAAGGCGGCGGAGGGTGCGTCCGAAGACGCGGACATCCCTCACATGGACTCCAGGGGCAGCAGGGGCGGGAAGGAAGGGACGGCGAGGGAACCGGAAGCAGGCCCCGTTCACCGCTATCTTAAGTATCTGCGCCCGCCCGGCTTATCGCCCGCGACGGCTTGGAAGTCGCGACTGACGTCCGGCATGCGAAACTTGTGGTTGGCCCTCGGACTGAACCCTATCAGCCGCTTCCGCCGTCGTGGGACGGGGAGTACAAAAGCATAGAACGCCCACCCTGTAGATGACCGGACGCTCAGGAAATGCCGCGTTTGGCGGAGATGGGGAGGTACCGTCAGCGCACAGTTGTAGATGCTGTAGATTGTGTCAAGCATCGCTGCGACCCACAATCGTTGATGATTATCAATTGACATGGGCGGGGAGCGAACGACGTGCTCAAGGAGTAATGGAACGGCCCACGTCGAGCGCTGAGCGGGGACGAGCGCGCCGCCCGCTGCACGGGGATTGTGCCTGGATGTGGTTATGTTGACGCCTGTCCATTTTCCACGCCTACGCAACGCCGCGCACGACATCTCACAACCATCCCGAAGCCGCAGTACGCCCATTTTGGGAGATAGAGGGTCCACGACTCTTCGGTGTGTTTTTGGTTCCGAGGCTGCGTTGCGGCAGTATGCCCGACAGCGGCGTAGTAAGCTTTACCTCCTGCCAAGTATTGCGAGTTAGGAATGACCGAGGTGACCTAAATCTCAGACGTCATAAGTGCTCCTGCCATTCCAATGTTGTAGTAAGTGGTAGTGTGCACACCGCCAGGCCTGTTGAGATTCGAATTCAACTTGAAGCTAGAAGTAAGTACTCACTGGACAAACCACTATAGGCGACGGAATCAAGGTAGCCATTAAGGTATGGTGTTCCTGTATAATGTCTAGTCGACGTTGGCTGATAATTATCCAGGTTGGTAGTCGCAGGGCCCAGTGCAGAGGCGAGTAGGATTTCAACTTTTGGCGCTAAGTAGTCAGTGGGCCTAGACCAATGACATAGAGCACGTGATGAGAAACGGACGCGTCCGTGGGAATGAACGCCAGCGCGTCAGGATTCGTCCAACGCAGATCTCTGAGTCTGAACTGTGCACGCATTCCGCCGAGTGTGCGAGTCCTCTTCTACATACTATCACGGTAAATCTGGCCCATCGATGTGCATGCGACCCACTGACGGAACACACTCCCAGGTATAACTACTTCGACGTCCAATAAGGCGTGCTTGGTATGTTCGACTAGCCAGGCTTCCTCCTCCTCCTTCCCGTCATCTTCCACCATGTCCTTACCCCCGCCCGCTACAGAAACCGCTCACGGGTCTGATCCTCCATCGCTTCCTCCGGGAAAGACTGGTAGTACACCTATCAAAGCCACCCTATCTACCACTGAACGCCACAAGACTCAGGAGAAGGCAGTTGCCTCAGACTCTAAGTCGAAGCTCAAGGAAGACTCTAGGTTGAAGCTCAAGGAGCGGCGTGAGAAGTTGGTCGCCGAAATGGATTGGGTATTCGCCGAATTAGAAAAGTGGCTTGCGGTGTGCACGCCTAATCGCCCAGCTCCCTCGACGTGCCGATTCAGCCAGAGCACATTCAGTGGCATGTCCGAGACAGTACTCAAGAAGGAGCCGGCTATGTATTGTGTTCTAGTGAGTTTGACTCGATCATAACCTGAGCCTATGTTGCTCACCTCTGTCTCTAGGCCCCTGCCATAATTGATCTGCTCACTACCTTGGGCTGCACTGAATTCACCGTGCGCGTAACGGGTACACGTGCTGACGAGTCAGCGACAGCATTCGACGGCCGTCGTGTTCGGCTAAGGCCTGACTTGTCATTTTTACCGATACCGCAAGCCGCAGAGATCCCTGCGACAACAGAGACGGAGTCTTGTAAGGTGCGAAGTAGAACCGGCTACGGCGCAACAATCACCAATGACCAGGCGTCGAGCACCCACATATCGGCCTCCTCTTCCTCCAGTGCTGGCGCGATCTTCCCATCATCTCCCGCAACTTCACTCACCCTCTCTGACACTTCCCTCTCCATACCACCTGTACCAAACGAAGTCTGCCTTAATGATGAACCGCGCGGCCCTGATCCTGAGCACATCGCTAACGTGGCATGGGCATGGGCCGAAGTGCTTGTCGAGGTCAAAACCGCATCTGACAAGTTCCCTTTCCACTTTTACAAATCGGGGAAACTCTCGGTCGCCGAAGAACGCGTCTTCAGTCAGGGACAACTCATCGATTACGCCTGCGAACTCATTCGACGACAACACCGTCTGTTTGTGTTCATCATCTCCATCTGCGGACGAGAAGCTCGCTTTCTCCGTTTTGATCGATCAGGCGCGTTTGTGTCCAGCTCCTTCGACTACGTCACGAACCCCGGCATCATGGGTGATTTCCTGTATCGCATTTTCCATCCTACCGCCACCCCCGCGGATCGCGGCCACGACCCTACTGCGAAGCTTGCCTCGGACGACGACCGGGATTTCTTCCGCAAACTGCACGTTTCTTCCCCGACAGTGCCCACCAAGGAAGCCAAGGAGGGCCTTCAGCATGCCGCATCGCCGGACTGGCCCGTTTATGAGCTTCACATCACCTCGCCCTGGTCGCCTCTGGAGCCCCTGCATACGTCTATCTCCGACTCCCACAATCCCCGGGTCTACAAGCGAGCCGTTCGTCCAGAGGATGCCACTGTGACACGCCGAGTGCTCGTCGGACGACCCACGTTCTCGACCTCCTCCTTAGTCAGCCGCGGGACGAGGGTATATGTAGGGTTCGACTACGATGCGAGGATTCCTGTCGTGGTGAAGGATGCGTGGAGGAATGACCGTGGAGAGAACGTGCGGACAGAACTCACGACGTATCATACACTATGGAAGGGCCAGGAAACGCTCAACATCCCTACACCGTTGGGCGGTGGGGATGTCTCCGGCGTGAACGAGACTTCCAGTGCATCGCAACGCACTATCATGCCACCGAATTTGGAGCTTGGTGATCGTTTAGCCCGGATTCACACTCGGCTTGTGCTGCTTGAGGTGTGCCGCCCGCTGGCGAGTTTCGCTACGCCATATCAGCTGGTGCTGGCTCTTTACATGGCGTTGCTAGGTGAGTTTCAGCTTGTCACGGTGCCTCTGTCTGGCGGTTGGTTGATGATAACTATGCGATATAGTGCATCAGTATGCCTGGGAACAACGCGACATTTTACACAGAGACATTAGTTCCAGCAATATACTGATATTCAATGACTCCAACGGGCGTTTTAGGGCACTCCTTGCAGATTGGGATCTAGCTAAGTCAAAGGTTGAGCTTAGTGAATTCAAGGTTTTGCCTTGGAGATCGGTAACTCCGGATTACTTTTCTTTCTGACTCAGGTCTGATCTGGTCGTCTTGAATAGGGAACATGGCAGTTTATGTCTGCAGCCCTCCAACGCTTGCGCTCGAGGGTGCACTGGGTTTCGGATGATCTCGAGTCGTTTATGCACGTGCTTAACTGGCACGTCCTCGCATATCTGAGAACGAGTGACACTCCGAAGGTCGTAACTGACCTTCTTGTCACGATCTATGACAATTTTTGCGAAGACAAGGACGGACCAGGAATGCGATACACGTGTTCCTCCAACAAGTTGCACAGGATCCAATTTGGCCTTCCGGTTGCCCAGCTTCAAGTGGACGATCACCCCCTCAGCCAGCTACTACAAGACTTGGCACAGCTGTGCAAGCAGCACTATGCAACACTACCCTTCCCTTCAGTTCATCAACCGCTCGCCCCCCCTGAACCAGATGATGAGGACGGATGTTATCCCACTTTCCAGGATCTAGTACCACAGCCGCTCTCGTCTACTTTGTTACCACGTTCAAATCCCGATCGACTTCCTGTTCCGGCCCTGCCTTTCGCAACGCCGCCAGTGACGGCCGACGTCTCGAGTGTCGATCAAGTTCAGCTGCCATCCACGTATAGTACAACGGCCGAGACATCCGCTCCTACGTCCCCGCCAACCACTGAAACCCGGAGTTCCCCACTGAACAATCACGCGGCGTTCGAGTGCGCCTTGAGGAATGCGCTTTTCACTGCCGACCGGCAGCGCTTGATATGGGCACGCATTGACCGTCTCCCAGAACCCATATTCCCTCGTGTTCCGAGCAGCACGCCTGACGGTTCCGGAAGCAGCATCATTGGAGAGAAGCGTCCAGCGCAATCATCAGCACGGTCGCAAAATGATGCCAAACGCCATCGCGCGTCCCCGAAGGCGTCGCCCGCGGGGAGTCTGACTTCTATGGAGCAATACGATGCCCCCTTAACGGACGGTGTTCCCCATGCAGGGTCGCTCGAGGATGTCTTTGGCCCAAACTCGACGAATAGTGGGCAAGCCTCCGTCCCGAAGGTTACGCACGCGAGCAAAGTCCGCGATCTCCACTTGAAGTAACGGAGATAGGAATGCTCTCCCTGCTCACTCGGTGGTATGGCGCCTTTAGTTCTCCACGTTGGTCTCGGACTACCATGCTGATTCGGCTGGACCAGCCTCTTACCTTGGTCCATCTGGATTCAAACCCGCTTCCGTTGTCTGGTTTCACGCGTATCTTCTCGTGTTCTGCGTCTATCAATATCCATCGACCGTTTCATGCCCTTTCGTCTCAAGTATCACGTCCGTATGCCATCTCTATACGATCTAAGTAGTGGGTCCTTTAAGAAGCGATCCATCGCCGTCTGCTCAAGGTGTAAGGACACGCACACCGGCTCGTCGTACCACCGCTTCCTCGACGTCGCCCCCAACCGTCCCGCAGGTCCAGCTTCCATGATATGGATGCATCCATCCATGCTCGGCATGACCGCATCCACGTACCGCGCGGACGCGCCACTGCCGAAGTCCACCTCATATACGGCCAGGTTCTGCCACGACGTAACGATCACGTGCCGCCTACCGAGGAATGCGCGCCACGTCCGCTGAGGATTGACCTCGTGCGCGAGTGCGTGCAACAGCGCGCCGAAGGCGGCGGACGTGTATGGCGCGACGGCATTGCGGATCGCAGCGGCGCCTGCCGCGAGGCCCACCGTAGGCTCTCCGATGTTCGACTCGGGGAGAGAAGCGTGTGCCAGCGTGATGGGCGACCCAAGGAAGGAATCGGGGAGTGGGGGCGAGAGGCGTGCCCGCGCCCCGACGGTGAGCGCCATGTGCGTCGGGCCCGCGTCTGCCTCTAAACCTCGCGCGCGGACGTTGAGCTGCCAGACGAAGGCGAGGAGGGCATCCAGGCGTGAGATACGGGGAGTCGGGGCACTGGTGGAGTCCACGCTGCTCCGTTGCGCGGTCGCGTCCTCCCAGATGCGCTGAATCTCTGCAGGAGAGAAGTACAAGAGGTAGTGCGCGACGGGCGCGAAGACGTCCCAGTCCGCCCATGGCATCTTGTCTCCATAAGGTCCGAGGTCCGGGTTCTTGAGCTCGTCTGGCAGCTGGGTTGCGGGCAGCATTGGGGCGGGACATCCTTCCGCCGAAGCCCACCAGTCGTATCGCAACGCAGGCAGCGCGCGGGCAGCGTCAAGGAGTGTAGGATCCGGCTGGCCCCCTTTCACGTCTCCCTCTGCGGCTGCGTCGATGCGTGCAGGGTCGAAGATCGGCTCGAGCTTCGGAAGAGGGTGGCTGGCGCACAGCGCGCGATGGACAGCAGCCCAGTCGTTGACGAACTGCATCATCGCGGTTGCGTCCGCCATGGGGTGCGATATCCGAACGGAGATGCTGAGTCCTCCGCACGCGAAGGTCGTGAGCTGCACCGCGACGCACGAGCTGCCGGCGGAGTCGTTCCCGTTATGCAGTGCGAGGGAGACTGGGCAGTTTAGGGCGTGCGAAGGGACTGAGCTTGCGTCCCATGCGCCTCCGGCTAGTCGCTCGGGGGTGGAAGGCACGAGCGAGGCGAGGGTGCTGGAGCAGTGCGCGATTATGAGTTCCAATCCTGGGTCAGATGGAGAACCGTAGGTGACTGCTGTGCGTCCATGCCGCTGGTTCTTGGAGAGGTCGTAGGGAAGCCAGTGTAGCTGACCGGCCCATTGAGGGTATGCGGGTAGCGTGGCGCGGAGGGATTCCCTGAGCTTCTCCACAGATAGCGCGTTCATGGCATCATCTGTTGCTGGTCTGTCAAAGTACCATACTGCGCTGGTAAGCCCGAATCTGACCACCGTGTTGTCCAGGATGGAAAGCGGCACAGTTTGTGCTAGACTGGCCTCGGAGTCCAGCCGGAGTCGCTCACGCGAGATACACTCCAGCTGAAGGTTGGCATTGTCTGCATGATTGAGTAAATCATGAGAAATGCGCCATTTGCAGTAGTACGCACTAAGCGTTGGCATCTTGCAAGTGACGTAGAAGGAGAAGACTGATGGACCGCTGATGGCAAGTCGTACTTCGTGACGATCCTCATTGCCACCGGCTTATATAGGCGAGTGTAATAGCCACGCGGCATAAGGCTGGGGAGTCACCGATCATCAACGGTCCCGAAGGCGCGGGACATTTCTTCCGACAGCTCCTTGTCGCTGAGGCAAAAATGTCTTACATTTCAGGCTGACAGCGTCCCACGACGTACATTCGATATTTCATTAGCTCAGCTAAGATACAACCTGGCACAATACAGTATTAGGAACAGGCATCGCGTTCTTCAATCCATACGAGACAGTTGCAACACATTTACGTAGGGCCGTCCGGAAACGGTGGAACCTTCACCACAACGTATCCGCCGGCAGCGGTGCGCGGTCCACACACACGCTCAGCCCCCAGCCCCCAGTCCGCCTCGCCCACCTGTACATCTTCTGCCCCTCGTGGCCCCCGCGTGCGCTGTACATCTCCTCCACGAGGGTAGCGAACAACGTCGGGTTCGCGGTGCGCCGCACGAAGACGGTAAACGACCGCTCGCAGTCGTAGACCATCATGTACTGCGGCCCGGCGCGGTCCAAGGTCTGCTGGAGTTGCAGCTTGACGAGGAAGGCGCGGGAGGCGTGGATGTTCGGAGGCGGGACGGAAGAATTAAGGCGGTGAGCGCGCGGGGTGCTATACGCGAAGAGGGAGCCGGGGTTGGGGTTGTGGACGAGGGAGAACGGGTACATGAGGTCCCCGTGTGCGTCTGAAGGCTTGGCGTGGATGGTCATGGGGCGCCACGCGCCGCCACGGAGGGTGCCGCAGATTTCGGAGTGCTGTTGCTCGTCCTTCTTCTGGCAGTCTAGATGAGGTGATGGGGTAGGATGGCGATGAGCACACACGCGACGACGGAGACGGGTTGTCAGAGACGTACCTTCTGTGCAGTACGCCACGGACTGGCACTGCGCACAGCGGCTACTGGGGGCCTTGCCGCATACCTCGCAGGGCAGCTCGCCGGTCGGCGGCGTGGAGGTGTCGTACAGACCGAGCGGAAGGATCACTGAAACGGCGAAGCCGCCCTCAGTGCGCGTCCGGCCCAGCGGGAAGTTGGTCGGGACGAGGGACGCGTTCGTTTCGAGCAGCCGAAGGAGCAGCTTCTGTTCGTGCGGAGTGGTGTACAGGTAGTGCACGTCGTGTTGATCCTCCGGGACGCCGCTGAACTTGTCGTTGAGCCATGCAGCGCCGTCGAAGTTCTCGCCGTCGGAGAGTGCACGGTAGAGCACGACGATGGCCGGCGTTCCCTCGCTGACCTCGAGCACCGAGATAGCCTGTGCGGACAAAGAACGGGTGTCAGCACTAGTGTGGGTGGACGACACGAGGCGTGCCACTCACCCGGATGTGGAACGCAGAACCGCCTGACTCGCGGTCTTGCACGACGTACCACGACGCGCCTTGATCCAGGAGGTTGGCAATGCTCACGACGGTCTGGCGAAGGTCGGCGAAGGTGCCTGCGGGGGTCTCATTGAGGGCGCCTTTGTTCATGGCCTCGACCAGAGAGACGTGAAGGTTCTCCCTCTGGATGGTCGACTGGAATGGAGACCCGGGGTTGTGGTTCATCGGCCACAGAGGGAAAGTGGTGAGGGGTAGTGGCCCGTCGAGAGAGGCCGAGCGGCCTGTGTCCTGCGACGTGCCGGGCGTGTCACGGACGCGCTCGTCGAGGACCTCGACGGGGGCTAGGGTGACTGGGAGAGCTTGGGCGGGAGTCGACGGCTGCATGTTGTATGAGGATGAGAGTAGGAAAGAAAGGCTGCGATGCAGTCGACGAGTCCGAGAGCGGGGTTTAAGTATCCGTTCCTCTGAGCCATGTGCAGTTAATGTGCGGGGGCGCCTGTTGCAGTGGCACCGATTCGCAGATCGTAGACAAAGGAGTCGGTGCCACTGAGACTGCGTACGGTTCTAGGCAGGTTGCGGCAAGTTTCAACGTGTCCGTCGCCTCCTCTGTGCGTCCGTCGACGATCACCCAGATTGGAGAGACTGCAGCGCGACGAAGGCAGTAAATTCATTCCAAGAGGTATGAGAACAAAGCACCAACACTCCGGACACGCCATCTTGGCATTCGACATTCGAGCCTTGACGTCCCCATCACCACTTCACGTCCGCCGTCGGCGCGCGGTCCAGACACACGCTCAGCTCCCAGTCGCCCGTGCGCTTCGCATAGCGGTACATCTTCAGACCCCCGTGTCCCCCACGTGGCCCACACATCTCCCCGTGGAAGTCCTCGAAGAGCGCGGGGTCGCCCGCGCGGTGGAAGAACAGCTGGAAGGAGCGCTTCCGGTCGTACAGCATCATGTGCTGCGGGCGATAGCCCGCGGGGCCCATGCCCGCTTGGAACTTGACGAGGAAGAGCTTGTCGCCCCAGACGTTCGCGGGCGCGGTCGTGCCGTCTGCGCGGTGCTGACGTGATTCGTGCTCGGAGTGGGGGAGTCCGATTTGGGTGTTTCTGTTTATGGAGGAGACGTACATCCCGTCCCCGTTTGCGGAGGGGGTGGGGGATGCGTTGATGGGAGAGTCGCTGAGGCGGATCGTGCACCAGCGCCCGCCGCGGAGCGAACGGCAGTCGGCGCGATGCGTGGGCCAGTCTGCGCGCTGACATTCTGGGTCGAGTTGAGTAGAAAGTAAAGGTGTGGCATGAGGAACAACATGACGGACGAGGAAAGCACAGCTAGGTGTACGCACCTTTGCCGCAGTAGGAAACGGATTGGCATTCGGAACAACGGCTGGCGGCTGTCTTTCCACAGAGCACGCAGCCCATATTGCTGTTCAAGCTTGACAGAGCGTCGAATTCGAGCGGGCCGATTGGGAGGAGGATCGAAGCTTTGAATTGCTCTTCGCCCGGCTGCCGCTCGATGGGGAAGTCGGCAGGGAGCAGGGAGGTGTTCAGCTTGAGCAGCTTGAAGATGAGCTTGCGCACGAGAGGAGACACCGGTACACGGAAGACGACTTTGTCGCCGTCGGGGCCGTCGAACTCTGGGGGATTGGCATCGGATTGAGCAGTTATCCACCGTACGGACTCATTGGCGTTTTCGCGTTTGACGACGCGATAAAGCACGACAAACGCGGGCGTCTTCTTGTCGATGACACGGATGGCGACGACCTATTAAGAGGAAACAGGGTGTGAGACGGAAAGTCGAATATTCCGAAGCACGAACGGGGGACGTACCCGCATAATGATGAACGACGGCTCAGACCCGTCATCGTCGAGCGTGCACCAGCGCGCGCCCCGGTCCATGTGCCCCCCAAAGTTTATCATGAATATACGGAGCTGCCTCAAGGGGTTCGTCTGGTCGTACAAGTTCGACGCGGGGGAAGGGCCTCCCCCGCGCGCTGCGATCATCTCCTCCATGCTGCCCCTCCAGACGGCGAGACAGAGCGAATTCGAAGCTGCCGCGTCTTCCTCGCCCAACAAAGCAACGTCAAAATTGTACGGGAGCCTCGGCCATTCGGGGAGACTGCAGAGGTCGAGGTCGGATGGGAGGCGATCCTTGTATTGGACGCCGTTGAGCGCATCTCGTAGGCGTTTATCGAGCACGTCGTCTGCCAGGCGAGTGTTCTCCGGAATGTCAACTCCAAAGCCTCGCAATGCTGTGAGTGATTCTTGCCGAGAAAGAGAATCCATGCGATCTGAAGAGGAAGGTGGTGGGTGATAACAATCGAAAGGGTGCGTCGGGGGACATGGTGGCAGGACGGTATATGCATGCAAGGCGATCGACATAGATCGACATATGAGATCCCGACTCCGTTGGCGTTGATAAAAGGTATGAGGATGTACGAGACCCCTTAACTCTTGTGGGCCGGCTGGCCTAATGGTTAAGGCGTCAGTTTCCGGTCACGTGATCTATAAGCTGAAGATTGTGGGTTCGACTCCCACGTTGGTCGTTTTTGCACCGTTGCGATGCCATTGTTGCCAGGTTTTTTTAACGCTGGGTGCTGAACTGCAACATCCGTGAAATTTCACGCACAATTCGAGCAAGAATGCGTCGACGGAAGCCTCCGAGACTCCACAACGCCATGAGAACACAGCCACCACCCCGCGGCCCGAGGCAGAGCATACGCACGACCGCAGTGCGTCATCAGCCGAGGGATCCCTGACGCGCACGGAGGGCCTCTCCGACTCAGCGTGGTCGGGTGGCGGGGCGATCGTCTAACGCGCATCCCGCGACGTTGCAAGTTTCGGCCCGTGCGCGCGAGGCTGGCTGCGGGGTCGCTGCGGTCGTATCGGCAGGGTGTAGCTAGATCCGCTACGTTGCTGGTTGTTGCGGGCTCAGCGCAGGCACCGGAGTCGTCATAACGCCGGGAAATTGTGTAGAAGGACAGGCGAGCAGAGTCGTCTGCCTGCGCGGCGTCTGCACGGTCAGGATGGGAAGTACTTGAGAAAGCTCTTGTGTGATGCGCACATGAAGAGGAACAGGACTTGTGTAGACGTCTCAGTCTCCGAGCGGTGCGGTAGATGCCCACTGCTGTCGTTGCTGCTATGGAGCGCTTGCTGAGATGCCATGGCTGAGCCTCAAGGCCTCAAGGTCAAGCACAGCGGACTGGGCGACATAGGCACGTTCTATAACCGGCGGAAACTCGAACAGGTTGGAACCGCCTGTTCACTGACATGTCACCGTAACACATAAGTTGACAAGGCTCGAGTGGCTCCGAAAAACCGCAAACACCTCTGCACTGCAGTGGACGGTCCGAGCAGTCTGTACTAGTGGCCTGTACAAGAACCCTCAAGCAGTGCAGAGTGGCCAATGCGTTTCGAACACGAAGCTCGACACATCCTAATATCCACAGTACTCGGAGCCTAGCCGAATTCCTGTGTACGAAGCTCGAGTCAATGCTCGTCTATAGAATGCGCACCGTGATGCGCGCATCATAGCAGACCACAGCACGTACCTTCACAAGCCCACGAAGCCCTGAAGCGCGCCCGGGCAAGGGAGACGTCGCATTTCGCACGTTTGTCGATTTTTCGGTGCGCCGGAAGCTTCTTCCGACAGCGACGTGGGTGCCGGATGTACATGGCGGACGTAACATAGCCATCAGTATTCAGCTGCAGTATCCGCGTTCCACAACTGCACCCGCCAAATGCGGACACTCTGATATGCAACTTGCTTAACCTGCCGCAAGACAGCAAGCGGCGGCCGCGGGGCGCGGAGCAAGCTTCCAGGCTTCCGAAAGCAGCGCTCGTCGGCAGTACTGCAGCGCCCCCTTGGCTCTTTCTTGTACAGCCTCGGCGGCGCCTGTAACGGAAATGTGGCACTCGACGATTTGAGCGAGGGACATTGAGTAAGGGGCATCGGGTATGGAGAGGGGCGGCAGAGAGGTAAAGCGAAGCGGTGGAGGAAAGGAGATATATAAATGGGTTCTGGGGCGTGCGCGGCGTCCCGCACGACACACATCATCCTCGCACCCACCGAGAACTGCCTCTGCTCGCGAGACGCTTCATCCATCCATCAAGCCAGCGACAGGGAACGTACGACCACCACGCGCATTCCGCCTGCTCCTGCTGTACTTGAAACCTCCACAGACCGCGCTATCCTCTTCCTCCACCCTCCCTTCACCTCCTGTCCTCACCACAATGGGCGCGCAGTCCAGCAGACCAACGCTCCGACCTCTTCGCAATAAAGGATCCTCGAAGCGGCTAGGCGAAGAGGGAAGCGGAGACAGCGTTCGAAATCAGCCGGAGAAGGCCTCGGGCGCGCGCGGGGAGGCTGCAGGGACGACATGGACAGCCTCGTCGTCATCGGGGGCGAGGAGCGAGGGGGCAGAGCAGGTGCAGGTGCAGGCCGCACCGGTGCGGGTGCTGGCGGTGGCAGGGGCGGGGACGCGGGCGGGGGCGGCTGGAAGGAGCGAGCCGGGCGGCGGGGGCAAGGCCGGAAACGGCAGGGCCCCGGCGGGCGGCGGAGATGGAGATCTGGTGAGTGGCGATCAAGTGCTAGAGAGAACTAATTATAAGTAACAGCCACAACCCCGCTGCTTGCTCTCTCCCCTCGCCTCCTCGTCCCATCCGCCTCCATCGCCCTCCCTGCGACCCCGCGCACCCAGCAGCCCCAGCAGCATCCACCGAAAGTCGTCATGGCCCCCGCGACGGTCCCCTGCCAGGTGAGCGCGTCTCCGTGCCAGCGACTGCGCCCCGGCGGCTGATACAGCCCGCGCGCGACGACGACAGTATCGTACGGGCAAGACCCTCGGCAGCGGGACGTACGCCATCGTGAAGGAGGCCGTACACATCAAGACCGGCAAGTACTATGCCTGCAAGGTCATCAACAAGAAGCTCATGGAGGGCCGTGAATACATGGTGCGTCTCCGTCCCCTGACTTCGCCCCGGCTTGTCGCCCCTCCACCCCCCGAGATCCTGCGATCGGGCCCATTCTTCGCCGTGCAATGTCGGGCGCAAGGTCTCATTCTTCTTCCGCCCTCGTGCGCGCAGGTCCGCAACGAGATTGCCGTCCTCAAGAAAGTGTCGAAGGGCTACCGCAACATCGTCACTCTCCACGACTACTTCGAGGTCCGTCGTCATGTTATCGTGATCGCGCCCGCGCATGCGCCCGCTCACCGCTGCCGTCGCTAGACTGCGCACAACCTCTACCTCTGCTTCGACCTTTGTACCGGCGGTGAGCTCTTTGATCGCATATGCGCCAAGGGCAACTACTACGAGGAGTGAGTACTGCACCCGCTCTATTTCCTGCGTCTCCCGCTCACATGAAGCGCTCGCGCGGCCCAGAGACGCCGCCTCGCTCGTCCGCACCATCATGGGCGCGGTCAAGTACATTCACGAGTGCGGCATCGTGCACCGAGGTCCGTGCCCCTCCCCGTTCGCGGCCGCAGATCGTCCCCGTTTAATCTCACGTCGCTCGCGTATCTCAGATCTCAAGCCCGAGAACCTGCTCTTCCGCACGAAGGACGAGGATGCTGACATCATGATCGCGGACTTTGGCCTGAGTCGCGTGATGGACGACGAGAAGTTCCACTTGCTCACGGAGATTTGCGGTACGCCTGGGGTGCGTCATAGCAATCGCTCTTTTGGTTGCTCTCCGACTGACCGCGTCGCAGTACATGGCGCCTGAGATCTTCAAGAAAAGTACGTAACACTATTAACGAGGAGTGAAGTTGTTCTAAATTTGGCTGGGTTTTCCAGCGGGTCACGGCAAGCCAGTCGATGTCTGGGCCATGGGTGTCATCACCTACTTCTTGCTATGTGGTATGTTGTCCTTCCACTGTGGATCCATCACGAGTTTATTGGATATCAGGATACACACCCTTTGACCGCGATACCCAGCAACAGGAGATGGAGGCTATCATCGCCGGTGACTACCGCTTTGAGCCAGGTTCGTTCTTGATTTACCCACCCAAGAGACAACTCGCTCAGTCTTATTTCTGCGACAGAGGAGTACTGGGCGAACGTGTCCGAGACCGCGAAGAGCTTCGTGCGGGAGTGCCTGACGATCGACCCGACGTCACGGCCGACGGCGGCCGAGGCGCTGCAGCACAAGTGGCTCGCGTCCGAACAGCCGTACTTCGTGCCCGACCCCGAGAGCCCGAGCGGCCGCCCGACGAACCTCTTGCCGCACATCCAGAAGGCGTTCGATGCGAAGAAGACGTGTACGTGCCTGCTTTTCCTTTGCTTTGCTTTGGCCCGCGTGGTGTGAAGGGTAGGATACGATGCTGACAACGCTGTGGGGCGTGTAGTCCGCAAGGCCGTGTTCTCGATGATCGCGACGAAGCGCATGTCCACCCTCGCGGGCCTCTCGCCCACTGCGCAGACGCTGGGCCAGAACATCCAGCAGTTCAAGGAGGAGTCCGAGAAGGAGCACATGGACGAGGTGCGTTGCCCTTCCCTTCCCCCTTCCCCTTCCCCCCTTCTCTTCCTTCTTTCTCTTCTCTCCTTCTCCTCCTTTGAAGTATTGGCAGACGCTGACGAGAGCTGGTAGGACCGGAACGTGATGCACTACGACGGGAGCTCGGAGGACTCGAGCGAGGACCTGAAGCAGCAGGACGACGTGTCGAAAGAGGAGGCGGAGGGGCATACCCCGCTCGTCAAGCGCTTGGAGAAGCTCGCCGTATGAGCGTTCCTTTCCGCCGCCGCCGCCGTGCGTGATGTGGTTTAGGGGTGGGTCGGTGCAGATTTAAAGACGGGCGAGGGTCGTGGACCTCAGCCTTGGGAGGAGAGATGGGTGGTGGTAATGCTGCTTGTGAGTAGTGCGAATGCGACACTGGGGCGGGCGGGAAGTCTGCGAGTGTCGAGCATACCGTCGAGTTTTGTGTACAGCTACTACGTACGTGCGTCCGCTGCATCTGCATCTGCATCTGAATCTGTATGATCATGGACCGTTTGAAGTAATTAGCATTGGCTTTCGTGCACGTCTCAAGAGAGGGGGTTTCGTGCTTGCATTCCTCGCAGGCGACGTGCGTTTCCGTCAATTCCTCCCCAAGCGGGATCGCTCGGGCCGGGTGCGCGCCGAGTGTGAACGTCGTCCCCGCTTCGAGGCGGAGTGCGTTGGTTCGACCCCCGATCTTGGCAAACTTCGCGAGCTTCGTCCTCCCACTTACGTCTGCAGCTTTGGCTTCCGCACCGTTCCGCACAGCCTGTTAAGTCCCTGTGTCTCGCTCTTCTATTCCTCATGCTTACCTGACGTCGCCCAAGGTGGCGGGGATGCTCTCGTTGTCGGGACGGTTCTGGTAGGTATTCCATCTTCAGTATTCCGTTGCGTCAAAAACGGTCAGCGAAGCCATGAGGGCCTTTGCGTCAGGTGAGTCCCGAGGAGATTTTACTACCACGGACGCTGATGCTCAATTGCAGCACACAGCACGTTCTTATCCAAGATCGTCCAGTCTGCCTTGTGTATACTTGGCGCTTTGACATCGAAGACGTGTCACAGACAGTATCTTCTGATGCTGTCTCACCGGAGATCCGTCTTTGGAGCGAAGGCTTACGCATGATTGGCAACTCTGAGATCGGAGGATCCCACGTCGGACGGCGAGTGCTCTTCTATTTTCTCCCATCTATCTGCGAATACTGTCATGCGGCCTCAAACGGAGCATTTGTTTATTCTCGACTTCGTGCATCATTCC
Source organism: Grammothele lineata (assembly GCA_002150815.3). Lineage (NCBI taxonomy): Eukaryota > Fungi > Basidiomycota > Agaricomycetes > Polyporales > Polyporaceae > Grammothele > Grammothele lineata. The sequence goes on from NDFF03000002.1 coordinate 76,158, forward strand.
GACGGTAGTATTTATACCTGGTCCTAAGAATGTCTCGACTGTCTAAACGCCTTTCCTTCCAGCATGGATTCTCAGGCCATTGACACGTCAGGAATCATTTCTCGATGGAACAGTGGGTCAGTCCGTGAAAGCTCATTGGAAGCAGCACAAAGTTGAAACCCATTTCTCTATCTGCAATCTTGCCAAGCGTCGTGGTGCAATACTGCAATGTCGCGGCGCTAGGTGAGTGCTGCACTTGCATGTTGACTCCAAACAATGCTCATGCAAACAACTAGCTCTCGTTGGCTATGACTACATCCTCACCTTCGAAGTCGAACTCAAACATTTCTGGGCGACCAGGTTCACAGGCGCATTCGTCCTGTTCTTTGTGAACAGATATCTCAACCTGCTTTATCGTTCTTATACCGTATTCTGCAACCTATCGCCCCAGTCAATAGGAGAGAAAGTGTGTCGTCGTCTCTGCCAAGCATGTCGCTGTTTAGAACTAACTATATCTCAGGGGTGAGCTCGTGCGTGTCTTCATACATGTTTACTATTCAAACGGGAAAGCATGCAGAGCCTTGTATATTACACTCGTCCAGGGATATACGCAAGTATCGCAGTTTGTTGCATGGGCGAGTGAGTACTAGTCTTGTATCTCTCGTTCCGTACCCCTGAGTCTGACGTGTTGCTTCGCAGCCTTCTCAGGAATGCGAACTTTCGCACTCAGTCGGAGTCGGTTACTCGCCTTGTTTGCTTTCGCCCTCTCACTTGTGCCTTTTGGAGTGAACGTGGTACGTCGTGATTTGGTCCCTCAGGTAGTCCCCTGACATGTACAGAAAACGCACATTCAGTACAGTGTTGCTACCATCAGCGTTGTGGACCTCCCCGTCTTTGGATGGTCGACTTTTACCACCTCCCAAGTGAATCCTAGTCTGTCAGCATTACTTTTCTTTCACTGTAATGTATGCTAATTCCACATACCTACTTTAGGTGTCAGTGCGGTGACAGTCCTGGTATACCATTGCTCCGAAAGACGAGACTCACATTGTTCTCAGTAACGTCTTTGTCTAGATCTACTCTTATGTTGGCGGATGGTACCGTATTCTGCACTACATGGTACAAGCTACTCCAAGGAAGGTCTGGGATTCTTGGTACGAACACTCTCTCGAAGATTCTCTTGCTCGATGGTAAGTTTCCTGTTCGCTGTTCGCTGTGGGTGTACGACGCTCACGCTGCCGCACATTTTGGCCCGTGTAGGAGCGACCTATTTTGTGTACGCACTCCTACAAACCTCTTATACGTAGTTCGATGAGTCTGATGGGACTCGTGGTTATGCTCCCATTTTGTCTCAAGTGCCCTTCTTGCTTTGAATGCGCTACACCTTTCACTCTCCTTGCTCTCTGAGGTACTATGCGACGTTCTGACATATATCGTCACGCCAACTGACTCAGTTATTCAGGCAGGCTTTGATGGAGGCAGCTCTAGCATCGTGACTTCCTTCAGTGATCCGTACGTATCCAAATTCCACCGATCCGCTACGGTATTGTAACGTTTGGGAGCTAATGAGATATACACCGTTGCTCTTGATAGATTGACCTCCCTGCTCATCTCGCGTTTCTTGCTCGACCTTCAAGCTGCGAACAGAGCAACCGCTCATATGTCATCGACATCAGAAGGAAGTGATGAATCAATCGTGTTCCAGAGGGTCGTAGGCTCACTCGGCGCGTCGATTGATACTGAGCAGGTTCTTTTCGGGGAAGCACCTAGCTCTGACGATGATGTATTGTTTGATTAGGGGTCTGCAAGTGTTTCCTTACAGATAGAAGAGGCCGGGACCGAGAGCGATGCATCATAGAACTGTCCTTACGAGGGACGAGATGGCGAATGATGTTAGGCCCTTTACTTCCCGACCACGTCCCTTAGCTGCGTCCGCGGCACCGCGTCGGGGTACGCCTTCATCCTGAGCCGATGCAGCGTCGCCTGCTCGAACGCGTACGCCATCCGGATCAATTCGAACTCGCTCCACGCCGTCCCGACGAACGCGAGCCCGAAGGGCATGTTCGGGCCCGAAGTACGCGTCGGCGTCGCGGGTGCGAGGGGCGCATCGGCGGGGAGGAAGCCGAGCGGGACTGAAGGCACGGCCGAGGCGTTTTGTCAGCACGGTGTAACGCGCAGTCTGGGAAATACAAGGAAGGGAATGGAACGAGACACACCGGTGACAATGGGGTAGCCGACGATGGCCGGCGGGTCGTACGCGGTGGTGGCGGGCGCGATGAGTGCGTCAAGGGAGTAAAGCGAGAGCGCGGCATCGATGCCGCGCGCGCCGCCGAGCTCACGGTTGTGTACAAGTGCGGCGAAGTAGGCGGCGTCTTTCGTAGTGTTTTGCGAGGCAAGGAACCTGTGTGGAACTGGAGGTTAGTGCACCCAAACGAGGCTTGAGAGCAGCAGCGTACTCGGATTGAGATGTCCAGTAAGGAGGGATGAGCTCCTCATCGGCGTGCGCGTCGTTGAACGCGATCAGGTCTGCGAGCGTGCGCACGCCTGTCGGGACGTCCAGCAGCTCCGCCATGTATGTCGCGACTTCTTCCTTGAAGTCTGTGCGCATCACGATCGTCTCGTTCTGCGACGCGCGCAGCTCCTCTGTGTCTGGGAGGTCCGCGGGGTCGACAATCGTCGCGCCCTGTGCGCGAAACACGGCAAGCGACGCGTTAAGAGCCGCGACGATCGCGTCGTCGACCTCGCCGTTGGAGAACAGTGCACGTGGTACGCCGAGTCGGACGCCTTGCAGTCCGCTGGGGTCGAGTGCGCGCGTATAGTCTGGCAGGGATTGGGGTTGCGAGAGAGTGGCGTTGTCGCGCGGGTCGCGCTCTGCGATCGCGTTCAGGAGGAGGGCGGCGTCTGCAACGGATCGTGCCATGGGACCTACGGTATCTTGGTGGGATGAGATGGGGATCACTACGCATGGACGGGCGAGTGAGATCCAAAGTCGGGGGGAGGGGACAGTGCGACGTACCGCCCGCGCGAGATGTGAGCCCAACCGTGGGCTTAATGCCCACGATATTGTTGTGATTGCATGGATAGACAATCGATCCAGTCGTCTCCGTGCCCAGCGCCGCCGCACAAAGCCCAATTGCAGTGGCGACCGCGCTGCCCGAGCTCGAACCCGACGGGTCGCCAAGTGGAACGTACGGGCTTGTGCCCTGTCCAGCGCGCGCACAGAACCCAGGCGGGAGCTCGCCTCGGAAGTGCGCCCACTCGGAAAGGCTCGCCTTCCCAAGGGTAATTGCTCCGGCCTCGCGCAGCAGGAGTGCGACGTGTGCGTCGCGCGGGACGATGGACTTGATGAGCGCAAGCGAGCCTGCTGTCGTGTTCATGCCTACGAGGACATCAGAAAGCGAATAGAGAGGGGGAGGATGCAAGCGCACCCTCGCTTGCGACCGTTGCGATATTGTCCTTCAGGAGGATCGGGATGCCGTGCAGAGGACCCCGCGCCCCGGAGACCTTCCGCTCAAGGTCGAGTGCTCGCGCTTGCTCAATCGCGCTTGGGTTCGTCTCTATGACTGCCCGCAAGACGGGACCCCTGAAGTTGACCTCCTCGATCCTCGCGAAATAGGCCTGTCGAATATGTCAGTACACTTCTGTGGTCGGGGCATTCATCCTTCTTACCTCGACAAGATCAACGCTAGTAAATTGACCCCGCGCAAGACCACCTTGTAGCTCCGCGATCGGAGCTTCATACAGGTCAGGGAATGAAAGGGAGTGGTCCAGCATCGTCGGTCTTTGTTCATGAGTGATAACACAGGGCTCGAGAATGGCAAGAACGGAGAAGACAGAGAGCGCGCCCCGGCTCGCAAGCCCCATCCGCATACTACCAATGTCTGGTGGCCGAGGGACGAGAATATCGCCGCACCGGCCATAAAGAGCGTGTGGGATATTGAGACCTTAGAGCCGTCGGGGCCAGGCCGCCCCGGTTAGTGGCGCTATGGTTGAGAACGCGCGCTGATTAGTCAGCGTCTTGCCTCACGAATGCAGCAGTTTTTCAGCAGACGCAGCTCGAGTTAACGTTGAACTTCAGAACGACAGAGAGTGAGAAATGAGGCTGAGCAGCGAGCACAGGTGAGTATAAAGGGCCGGTGGCCGGCCATCCGGCGAGGCTTTGGCAGTGAAGTTGCTGAGGCCGTGGCAGAACCCGGAGACGCGCTGCGCCACCCGGCCCGAATGGGTCCTGGGCGCTCCGGCCAGCACATCTGAAGCATCGACTCGGACTCATGCAGTTCGGGCTTGCCTCAGCCTGCCACATTCCGGCATATGCCCATTCCTTGAAACCTGATATTTGGGAGGTATCACCCACACTTGCGCGCTGTTCTGGTATGAAGTTTATTCTGATGCATTTTTATGGCACTCAACATGCCTTTCAGCGTCCACCGAGTCGCTCCTCTGCACCCAGAGGCGATGGATAGAAGGAAATTTACGTCCGACGTGTACAGATTGAGCGAGTCCACAGAAGCCTCCAGATATGCTGGTGGGTATGTTGATTTCTTATTTGGATGACAGGAGCTCGGTATGAGTCTTCTGTACGCGATCCCCGTTATAGCACCGGTTGACTTGGAATCCTAGAAGTTCGAACTTACAGCGCCGGGCGTTAGGCTGTGGTACTTAATTCCACGAAGTTACGTTTGGGATGTTCACAGCTACCAGTTCACTCTTGACGCAACTCCATGGCGGATCCAGCCTACATTTCGTCGCTGATAGTGGATCTCAATGGCCAGTAAGTCTCCTTGTTGCTGCGATCATGTGCCGCCCATCCCCAAAATTTCGCTGATCCGTTGTTTGTTTCAAGACTTCCGATTGCGTATTCAGACATTGCAATGGCTGGCAAGTGATCGGGAGTGTGTCTCATTAGCGCTCTGTTGACCTGAGCTCTACGCCTAGCGCTCGTGATTCACGAGCATTTAATCACGTTTGACATCGAAGTGAAGTACTTCTGGTCGACGAAGATCTCCGGAGCAGTTATCATCTTCTTTGCCAATCGGTACCTCAATCTTCTCGCTAACAGCGCTTTCGTAATCGTCCAAGCCCTCCTTTCACCTGGTGCCAAGGTTCGTCGTTCTCCGAACCAGTGTATCACTGCTGCTCACTGTTTCATCGTAGGGGTAAGTACTATCTAGCATGATACGGGCATATATTCACATCAAATGTTGATATCTCAGTCTTCTCAATTTGACGCACGCGCAGAACACCGCTGTTCTGTCGATGTTTTTGATATGGGCGGGTGGGTACTCTCGTGCGACAATCTAGCTTTATAGCCTCGCCGCTGATTATTCTCCTATAGTATTCTCCGCCATGAGAACCTTCGCCATCAGCCGGAGCAGAGGACTCGCCTTATCGGTTTTGATCCTCTCGCTCGTCTCATTCGGAGTGAATGTGGTAAAATCCAGCGTGTTCTTTGAACCTGTCCTGTATATGTAGTGTCTGATGATCAACGTCAGTACGGCGACGCAACTCTCTACATTGTCGACATACCCATCTTGGGGTGGTCGACGGCCTCCGATGTGTCGCCTACGGCTGCGAGGCTGTGAGTTCTCTAATTATACCACTATGTGTTGAATACTCACAGGCCGTGTGCAGGTGTGAGTGTCCTATGTCACTATAGAGATGTACCGGTGTACCGGGAGTCTTACACCCTCTTGGCAGTCACCGTATTCTCTAGATCGACCTTGATACTTGCAGATGCTATTGTTATCTCCGTGACGTGGTACAAACTTCGCATGACGAGCGGCGTGCTCGGTAAGAACACGTTATCGAACATTCTCTTGGTTGATGGTAAGATGTGCAAGCACGTCCATAGTTGGCTTATGATACTCATTCTTCACTTGGAACGTTCAGGCTCAATCTACTTCATGTACGTCTCCTTCGCTGATACGTCTATTGCGTCTGATGTTTTTCTTCCTTTGAAAATGAAGCGTTCTACTGACACTGAACGCGCTGCATCTCACCCTCACACTTCTCTCGGAGGTAGGGGTGCGATATACAGTTCGTTCTAGTCCTCACTGATTTCATTGCTCAGGCAGGGAGCGTGGGTGATAACTCTAGTATCATCACCACATTCACGGATCCGTACGTCATCGCTTCCCGCTTCCTTTTGCCACTTTCAGCCGATTAGGAGCCTGACTGCGATATTCCCAACTTTACATGCAGCTTAACGTCCATCCTCATCTCACGGTTCATGCTCGATCTCCAAGCCGCCAACAGGGCGTCTGCGCACGTGTCCTCAGATGGCGGCGCTGTCGAGTCAATCGTGTTTCAACGGATTGTGGGTTCTCTCGGCGCGTCGATCTCCCCCGAGCAGTTCTCTGGCCCGTCCCTCCACGAGCTTGGCGATGACTTGAAGGATGACGCTTTCTCTCAAAGGGACGCTGATGATATTCCTGCGCAAGCGACCCTCGGGGCGGCGTGCGATGAATCGCAGCCCGCGGAAGGATGCTGAGCAGTGCGGTGTCAGGGTAAAAATGACCCATTGTTGTACCACACGTCGAACTTGCATGCAAATTGAGAATAATCTGCACTGCGACAGCACGTATGCCACCGTCATCATCCCACAGAGCGCCCCCTGGCCCAGGGCCGCAAATCGGCGCCGTCGGAGACGTATCGACCACGACTATACGACCTGGCGGGCCTCCGCGCTCCGGTCCTGAGACCTTGGCACTAGCGGCCTGCCTGTCAACCTTCTCTGGGCGTTCTGGCAGGTTGGCAGTGAACGCCAACCTGACGCCGCGCGGTCCTTTCGCTATCCCGAGTCTCGAAACCTGCAGGGCTATGAAGACAGTTTCAACTTTCTAGGCTATGTCTTTCCCCATAACGTTCTCCCCCGCGACCTCTCCTTTCTGTCCTCTGATAATAGTCTGACGATCTTGCTCATGTCCCTTTAGCATCACTTCCGTGCTCATGTCGCGCTTCTTGCTCGATCTCCAAGCAGCCAACGGGGCGTCTGTGCACATGTCTTCCGAGGGTGGGGATATGGAATCGATCGTATTCCAAAGGGTTGTGGGCTCCCTCAGCACGTCCATCCACCGGGGAATGTTCCCGCATCCGACTCTGACAACCCTGGAGATGATCGTAGTAATGACAGTGGCCACTCCGGGGAGAATATCGCCCCGGCGACGCGAGCTATTCCCAGAGGGGCCGAGGGGGAGCGGGGTTCGTAGAGAGGTGCTGATGACGCGGACTAATAGCACTCGAACGTTTCTGTGTATCTTGAATGGGCTGAACATTCGCACCATGGGCGAGATTGATCATTGCTGTGACTTCGCAAATAGCGCTCATATGGCCTCAGGAAACCGACCCAGTGTTCGCATCATCATGACTGAGACGAGTAAAGGGGTCACCAACGTCGATACGCCGCCCGTACGAGATTGTGTCGTCATACATACCCAAGAGACGACAACTCGAGCATCTCCAATCAATGATATGTGGTTCGCGATGGCGTTATGGATACCGCTATGATACGAGAGTGTATGCTTACCTATCTGCCAGTGGCGCCAAAGCTAGTTTGCCGAGAGAAGCAGAAGACCTGCACTCATGATGTTCGATAGCATGGGCTTACTAGAGAGTAGACGGCTTGTAAGCAGGATGCCGTAGAGCATCGGAAGGAACGGCTTCTCAAGCGACCGTTCTGTGCAACTGTGATTAGTCCACAGTAGACGCCTCTAACGGGATTCCGTACGCACAAAGAGTGGTTGAGAATGGTGATTTCCGGCCCTGGAAGAGCAGTTTCTCGGACGACCGTGGCCGGTCAATGTTAGAATAGCCGAGTCGCTCTTTCCAATGACACAAACTGAGTCTAGTTTCGCCCCTTCTTGAATCTGTGAGATCCCGACGACTTGCTGACACAATTGTGGGAGCCCGCAGTATCTCGGCTCATAGCGATGAAACACTCCGTCGTGAGGTTTACAGCATGAGCCGTAGTGGTAGCTAGTAGTAGATTCAACCAGAGGACGAACGTGACGGTCGAAGCGGCAAGTTAGCGCGCTGCTCAAGCCGGCCGGCAGCTGAGTCTGAAAAAAAATGTAATACCCATCAATGCTGCCAGACTGGGAACGAGCCTGGCAGGGACACACCCTTGCCTCTTGATCGTCGTGTCCTCTTCGCCCCTTTTCCTCGAAGGACCGTGCCAGGATCAATATTACGCTCACGCGATGCACTGTGCCCCTACGATCGTGGCTAGTGAACCTACTCACGGGATGTCGTAAAGATTACCGCTCAACTTGAAGGACTGCGCGAGGTGGGCCCAGTGCGCTGCCCCTCGGGGTCTCTGTTCTCTGGACGACTATCTCCAGTGTGAAGATGTCGCGCGAGGTCTCTAATATTCTCAGGATGTCGATGACGAGGCTGAGTACGCAGCAGGTGCGCAGACACGGCTCTCATTACTTTGCAAATGATTTTGATGGGTGGTCTCAAGCGCTCAGCTATGGCACCGCCATTTTCGAGCAACGTGAATCCAGCGATCTTCGCGTGGCTGTGAGATACCAACCATTACCTCATGGATTCAAGGAGCTAAGCGAGGGATGTCTTCTTTCTGGCCAGCGGTGCGTTTTGTCCCGCACGAAACCCGCAGCTTATCCTCTCATCCCGTTATTGCTGACGTTTCTTTCCGATTCAGGCTGCCTGTCGGTGTCTCAACAATCATGTTGTATATCCCGTCAAGCGGGCGACATACGTCAGCCTGGCATTCGGCATCACAGCTCATAATCATGAGTGATGCTTAGCTTCGCATGCAAGCTGTGCATCCGATCGGACACGAAGGCGACTTACCCTCGATGCGCCTTAGCCCTGGACGTGGCGAGATGTGAGTCTAAGGCGTCTTGATACTGCATCTTACCCTACTGCTTACAACCCGCAGTCGCTGCCGCTCCTTGATGTCGTGTACATCAAGAGAAGCGGTGTTTCTTCACGTTTGGTGTGGTAAAGATGGTGCCTCGGTAACACGGCGAAAGATCTTAAGTGGTGCTAGGCAGCCTGAGTCCTAATCTCATACTCACTCGCCTCACATCGCATACTCCTTATGGCGTCCCAAGACGAAGTAGCTGCGCTTATTGCTGCCTTTGACAGCTTGTGAGTACCCTGTTCAGACACCCATTGAAGTGCCACTTACCGAGTTGTTAGGAATGTCGCGGAGTACTTCGAGATTGCAACAATCGGCATGTACCGGGTTCGATCACGCTCCGAGTTGTGCTGACCCATGCCGCAGCATTCGTTCTCTACGAGTACTTGATCACGATCTCCGAAGAAATCGGGCTATTCTGGAGGAAGAAGTTCACCGGGGCCGTTGCCCTTTTCATGGCCAACCGTTATCTCACATTAGCCTACTTCTTTTACGACATCATCAGCTTGACTGTTCCGATGTACAGCGGAAAAGTGAGTCCTTCACCCCACCCTGTAGGGCTATTACATGATACTACAGGAAATACCGCGCAGCGCGGTACAGTGTGCCCAGGAAATCCTGGGCCCTAACTCTCCTGCAGCCAACACGTCGGCCACTGACATGTCATTTACAGGAAATCTTGCTGCACTACTTCTAGCACCAGACACGTCGACCTCGGGCTCGTCCGTACTCGCTCGCCGCCGTCCCGACCCTCGCCGCGCTCCCCGCGATCCCCGGCACATCCCGCCCGCGATACCGCCCGCCGTCCCGCCCGCGCTCCCGCTCGCCGTCCCGCCCGCGATCCCGCCCGCCGTCCCGCCCGCGCTCCCGCCCGCCGCCGTCGCGCTCGTCGTCCCGTTCGCGGTCCCGCCCATCGTCCCGCTCGTCACGGTTGCGGTTACGCTTCTGTTCGTCGTCGCGAATCGCGTCTGCGCTACTCTTCGTTGCGGTTGTGCTCGCCGCGTTCATTGCGTCCGGGCGGTCGCGGTTGCGGTCGCGGGCTGCCGTCGGGCGCGCTCCTTGGCGCGGTCGCAGTCGCGTCGGGTGCCCTCGCCATCGCGTCTGGGACAGCACTCGTGTGGACTGATGCCGGGTCATATGCGGCGTTCGCCGTCGCTGTGCAAGTCGATACTAGGGTCGTCAGTGAAGATGCCAGGGGGTAGCTGAGGCGCGCTCATGCCTGAGAGCTGCTAGTGCTGAGCGTGAATGGACACGGGGTTGTTGCCAGCGACGTTGAGAGCGTGCGCTGGGAACGTCGAGGTCGTCCGAGTCCGAGTCGTTGTAGAAGGGACATGGGGTTGTTGCCAGCGACGTTGAGAGCGCGCGCTGGGAACGCCGAGCGAGTCCGAGTCCGAGTCGTTGTAGAAGGGACATGGGGTTGTTGCCAGCGCGGCCAGCGACGTTGAGAGCGCGCGCTGGGAATGTCGAGATCGTCCAAGTCCGAGTCGTTGTAGAAGGGACATGGGGTTGTTGCCAGCGCGGCCAGCGACGTTGAGAGCGCGCGCTGGGAACGCCGAGGTCGTCCGAGTCCGAGTCGTTGTAGAAGGGACATGGGGTTGTTGCCAGCGACGTTGAGAGCGCGCGCTGGGAACGCCGAGGTCGTCCGAGTCCGAGTCGTTGTAGAAGGGACATGGGGTTGTTGCCAGCGCGGCCAGCGACGTTGAGAGCGCGCGCTGGGAATGTCGAGATCGTCCAAGTCCGAGTCGTTGTAGAAGGGACATGGGGTTGTTGCCAGCGCGGCCAGCGACGTTGAGAGCGCGCGCTGGGAACGCCGAGGTCGTCCGAGTCCGAGTCGTTGTAGAAGGGACATGGGGTTGTTGCCAGCGACGTTGAGAGCGCGCGCTGGGAACGCCGAGGTCGTCCGAGTCCGAGTCGTTGTAGAAGGGACATGGGGTTGTTGCCAGCGCGGCCAGCGACGTTGAGAGCGCGCGCTGGGAATGTCGAGATCGTCCAAGTCCGAGTCGTTGTAGAAGGGACATGGGGTTGTTGCCAGCGCGGCCAGCGACGTTGAGAGCGCGCGCTGGGAACGCCGAGCGAGTCCAAGTCCGAGTCGTTGTAGAAGGGACATGGGGTTGTTGCCAGCGAATCGCCCCGGAGTGTCTCGGCATCTCTCGTCATCATGTCAGTAGCGCCCACGGCGTCGCCATTGTGAATGTAGACTTACCTCAGAAGCATCACATGCAAGTCTTGATATCGAACCCGCCCAGGAACTTGAAGGGGGTGTGCAGGAAATGGTATTCGATTAGAAAGCTGTAATACGAGGCTAATTACAATTCGAGTAACTTAGTATACGGAAGGTAAGCGAATTAAAACGTGACTAAACAAGCGACGCAGTGTGTGTACGAAACTTTCAAGTCATAGTTAGCATGCTGCATAAGATATAAACAGCGGGGATTACGGAGGGCGATACGGAGGAGACGGCATAGGAAAGGTTGATTGAATATGATATAATGTGCCACGGTGTACTATGCGATCCAAGTCCGGAAACGGCGTGCCGGCGGTAGCCGGTGGGACCGGAGCGAAGCCTGGGCCCATTAACGACGTCGGCGCTTCGCCTTCGACGACTCGCCGTCTTTGGACTTTCCGGGGGCAGGCCGTTTCCTGTAAGTAGTTTAGAGAAATAAAGAAAACGGCGCTGAAGAGAACTTACCCAGCAAAAGTCGCTACGCCACGCGCTTCGACGCATTTCAGGACCTCGACGAACGCGATCCGAGCCTCTTCGACAGCATCGTCCCAACCGCCGTGGCTGGCCTGGGCGGTTTCCTTCTCGAGTGCCGCCCGCCACCAGGCCAGACCGAGGACGAAAAGCTGGATCCCGTCCTTTCCAGTGACGAAGAGCTTCGACCAATCGCAAGTCGACAGTCCAACGCCCTCGCGCGAAGACGCGAGAGCGTCGCCGGCCTCCGAGCGATTGGGGAGGTTGGAGCGCCACCAGCTCCACCACGCTGCACTAAACTTCGCGATGTTGCCGATCTTCTGATCGCGATATGGCCGCGCACGCTTCATCCATGCCCCTACCTCTTCCGGACGGTTGCTCGTAGGGTTACGGAGTTTACCATAGGCGGTAAACTTGATCGCGCGCTCGACCGCAGTGAAAGTTTCGACGAGGTGGAACCATGGACGGCCCCAGTCGCGCTCCTCCTCGCCGAGGAGGTACTGGAACATATGGTGTTGATCCATAGAACAACCCTCGGTGTTGAGGTCGTCGAGTTCATCGGCGGGGTCCGTTCGGGTGGCGGGGAGAGGCGCTGAAGCCCACGGCGGGGAAGGCGGGTCGTAGGTGATGTCCTGGAATTGAGCCAAGACCGCCGAGATTGACGTTCCCGGGCTTCCACCCGAAGAGGAAGCGGCGGAGGTCCTGCGACCGGGGTTTGAAGCCTTCTTCGATGCGCGCGACGTCGAGCTCGACGCGATCGTCGCTCCACCTGCTGCGCGTGGCGTGACCGTCGTCGGGCGCGATGTTTGCGCTGCGTCGCCCGCATGTGAGCTTGCGCGCGTCTTGGTCTGCTTCCGTGCTGGCGCCTTTGAACGAGGAGATGCCGATGTGTTGCCGGATGAGGGAGGCTGCTGGATATCGACTCGTAAGAGAGACCCGGACAGGACGAAGGGGGAGGGGGGGCCTTGTGGAACGTTGGCACCGAGGGATATAGGGCTTCCGAGAGGCTCCGTGCCAACGGGAGGCTCCGCAGCTAAGGCCAACCTGTTCGTCGACGACGAAGGCGTACCTCGGGAGGATGGGGTCTTCGGGGGCATACTCGAGGCAGCCCGAGGCAGCTGGGGAGAAGGAGACGCGGTCGACGGTGTCCGAGTCCCGGAACCCGACGGCGTTGAAGGGTTTCTTGGTCCCGCAGGCTTCCTCGGGGTCTTCAGCGCGCGTACTGCAGGTGCCAAGTCGGCCGATGCCGAGAAGGTGCTGCGCAAAGGACTCGGAAAGGCTGGTGCCGAAGGCGTCCGAGCCTTTGACACGAGGCTAACAGAGGGAATAACTGGAGCAGAGGCGGTGCGAGGGCGTGGCTGCTGTGGCACGGCAGGAGCGGGGGTCTTAGCCAGATTGGAAGTGGTGGGAGCCGGTAAGCTTTCGGAGGGGCCCGACGAGCTTGCAGTCGTAGTTGACGACGTGTCGGTGCCGCTAGGCAGCGCGGATGAGGCGACACTCGGCCCAACGCTTGATCGCGAGACAGCGGGGGAGGAGGGGGTATCCGGTAGGGAAGGACGAGGGGTTGGTGGAATCGCCTGATTGGTTTGGATAGAGGTGGACGGCGACGGCGTCCCTCGAGGGTTGTGGTCCTCCAAGCCGTCAACATCTTCCGGCGTGAACACGCGATCTTGGCATTCGCTCTCCGCTGTCGACATGCCACATACACATCAGTTCTATCCGCAAATTTACGCAGCAGAAAGCGAAACTTACAGAATGAGGCATGGCCAAAACGCACAAGCGATTTACAAGCCGCTTCGTATCCCACCGGGTCGTGCTCTGGCCATGACTTCGGGGCAAGGCCCTTAGTCTTGCCCGAATTCACGCTATACGTTGCGCGATTGTAAGCGAAACGAAACTAGTATGCAGTGGAGGAAACACGTACCTCTGTACCTCCATCGTACCCTGATTACTAGGCCCAGTGAGAAAGATGCTGACGTTTCGCCCGATCCGTTTCCCCACGTAGTCGGTGAACGGACCGAGCCAATGTTCAGCGAGTTCCAGCTCTCTGCGGCACATAGGTAAGCGTAGCGTTGACTGGGCGTAGCAGACGGACTTACTCGTGATAGCGCTGCGCTGACCGCCCCTCGCCGGTGTCGCCGTCCGATAGACCGGCCTGCCACGAGGCTAGCGCCTCCTCGTAGTCGGCCTGGAGCTGCTCCTTGAGCTCCCGCTTGAATTCCTCCTTCTCCGCGTCGAAGTGCGCCTTCGTGATGTCGTTCTGGATGACAACACGCTTCGGGCAGGGCTGGCCCTTCGCGCTCGCGGTCTGGACGAGAGCGGGATACGTGCTGTCGACGAGCGGCTTGATGCGAGATCGATAGTAAAGACGTTGATAGTACTGGACGAGGCCCGGGCGGCGAGGCGCCTTTGAATTCTGCTTCCAGAAGCCGTTGAGGATCTTCGTGAGAGCGCTGATCTGGGTCACCTTGAGCGACTTCGTCCCGTGATACCGGAACCATCGCGCAATTTGCTGGAAAAGAGTCGTCAGCACGCGCAGGTAGACATCACAATGGACGTAGTAAATACCCCGCGCAACTTGATGTAGACGAGGTTGCGGTTAGCGATCTCTTCGTTGTTGAGTCCCTCGTGGGCAAGGACGGCGTCAAGATCGTCTTCCGAAGCTTCTGGAACTTCTACGCGATCGTCATCGTGGGCGGCCGCGCGCTCCCAGGTGAACGTCTTGATCCAGTGCTTGGTGACCGCGGAGTAGAAATCGAGGATATCGCCCTTGTCCCTGGCCTCCGTCCACTTGGGGATGCGACGGTGAAGGTACTTGTACCGCGCCCCCTTGGCCCATCGGCGTCCGTCGTCGTTGGCAGCGTCGTCGACGGTGGCCTTCTCCTTGGACTTCGATTTGTTGGACGGCGGCATGACGAGAAGCAAAGGCGGAGATGCGCTGAGTAGACGGAGAATGTGGGGGCGTGGGGAGGAGTCGCTGCGGGAGCCGAGCTAGGAATGGTAAGTAGTAATACGAGTGGCTGTCTTTAGACGCCCGGGAAGTGTCTAACCCCAACCGTGACTAGGCGCGCTCTCATCGGCTATGCGCACTCGCTCGCTAGTGTCAGGCAGACGTCGTTCTCGAGCCAAACAGAAGGCAACTGCGGTGGGTGGTCCGTGCGTGGAAACTATGGCCTCCGATTTCTGCCGCTCACCGAACTGTCTATTTAAGATGCGCGCAAACCGCAGTGTAGGGGTGCAGGTCATCTTTGATCTGGACGTCTCATCCCCCCCGCTCTCTTCTCTCGTGCGCACCACAGTCCACTGTTTTTGCAATGTCTACGCCCTCGTCTGACCATAGTGACGACGAGTACGTATTCACGGGGCGGGAGTCGGCTACCAGCACTGCCTCGACTCCTGAGCCATCTCCGTCGCCCGTGTCACCCGTGTATGTACCCCAAGGGGATCACGTTACGTACGATATGGCGGAGAACGCCTACAGATATTGTGCGCACAGCATTAACTGTTTCACTTATTTTTTTTCTGATCTTTCTTGGCAGGCTTGGAGGGTTTCGTGTGCATAGGCCCCATCGGACACCCCGTCTGCGGGAACGATCGCAAAATCTTTGATCGGCTTCGTCGCGAGTGTCCTACCGACGCTAAACTGGGGTGGTAAGCTGCGTTATGATACTTTTGATTGCATTGCTCGGCTACTTATGACAAGCGTTCATTATTACCCAGGTTCGAGAAGGCCTGCGAGGAGCGCTTCTTCGATACGAAGCTGTGGGATGAGCGCTGGGCTTCTCCCAACCCGTCGCTAAAGGATATCCGCTACGTAGTCTATCGCGGACGTCGTGGTCCCATCGTACGCGAGAAGTGGTAGGTGTGCTCTGGGGCTACGTCTTACTTCATAGTACTAATGTCATGTTGGGGTTTAGGGAACAGATGGCCGACGACGTCGTAGGCGTGCAGGGGAGCCTCTACGAGATGTGCACGTCGGTGGTGGAAGCTCGCCTGCGCATGATCCAAGCCTGGACTGTGCCGGGGCTGTTGGCGACCATCCCGTCGACTTCGATCCGCGGCGAGACAATGTCTGATTGGCTCTCAGCCCTGACTGTGGGGACGTTTCATACGCTCTCCGTTCCGGAAGCGGACAAAACAGCTCCATGGCAGCCCATCCCGCCGTCCATTGTCGACATTCCCGACGACATACTCGATGCCACGCCGCCGCTGCGCCGTCAGTGGCGCTGGTACACTCCGGATCGCCCGAGGCCGACCCTCGCATACGAGCCTAACAGCTGGACTCGGTTGCAGGTGCGTCCTGTCGCCGGCCACACCCGAGCGCTCCCTTTGCCACCTTGGCGTCGTCGTGTGACTACGCGTGCCCTGACCAATTCTTCGCCGTCGAACTGGGCTTCACAGCGGATGATCCAGCCGCCTTCCTTGTCGGCTGTGGGAGCTTCTGGGTCGGGCGACGTTCACACTGCGGTCAACCGCGGCGTCACTCCCTGGGTCTATCCGGGCCGTCAGTGAGTGTCCAGGGATAAGTGCATGTAATAGTCATTAATGTATATGTTTTAGTGGTACTTGGCCGAAGGCACGCTCGCTCATGGCCGAGGAGCGAGTGTTTCCGTCGTTCGGTGCTGCACTGGATTCGTTTGGCGAGGCGATCCACAGTGGGCAGGTTTTTAGTCCACGGGAAGCAGGTTTTTAGCCCCGTTAACATGATGTATACGTGTTTTTGTATGATATGGTTAGCAATCATATGTCGTACTATGTCGCCCCAGCTGCTGTATTCGGAGGCAAAATATAGTGCCAGTATCGCAACCTGTGTGAATGTCTGTACAAAATGCTGCGCTGAATAGTTCATGCCCGAGAGCGAATTCAGACTTGTTCGCGATATAGCTCAAGCCTCAAGCTTGCAGTGTATTTCTGCTAGGTCCGCAGATGCTCCGCTACGCTCGCATTATATACATTGAGTATCTCAGCTAGGCCCGCAGATGCTCCGCTACGCTCGCATTATATGGCCTGAGTAGTAGTATGGCCCGCGGATGCTCCGCTACGCTCGCATTATATCCACTAGTGTCTCTGCTGAGCCCGCAGATGCTCCGCTACGCTCGCATTATATGCCCTTAGTATGGCCCGCAGATGCTCCGCTACGCTCGCATTATATACAGTAATACTCTTACAGGGCGAGTGCAAGGGGCCAGCAATAAGGCGCGGCACAGACACCGACTCTCAGCCACGCGCCTGAGTGGTCGCTGAACCAGTGGGTATGGGACGGCTGGACAGCGAGTTGCCGCGACAGCCGCGGCCTGATGATGTCCGACTCCGAGTCGACGCGTCTCGCATAGGGACCTGTGGGATGCCCGGCCCAGCGAACGAGCTCGCCTCATGGATATAGAATTGACTAAATGTTAGCTAGAGAGCAGGCACAAAGCGCGGCGCATGGATATCTAAAGGTACGTACGCATTCAAGTAAAGTTACTGACTCCGGGATTCGGACTTACGGCCTCACAGCAGCCTGAGTGAGCGGTGCGCGGCCCGACTCTAACGGGGCGCTTAATGCGCGGCGACCAAACAAGGCCTATTTGGCTACCTTGTTGAAAGTCACGAGCGGCCGTCTCGCCTGTTTAAAGTATCAGGGGAGGCGCGCTCAGCCACCCGCCCTTCCCCCTTACTTCGCGTCTTTAGTCCCCCATCCCTGCGTCTTCGCTCGCTCTTCTCTACGTTCTCGCCATCTTCTGAGCGTGTTTCAGGTCAGTCCTCTCCTCGCGCTGCGCCTTCCGTGGAGCGCGCTTCCACTTCGTTCTCGCTGCTGGACGGGCCACCCCAGGCCTGATAAGTGGGAGGACGCTGTGGCGCGCTGCTATTACGCCTGGCGCGGCGCACGTCGTCACCTGCGTTGCTATGGATGGCTGAAGCACCCTCTCCCTTTCAGGTTATCTTTGGGCCGTGTTGCGCAAGGATGTCTTCACCGGTTCGTCCCCTCTTTCCTCGCGCGCTCTGCCCGCCTCGCTGCTCGCTGATGGGCACATTCTATCTTCTCAGGCGTGCCCAGCTCGCATCGACTCGCCCTATCACGCCATCGTGGTCAACATCGACGCGTTATCCTTGGTTCGCGACGCGCTGCAAGATCCAAACCGGGGGTCGGAGGATGTCGCACTGGAGCCCCTCTTATCCGCTGCGACAGGTACGCCCTCGGCTTCTTTTCCAGCGCCGATTCCCCTCGAAGACTGGTTCGATGGGCCCCTCTCCCCACTTCCGGCTCGCTATCTGTCCCCCGATCTCTCGCCGTCGCTTTCCCCGCTCTCCCTCGAAGATCCTCCGTCCTTCGACGGCTCCTCCCCTGGGCCATCAACAGCGCCACACCCCTCGGATGACGCAGACCATCCCTCCCCGGTCGTCCTGCTGCCTGCCGCTCCCGGGCCTTCGGGCCAGCGTCCCAAGAACCGGGAACAGCGGCGAAAGAAGGAGGACAAGTCAGCGAAGAGAGCGGGGAAGAGGCGAAAGGAGAAGGAGTCACGGTATGGCGGAAAACCGAGGTCTTCGGCATTCAAGAGCCTGTCGGCTGTCAGCGTCATCAAGACCGACCACTCCGCGCGAGGGCTTCCAGTCGCCAAAGGGGGCTTCATTGGGAGGCGGCAGCGAGGGCTGACGGCGGAGACCTGGACGTTGGACCGAGTTCGTAAGGAGGGCATTCCCGTCTACGAGTGGGATGGCAGGTACGTTCCTGTCTGTTCCACCGCCCTACGCCATCCTCATGTGCACAGGTCTATCATGGTGCTTGTGGACGTCGATGGCCGCATCATAGCTCTCTTCGCCGGCCGTCCCCTTGGGAAAGATTTCGACGCGGTCATTGGAGAGATCAGCCGCCTTCTTGAGAGGGCGCGGCAGAGATGCCGTTTTACTCCGGCCCAGTTGGACCATAAGCGGGGGCGCCATGCGGCGTTGGCGAAGGGCGTTACTCATGGCACGGGTACACAGGTGCGTGGCATTCGCTTGGTGTGGCGAGTCCTCACGAACTGCTGTGTAGCGACCAGGAGTCATCCACAACACTCGCCGGAACGCGGCCGTCCTCGAGGAGCTATGCGGGGAGCCTTCTATCCAGCGTGTAGCTGCGTATGGAAGTAGTGAGTTGTATTCGTGGGTCGCGTTTTGTGCTATACTTACGTGGTGTAGGTTTGCTTGCGTCTTTCGCTCCCCGTGTCTTCGGACAGATGCGGACAAAGATGATGCAGGTTTTTGAGCATCACCGGTTCCCCTTGAACTTCGCGCGCAGCATCTACCCCGCCGTTACGTTCAACTTCGGCCCCGTCACTGTATGTCATCCCCACGTCGATGCTGCGAACGACCCGGTCAACTGGTGCCATATCACCGCGTTCGGCCGATTCGACTCGAAGAAGGGAGGCCATATCCTCCTCCTGAAGCCCCGCATGGCAGTTGAGTTCCCTCCGGGAGCTAACGTCATGATCCCGTCCTCTGTCGTACCGCACGCAAATGTGGCGATCCAGCCGGGAGAAACACGTCAATCGATGACTCAGTACTGTGCGGGTGGCCTGTTGCGATGGGCCGAATGCGGCTTCCAGACCCTCAAAGACTTCTCCACGAAGGATCCCGTCGGCTGCGCGGAGTTTGAAGCGCGTCTTCCTGCGAGAACTTTAGAACGCGTAGGTCTGTTCTCGATGTTGGATGGTCTGGAGCAGGACCGTGCTGCGTTCAGCCGAGGGGAGTTCGACGGTTGAGTCACCGTTTGTCCGCATGGGGGCTGCTGTAGTAGTAAAGGTGCGTGTATTGTCCGCGTTGTGGGGCTTCGTTAACGTCGTCTCTGCGTAATAGATCCCATGTATGTCTGCCGATAACAGGCAATGATACACGCGGCATCCACTAGCCGGGATGCATCTCCGTATAAAGGTCAAGGCTCTGGTGCCTTCGCTGTCTAACCCAATATGTATGCCCGCAGTGAAAAACAAGCTAAAGGTAAACGCAAGGCCGCTCAGTCAGGTTTCTACAAGCTGCGAAATGCTGCCCGTGATATGACGCTATCAGAAAGCGGTCGACGCCGTGTGGCGACGACCCTTATGGTCGATCGGGATGGTGTGGACGTTCCTGACGATGTTGCTGACGCAGCGGGCTCTACGCCTGCCGCCTACGAGCATGTTCCTCCCGTCGACATGCACGACCCGGCTTTCAACAGCTCTAGGGCCCCAGAAGCGGTGGATGGCCTCAGCGGCATTGCTGTTGTAGCGACGGAGAAGGCCAAGCGGTACGCCAGTTCGGTAGGTCCGTACGCTTAGTACATGTGTGTATCGCTCATCCGGGCCCATCTAGGATGAACCGTTGAAGGTCTGGATGGCTTACCGCGACGAGTACCTCGACGAGTGCCTTCGCCTAGAGGGACGTGGCCGCCATGCCCGTTCTACCACGTGTCCCTTGTGCCAGACGCGCGTGCCGTGCTTTCGCTGTCAAGACTGTCTAGGCGGCGACTTACTTTGTCGAGAATGCACGCTGGAGCAACACCAGCGGCAGCCACTGCACCGCATAGAGGTAGGTGCTCACTCATGCAGTTTACCACGGGCTGATGTCTCTCTAGTGCTGGGAAGGCACATTCTTTAAACGAGTCTCCTTGCGAGACATTGGTCTCGTTGTGCGTCCATCTCACGGGATAGGGGAGGGATGCATAACGTCTTCGGGGATATCCATCCCGATGACGGTTCTACACGTCAACGGCATACATGTCGTTGAGGTGCAGTTCTGCTCATGTCGTTCGACACATCGGCGCACGTCTCTGTTACGGATGACGTGGTGGCCCGCTACTCCGGCCGAGCCGAGGACATGCGCCACGTTTGCTGTTCTCCGGCAGTTCCATCTCCTCAATCTTCAAGGCAAAACGACGGCGTATGACTTCTACGCTGCGCTCGAGCTCCTGACGGACAACACTGGGTTGGAGAAGCTCCCAGTGAGTACACTTAGTATAGATTCGATGGGTCATTCTCACACCTGGAACAGGACCGAGCCCCCGCCTTTGCGCTTATGGTACGGCAGTGGCGCCACATCACCATGGCGAAACGCGCAGGGCGAGGCCACGACGCAACCGGAATATCAGGAACTGCTAGGGGAGGGTTCGCTGTGGAATGCCGTGCATGTCCCATTCCCGGCGTGAACCTACCACCAGGTTGGGAAGAAGCCGGCGAGGATGACGCGTGAGTGGCATAGCTCGTGCATCCCAAGCTTCACTAACACCTTAATTTAGCTGGCTTTACCAGCTAATGGTTTCTCAAGACGCAAACTTTCGGCTCAAAAATCGACTTCGTCCGAACACGCTGAAAGACCCATGGCTCGGCCCCGGTCTTGCCTACTTCGTGGACAACGAGCCGTACGAGGAGCATGTCATGAAGTTTGCCACGCAAGAAGACGTCTGTTCTTTTCCTGTCGCCAGTTTACCTGAGTATGCCTGACCCGTGTGCTTTCGCAGGTGCGCACTTGCTCCGGCTTTGCGGCGATCTTAAACGCTCTTACTCGAAGTTCGAAGGGTCTTCGAGCTACGGGCGTCATCGCAGTTAGCTGTCGCCACGAGTTCTTCATGGCGAACGGCCTCGGGGACACGCAGAAGGGAGAACGGTTGGTTCAGTTTCGTCCCAGTGTTAGAAGCCCACTAATAGGTCTGCTTCAGGTGGGCGAACACGGACTACGTCCTTGCTTCCGCCGTTAAGGGCAAAGGCGTCAAACGCGTGAAGGACTCGTACGACGTGGCATGCGAACATGGGAAGTCGTTCTTCATTCGCGCAGGGGACCTCCCGGACGACATCCGACTGGACCTTCCCAAGGAGGCGTGGGTCTTCGTGGTCCCGAAATTCCACATCAATGCGCACAAGGAATCCTGCCAAGGCACATACTCCCCCAACTACACGCTCCACATTGCGCGATGGGATGGCGAAGGCGTCGAGCGGCTCTGGTGGCGACTTTCTGCCTGTGCCCCAAGCACCAAGGAGATGGGGCGCGGTGCGAGGTGGGAGACGATAGACGACTTCTGCGGTTTCTCCAACTGGAGGAAGACCGTTCAGTTTGGTAAGTACTTTCGCCCATCTGTCTTCCTTCATGTCCCAACGATCTCTTCTAGGAGACGATTTGCTTCGCCTTCAGCTGGAAGCTCTGCCCGCTGCAGCCGCACATCGAGAGGACTTCGATAATTTCGACAAGCACCTTCGTTCCACGCGTCCTCAGGACGTCGCCCGATGGGAGGAGATGGTGAAGAAGTGGGAGGAGGATCGCGTCAATAATCCCAGTCCATTCATCCTCCCGAAGCAAAGTACGTCGTCTCTGTTTACATGATATCCTATTAACATAGCGCCTGACTATAGGTGTGACACGCGAAGAGGTCCGACTCCGCCTCCTCACTGAGGAGAACACGGCGGCGATCAATGGACAGGCTGCATTCCATGAGGAAGGGCCTAGTACCTTCATTGTCGAAGGCCTGGAGATCCGCGCAGCACAGTAAGTCTCCAGGATAACCCGGGACGCCGTGTCTTTTGCTGATTTTTATACAGAAGGAACCTCTCTATGCAGCGCAAAGAAGCTACCACCGTACTGCAGAAGATCAACGTGCAAAAGCGCGTATCTAGCCTGCTTCGTCGGATGCAGGCTTTCAATGAACTTCAGACGAAATACATGCCACGGCTCGCATCCCAACCCGCCTTCGCCTCGAGACCAGCGCCATCCCTCGAACACGTCGATACCTATCCGATCACCCTACCATCCGATATCCCAGCGTCCGAGCGCGCAAACATCTGCTCTCCCAACCTCATAGAGATAGAGAATGACCTGCAATACGCGGATGCCTTCGACGCCCTTGACGACTTGCGGCACGCCCTTCGATTGCGGACGGCGTATGTTCGAGACAAGGTCCACAACGTCCGAGGACAGCGAACGGGCACTCGAGCACGGACAATGCAATCCTCCGTGGAGGTATCCGTCTCAAACGCGGCGCAGCGTTATCGCAGCGCACGTTCTGCAGTGCAGGCCCTCCGAGGACCTGGCGAGTGGGAGGCCGTTCTCAAACCTCTCCTCGACAGCGATATCGTTGGCCTGAACGAACGCGCTCTTACACGGGAAGAGGAGGCCGAGGTGGAGTTTGTGCGCAACACGGGCGACGACGTAGACGCAGAAGACGAGGCAACGACCGGTCTACAAGGGGTTCCACTTCAAGGCGCAGTGTCTGTAGGGGAGGGTCGACGCACCCTATCCTGGATTTGGTATACCAGCGTGGCAGGCGGTGGTGCTGACGACGATGGCAACGACCCGGGGTTGGGCGACGGTAAGAACCTTCATACCGAGTTTAGTGATTACCCACTAACATATACCTCCCGCCGACAGCACTGCGAACCGAATGGGCCAAGGCGAGAGCACGAGCAGCGCGCTGGACAGAGCAAGTCCGCCTGGTCCACGAAGAAATGCGCCGAGTCATCGCCGGCACGAAACACAAGGCGACGGTGTGGAACTCGCGGCGTTCCCAGCGTCAGAGCAAAGTTTCTCCAACGTCTCCGGTCGACGACGCGCTGGACGAAGGCTTGAAGGCCTACGCTGACGAACATGCCGCCATGGAAGCCGCAATCGCGGCCGTCTTCGAGGCGCGATGGGCAGCAATCCGTGCCCTAGCAGAGGAAGCTATCAACCCTACAGTGGCCCATGAGCCCGGTGTTCCAGAGGAGAACATACCTGTCCACGTTCTTCACGTCGACGTGGGCGACGACTACTCCGACGGTGAAGGCGAGGACTGATCGGTCGAGAGGTACGTCGCCGTTGATACCTCCTGCGCTGGGTTCCGCTACAAGAGCGGAGGGGAAGGGCGTCGTGAGTGGCGTGGAGATGGCGGGCACGAAGGTGGAGGTCTGAAGGGCGGATTGGGCGGGCCGAGGTACGACGGCGAGGAGAGCCACAGACGCGACGGCGAGCACAACCGACGCAACTGCGACGACCGGCACGACCGGCACGACGACGGAGCACGCACGCGCGACGGGTTGCATGGGATTGGGATGTTGGTGGGGTTGGCGAGAGGATTGTTGGGGTGGATGGGAGGTTCGATCCTGGAAACCGTCACGACGAGCGCATACGACCGACGAGCGCACGCCACCCGACGAACAGAAGCGTAACCGCAACCGTGACGAGCGGGACGATGGGCGGGACCGCGAACGGGACGACGAGCGCGACGGCGGCGGGCGGGAGCGCGGGCGGGACGGCGGGCGGGATCGCGGGCGGGACGGCGAGCGGGAGCGCGGGCGGGACGGCGGGCGGTATCGCGGGCGGGATGTGCCGGGGATCGCGGGGAGCGCGGCGAGGGTCGGGACGGCGGCGAGCGAGTACGGACGAGCCCGAGGTCGACGTGTCTGGTGCTAGAAGTAGTGCAGCAAGATTTCCTGTAAATGACATGTCAGTGGCCGACGTGTTGGCTGCAGGAGAGTTAGGGCCCAGGATTTCCTGGGCACACTGTACCGCGCTGCGCGGTATTTCCTGTATGTGACATGAAATTTCTACAGGGACGGCTCAGTCCTTGCCGTTTTATGACTGCAATGCTCCTTTGCTTATGCCACGCTACGTACACAGAGGCGAGTGATCCGCTGAACACTAAATCGTCATGTTCTCACGTGTCAATATCGGACAGTGTTCTCGCTTCTGCACGAGCTCAAGACATTCTCCGGATAGGGCAATATTTCCTCTGGGCAGGTGCGTTAGTGGTCAACAAAGCGAAAAAGCACGGTATTTAGTTCCCTCCACCAGCGTTCGCCGCCCTTCGAACATTCGCCCTCACTCGGCACTGGCTGCTGCCATCGTTCATCTTCGTCTTGTCCATGCCCGTCATCGCCGCCAACCTGGTGCCTATTCTCATGGTTTTGCGCGCCGGCATCATACTCACGCAACCCAACTATAGTATCAAGTGACTTCTCTTTCGGCAACTTCGGCCCCGCCGTTTGGGTGGGTGCTCGCAAGTGACATTTCCCTGGAAATGAGCAAAATGTAAGCTGCGTTCTCGCATTGAAGTTCTCGCCATTGATGGTCTCGCTCAGATGTTAGTACCTCCGGCTTTGCGACTTTTCACACGATGATAACGTGTCATGTCTACTCGTACAGTCACTATCATCTCGCGGGCACCCCTTATCCTCGCAGACCTTCTCGCAGTCTGTGTGATATGGTACAACCTCCTTCGTGACCGAACGCGAGGCGCGTTCGGTTCTACTTCGCTTACTCAGGTGCTTCTTCGTGATGGTGAGTGTTTAATAGCTTCCTCGTTGAACGGCCATGGCTCATGCAGTTTGAGCGTAGGGACGATATATTTCGTGTAAGGGCATAAGTGATAAAGCAAGTCCTAGACTGACCCACCCTCTCATCGCCAGTGTTCTGCTCGTGCTGAACTGCGTTCACCTTGTCCTCACGCTCCTCTCCGTGAGTCAACATTCCACGGTTTGACGTTTCCATTAGCTCATTATACGAGCATAGATCAACACGCCCAGCAGCCACGCGAGCGTCGTGACTGCACTCACGGACCCGTAAGGACTGCGCTTTTCTCATAGACACCCTCGTCCTGATTCGTCTGTGTCTTTCCTGTACTACCCATGCAGGTTGACCTCAGTCATGGTCTCGCGTTTTATGCTCGATCTCCAAGCCGCGAACAAGAAATCAACGGGGATGACTTCCAGCGTCGGTTCGCACGTCGACTCGGTCGTCTTCCAGCGCGTCTTCGGCTCCCTTGGCGCCTCTCTCACCCCGGACTTGGTATTAGACAGTGGGTCCAGGTCAGGGCGACATAGCGGCGGAAACCAGGACTTCGGAGAATACGAGGCTGGTTCGGAGGGAAGTACGGCTGTGCGGGATAGCCAGGAGAGGAGCCATAAACACTCGAAGACGAATGAAAGCGAGCCCGATCTCTCGTCGGCGAGGCGACGCAGCTCAGACGGAGGAGTGGAGTCCGCATCGGAATCTGATTCTGGCTCGATGGTGTAGCGCGATGCAGGATCTACCTGAGGTTTGCGTCGCGAGGGGTCGTTTGTACGGTATCGCAGTGATGGCGCCGGAGCGCTGGACGTTCTGGCGTCGGAAGTAGGATTACATTGTACTTCTGCTGTATCTTAACGCTTACTCTTCAGCCAGCGTGTGCTCTATCTGTGACATCAGTCGCGGTTCTTTCGCTCACACAAGAGTGTCTGGAGCCGTTTACTAGCGTTAGATTGGGCCAATCGGACAACAATGAGCGTGCCAGGTTCGAGGCTGGCGACGGTGGTGCGTCACCTTAAATTACGGTCCGTCTGGCCGGACCGCTCCGGACCGCGTCTGGTCCGTGCGCGGCACCGACCCGCGCCCTCCGGGGAGCCCGACGACGCTTGTTTCTTCAAACGCAGCATGATCATGATCACTGTGGCTACTCCTCCTCTATTCACTATCTGCATGCATACCCGCGCTAACGCCATGACACTCATCACGAACGCGGATCCATCACTCCGAGCTCCTCGGACTGAGCTCACGGATGGGCATTCGCGTTGCCTGGCTTGGTGATTGACACTCAGTCGACGATCCTAAGCCACCCGAGATATTGTGTGAGTGCGCAATTCTTTCTCTCTTCCGTCAGGATGGTATGGGTGAACATAAAGTTGATTAGTCTCATCTCAGTATTCCGCCCTTCTTCGACTTCACGAAAGCAGACTACCGGAAACGGGACTCGCTTCGCGCCGTGCGCGTGATGGTTCATGCTCGCTTTACCCTCTCGGCCGACAATTCGCGTTTCTAGATCTCGAAGGCTACACTAACTTATCACACCCGACCTGCATCCCCTGCAGCGGCAATAAACTTCTCCGGCCGCAGAGCGATGCGCATTGCAAATCTGCAGGAGCTAGGCGGCATGGCTTCGCAACGGGACACGACTAATCCGTCACGGCACGCGTAGCAGTGGAGAGTATATAGGCCGCTGCGTGGCGGAATCAACTTTGAATTTGCGCCGTCTAAGTTCTGCTTGTGATCTTCCCGCTCCGCCATGACATCACGCCTCGACGTCTCTGTGATTATCGAGGAGGTCGGCGGCATGTGAGTGTGAAACTGTATCTGTTAGTGCGTATCTGGACTGAGGGTTCGACCCAGTACGATCTACGAGTACTGTCAACTGGCTGGGCAAGGCGAGCACTTCCTCCCCACTTCCTCACGAACCTCCGGTCTTTCTGACTTCAGCCATTATCCAGTGCTCATTCTGTACGAGTACCTTCTTACACTGAGCGACGAGACGGAGTTGTTCTGGGATGGGAAGATCACCGGTGCAGCCTTCTTGTTCCTGGCGAATCGCTATCTCGCTCTAGTCAGCTATCTCTACGAGCTTGTGACCAACGCTGTTTCATATCCCGCGACAAGCGGTCGTGTAAGTTTCGCTTTCCTCTGCTACTGCTGTATCCTCACGCTATCTTCGCAGATGTGAGGACTCAGTGCTACCCTCATGATTTGTGTAGCTAACGCAACACGTTACGCAGGGTTCTTGCGATATCTCAAAGTCAATCCGTTATTAGGCTAATGCCGTGTCTCATTTGGGCGTGTACGTACTTTCATCAGTCTGCGCTGTAACGAATCTAATAGCTTTTCAATCAGCCTTTTCGAGTCTGCGAACATTTGCTATCAGCCGCTACAAGATCGTGTCGATCTTGGTCTTTGTTCTCTCACTGTCATCGTTCGCTGCCAATATCGTATGTGGGGCCAATGGCGAATAGTGTTCTCGTCTGAACGACTCTCGTCCATTGACAGGTACACTTGCCTACGCTCCACGTCATTTACGTGGAATTCTTCAATTCCTGGTCCGTTTCCGTGGGAGAAACTGTACAACAAGGAAAATGGTATGTATGACCGTCGCTCAACTGAGTCTTGCTCCTAAAAATCTGATTCTTGATTTAAGGGGTTAGTAGATCCTCCTCTCGCCCATCTGGAATGTGGCGGTACTTACGTTCAGCGCCGCCGGTACTAGTTTCCATCGGATCACGGGTACCCCCGATGTTGGCGGACGCAATTGTAGCATTCGTCACCTGGTTCAAGCTCTCGAGGGACCATGCCGGACGCGTGCTTGGAAAGACGACGCTGTCTGATGTTCTAGTTCGCGATGGTACGTGCCCATTATCCCTCCTGGGACCTCTCGTCTAACCTTTTCTGCTCCACTAAGGCACAATCTACTTCCTGTCCGTCCTCTCATCTCGCTGTCTCACGTATCGCTGACGTCATCTCTAGGACACTGTTTATACTGAACACGCTGCATCTCGCGCTGACGTTGCTCTCCGTACGCCCTTCATACTTCTCCCGCTTGACTAGGCTCACCATGCCGAGCAGATCGACCAACCCGGAACGAACTCGAGCGTCGTCACCGCGTTCACCGATCCGTACGCACGCTCCCGTTCTGTTACTTCTAGTACATCGATCACTCACGTTGACATCGAATGACATGGCAGGCTAACGACGATCCTCGTTTCGCGCTTCATGCTCAACCTCCAGTCTGCGAACCGGCAGTCTGCACAGATGGCGTCGACTGCGTTCGACGATATCTCGCCTTTTGAGTCCGTCGTCTTCCAGCGCGTGGTTGGCTCGCTCGGCGCGCCAGTGCTCGCCCATGGCAGTCCAGAATCCGGTGAAGACACTGATAGCTGTGCTGTCGCTAGTGCCTCTGCGGACGTAGAGAGTAAGCCCTACTATCTCCGAGGCCCTTCTAACGAGATAACGAACCGCTCAGTGATCAAAAATGCAAGCGATGATAAAATACCATAATGTACCAATCAGCGAGGACCTGAAGCACGTCCCTCATTGATTGGAGACGCCATCCCTTGATGTTCCAAAGCGTAATACATGATTTCTCCTACGAAGAGCAATGAGGATTAGCCGGCGGCCCCAGTGAGTAGGGCCGCTTAAGACATACCGTGACCTTGGTTGACTGAGAAAGCCCGCATCATCTTGAATATATGCATGTCATGCGACTGCATCACCAGTGGATTTCCCAGCCCTCCTTGTGCCCTGGGGCTTCCTGTCCCGCTTTAAGTTCCGAATGCCTGGGGGCAATGCTAGCGACATCTACTTAAGAACCCGGTTCCTATTACGCCCATGCTCATCACGTACTTTTGAGAACCCTAATACAGTTCTGACAGAAGTATCACAGGTAGAGGCGTTCATCTGTCACTTTCAGAAGGCTCCCGGTCAGCATCAATTGATACCTCATCGGTTCTGGCTGCGCGAGGGCAGCTTGTAGTGCTCGCGGATACCGGAGTACCATGAATGCACGGAATGTGAGTCATGCGGCCGGGGACGTTGCATTCGAAGCTGCCGTTTCCGTGCCTGTGTGCTTATCTTACGTCCTGCGTTGTCATGTGATAGCCTAGCGTGCATCTATGTCTTGTGCTCTTCCGACTATCCTCGGATGACGGGGCTTAATTTGAGCTCTACTTGATGTCAAATGATCAGGCACGAGAATTCAAGCATTTCAGTCCCTCGGTTCACGAGGCTATTGTTACTACATGTCTTGAGTGTGAGGCGTAGTTGTCGTAGCGTATCAGGGTTCTTCGCGCCTGTGTTGTCATCGCAGAATGATGCGCTTCTGTTCAACCTTACTGCTTGTACTTCTTCGGTCTATCGGAGGCACATATGAGCGGTACCTCAAGATGTTTCATCTCCGAATCTAATTGAATTTAGGATAGTCTAAGCGCGGTTCATGGCAAGACATGATACTTAAACCAATGAACTGAAGGCGGAAGGTACCCATTCATATTCCCTCTGCACACGGTCAATCATGACATCCCAAGCAGTTGACCCAGACATCCAATCAGTAATTGTTGCCGCTGAGAGCACCATGTGAGTCCTTCCAGCCCGCGAGATTGCCTTATCTGACTAGTAATCCCTCTCGTGCTATTATTGTATCTCACAGTTCTCTGATGAATTTCTGCCAAGTCTCGGTGTCAGGCAAGCCTTTGATCACCCGCGCATCGCAAGTCTGAGGTCTCTTCTTATTTTTTTCTCTCTAGCGTTGGTGGTCTATGAGTACTTAATCACATTCAATAAAGAATTAGAGTGTTTCTGGTCGAAGAAAGTCACTGGAGCAGTTGTGCTGTTCTTTGCCAATAGATACCTCAATCTGGTCTCGTACCCCATTCTTCTACCTATCGGGGACTTCATTCCTTTTATTGGCGAGCAGGTATGACGCTCTCCGATGTCTAAACAGTTTATGTCTTCTCACTTATTTTATGCAGAGGTTGGTTCAATCACGTCTATGCTGTAACGGTTTTCGATCTCACGTGGTCTTAACGCCCAGGAAAGGCGCCCCTATTTGTTTCGCCCCTTGCAGGGATCGAACCCAGGGCGGGAGAACCCCCAACCCTTCAGGGAACCCTACAGACCACATGGCAGGACCCTCCTGGGCCCTATTACATACGTCTTACTCCATGGATGATGTCACCCCTCCGGATCCCTCCGGCCATTCCCATTTCACGTGTCCCGAGCTCTGGATCACCCGGATGCAATCCAAACTCGCTCCCTTGGTAACCATTTGATATTCCCCCTATCTTTAGCGTCCAATCATAGATAGTGTATTGTAGACCCCCCACATGTATATAAGGACCCCCTGTCTGACCCTGAGAGGGCAGACTTGTTCTTCTGTTATCCCCTCCTCCTAGTGGAGTCCTCTCCCCTCTATACATCTCTTTGCTAGACTCCTGTCTGCTTGCAGCCTAACGGCACTGCTCCCTCGTCGCACCTTTGTTTGCACCCATCGCGACACTATTGTGTTTGTTTGCCCCACAAGTAAGCCCCAGCGCTTTCTTTGTTTGTTTGTCCTTGTGGCGGCACCTGCCGTGACATTAGAACAAGTCTGTTTACTTCAACCGGCGCCACGCGTTAGTGTCCAAGTCACTCGCGTCCCGCCTCTCTTCCCCCCAGGAGTTTGTGGACCGTTGTCCCGCACGTTTATCATTTGACCCCTTCGCCGACGAAGACCCGGACAACTACCCGGAGTGTAGGCACCGTCCCGCCGTCGAGCAGGTCGACTACATCCTCGCCAAGGACAAGGCCGACGCTGCCCGCCGCCGCCGCCTCGCCAAGAAGGCAGCCAACCCTACGCCACTCGTCCCTCGTCGCAAGCCGCTCCCACCTCCCATTCCCATCGCCAAGGGTCTCACCCTACGCGAACGCATCGCCCGCCGCCCGCTAGCCGATCGCCTCACCGAACCACTCGGCCCGCCCATCAAGAAGCCGGACCTCTCCAAGATCCGTTTCCACCCTTACGACACACAGACCGCCCGTCGCTCCGCTCCCGACATCCCCGACTTCGGACGTAAGAACCACAGCGAGTCCATCGCTATCGTCCGCCCCAAGGTCAACACAGTTCTCACCCGCATCAGTGCCCTCTGGGACCCTCGCTTCAAGGAGTTCCTCGAGACCCAGGTGCCCGAGCGCGACCGCCTCGCCCTCCAGACCTTCACCGACCGGCTTGAGGCCGTCGCACGTCTCCTCGAGGCCCCCCACTCTCACAAGTGGCTTAGTGCGGAGTTCCACGAGATCCTCAAGGTTTGCAAGCGCTTCGAACTCATCACGCTCGCTAACCTCAAGAAGAACTACGCGACCATCTGCACGGAGATCTACGAGCAGTTTGTGTACACGCGCAGCTTAGATTGGGCAGCATAGTTTTTAGTTTTGGGAATAGTTTTTGTATCAGCGGCACCAGTTTTCGAATAGACAACACCACTCTCCTCCCCCATCATGGCAAGCGGAAATCGCTTTGCACCAATCGACCCAGATCGACTTCTGGGCAATCCATCGCGGCCAGGGTCCGTCCCCCCGCAACCGGAAACATCTCGGCAAGGTAACCCGGATCCGGCTCCCTCGCAACAACCAACCAGGCCTCCGTCCCCGACTCCGACCCTCGCACCGGCTACCCACCCTCCGTTCTACGAATGGAATGGCACGCAATATGAAAGGTTAGAGGATGCCATCCGCGCAAGCGCTCAGGATTTCAGCCTTGCTGATGATACGATCGACTGGGTCATGAATATCGTCAAGACCATCACGTATCAGCAAACGGCACACATCTACAACCTCCTCGGCATTAAGGTCTACGAACACGCGGATGCAAATGCAGTGGCTCACCACGAGTTTGCCGAAAACATCGATGACTTGGCCAAGGCAATTCAGACGCTAATCAAGGATCGCGACGCCTTGAGGGCTGCACTCAGCAGGGCTTCAGACAAAATCAAGACCCTCGACGCTGAGTTGCTAACGCTCAACAACAACAACACGGTCCTCTCGAACGTCATCCAGCAACATTCGACTCAGATTCAGCAGTTGATGAATGCTCAGGCCTCCGCTCCGCTCGGCTCCACCGCTCACGCCGCCCCTGTCGCTACCGCTTCGCACCAACCTAAGCCGAAGATCGCTGACCCGCCGCGCTACAAGGGATCCAAGGACGGTATCACACTGGAACATTGGTTGACTAAGTTTGGCATCTGGTGTCGCTACCAGAACATCACCAACGACGACCAAATCATCACGACGGCACTCATGTACCTGGAGGACGGCCCGTCTAATTACATGTCAGATTATGCTAAGGCAGCCGCCGAAGGCAAAGCCCTCGGCACCTGGAAGGATTTCGTTTCTCGTCTCGGCACCGGATACCGCGACCTCGCCCCGGACAAGACGGCACAGAACAGCCTCGACAGCATTTGCAACAAGTCCCACAGTACACTCACTCAGTTCGCTGAGCAATTCCGCCGCTACGCCCACCAGACCGGTTACAGTGACGTCGAGCTCATTCGCCGCATCAACGACCAACTCGGCAAGGAGCTCTCCCAGTCCAAGACCGTCATCACGGTAACAGCACCGCAGCAGGTCCCCAAGACCTGGGTCGCTTACCTCGATTGGGTTCTCGCTCTCGACACGGAACTTCGCAACGACCATGGCCGCAAGACCCGCTCGTTCAGCTCACAGCCGAGCTCGTCCAAAGATCCTAACGCAATGGACATCGACGCGATGAAGAAACCGGAGAAGCTGTCCAAGGAACAGATGGAATGGATGGACAACAAGAAGTGCTTCCGCTGCGGTAAACACCCGTACAAGAAGAACGAGAAGTGTCGCAACCCCAAATACAAAGGCTACTACGAAATGCCTAAGAAGTTCGACACTCCAACGACATCCACCTCTCAGGACAAAGGGAAGGCACCGGCCACTCGCATCCGCTCGACCGAGGAAAAGGAGGCTGAACACCGCGAACGCATGGAGTTTATCGCCGCCGCCCTCAAGCAGTTCGACGAAAAGAAGAGTGAGGAACCTGCTGTCGAAACCGCTCGCATCGAGGAGGTCATCGACGAGAAGGATTTTCTCCAAGGGCTGTAATGCCGGCTGGCCATTGCACCCCGTCAACGACTTGTATACGTAAAATCACGCTGTCTGATGAACCCGATGTACCTAGCTCTGGACATGTATATATTCACGCCTCCGCATCGTCTATACATTCTATGAACGTCCAACTAGTACTGAAACAGCGTGATACACAAGTCCAGCCGTTTGCACTCCTAGATTCAGGAGCATACTCGTGCTTTATGCACTACAGGTTTGTTCAGGACCACAAACTAGCCATGCGCCCGCTCAAAAGACAAGTACGAGTCTTCAACGCAGACGCAACGGAGAATAAGAAGGGATTGATCACCCACTACGCCCGTTGTCAAGTGCGCATTGGTAATCACACGTCATGGCAATCGTTCCTCATCGCAGAAATCGGCCACCACGATATTATCATCGGCATGAGTTTCTTACGCGAACACAACCCAGAAATTGACTGGAAGGAACAAAAGATCAACTTCACCCGTTGCCCGACGGAATGTGCTCCGAACTACCTTGACATCCAAGAAGAGGACTTGGATCAACTGGAAATACCTCGTTTAGAAGTAGTCGCACAAGATCAGTATGGAGACCTCGAACGTGGCAATTGGGATGATCCCGAAACCTTTGTGCACTACATAACCCATTCTGACGACCCGGATGCTCGTATACTTCGTAACGACCCGGACGCCTATATGGCACAATACGGAAAGAGAGACAAGAACCCAGTCATGGCTAACGCTCCCGAAGTCGGCAAGCCCGACGACGCCTGGAAAGACACCGTGCCAGAACACTATCACAAGCACGGCATTGTCTTTTCCAAGGAAGCTTCATACAGGATGCCCACACGTAAACCCTATGATCATGCTATCGAGCTGATTCCAGGGGCATCACTCCCGAAGCATTCAACGCCATACCCGATGAACAAGGCAGAACAGAACGCCTTAGACGAGTGGATCAATGAGCAGCGAGCAAAAGGCTATATACGACCATCGAAAAGCCCACTAGCCTCGCCAGTTTTCTTTGTAAAGAAGAAGGATGGATCACCACGACTAGTCCAAGACTATAGAGCACTGAATGCAGTAACCAAGAAAAATCGGTTCCCAATACCCCGCACGTCCGACCTCATTGATCGCCTTTCGCAAGCCTCCATCTTCACGTCCATGGACTTAAGATGGGGCTACCACAATGTCCGTATAAAGGAAGGCGACGAAGAAAAGGCTGCGTTTTCAACCTTCAGGGGCCTGTTTGAACCAACGGTCATGCTCTTTGGACTATGCAATGCCCCAAGCACCTTCCAAGCAATGATGAATGACGTACTGGAAGAAGAAATTGCTACAGGGCATGTAGTAGTGTATATAGATGACATCCTCGTCTTCACCGACGACTTGACACTGCACCGGCAACTAGTATCTAGGGTACTACAAAAGCTACAAGACAACGACCTGTTCGTAAAACCCGAGAAATGCAAATTTGAACAATCCACAGTCGAATTCCTCGGGCTAATCATCTCAAAGAACAGCGTGTCAATGGACCCTAAGAAAGTTGAAGGAGTAAAAGGATGGCCTACACCAACGAAAGTCAAACATGTTCAGGCCTTCCTAGGACTCGCAAACTTCTACCGGCGTTTTATCAAAGACTTTGCAAAGATTGCTCGCCCACTTACTATCCTTACATGCAAGGATATGCCCTGGCAATGGAACGAGGAACAACAACTCGCGTTTGATCGATTAAAGGAAGCCTTCACTACAGCACCCATACTACAACTTCCAAACGACACGGCCCCATATCGACTAGAAACCGATTCATCAGACTTCGCAACAGGCGCAGTCCTTGAACAACTCGGTGAAGACGGTCTATGGCATCCAGTAGCATTCTACTCTAAGTCGCTCAACGAACATGAGCGTAACTACGAGATTTATGACAAAGAAATGCTAGCCATCATTCGGGCATTGGAAGAATACCGACACTACTTGGAAGGCCACCCTGAACCGATCGAGATTTGGTCTGATCACCTGAATCTCACATACTTTCGCCAGGCGCACAAGTTATCACGTCGACAAGCCAGATGGGCACTCTTTCTTACCCGCTTCAACTTCATTCTACGCCACAAACCAGGGAAAACAATGATTCGAGCCGACCCTCTGTCCAGGAGGCCAGATCATGAAGAGGGGGTAGACAGCGATAACCAAGGTCGAACGCTGTTAACTCCAGAGTTTTTTGCGATCAAAGCAATGCAACCCTCTCATGAATCAACGGTAGATGACGCGCAACTACTGTCAAGGATCAAGAAGGCGCTCGAAGATGACACAATGACAAAGGATTACCAAGCCCTCCTTGCGAGCGGCCCGCGCGAATTTGGTAAAGACCTTAAGGAATGGAACTTCGAAAACGGTTTACTCCTTCATAGGGGAAAAGTTTATGTACCTAAGGACCGAGAACTACGTCTAGACCTCCTCAAACTACACCATGACACCCGCCTTGCAGGGCATCAGGGAAGATGGAAGACGCTCGAACTCATCAGTCGCAACTACT
This sequence comes from Grammothele lineata, assembly GCA_002150815.3. Classification (NCBI taxonomy): domain Eukaryota; kingdom Fungi; phylum Basidiomycota; class Agaricomycetes; order Polyporales; family Polyporaceae; genus Grammothele; species Grammothele lineata. The sequence goes on from NDFF03000002.1 coordinate 111,593, forward strand.
GGTGGCCAGGAATGTCTGTAGATGTCAAGAAATACGTCCAAGGCTGCGACACTTGCCAGCGCAACAAACCAACTCGTCAACCAAAGTTTGGATTGTTGCAACCTAACGAAGTGCCAGCAGGACCATGGGAGATTTACACCATCGATATCATTACACATCTCCCAGAATCAGCAGACAACTATGGAGAACCCAGGACCGCAATCGTCGTAGTAGTCGACCGTTATTCCAAACGAGCCCACTTCTTTGCAGAAGACGATCATGTTTCAACAAGTAGTATCGTCAACATCCTGTTTGAACGAATCTACCCCCTGCACGGGCTCCCTCGACAAATCATCTCAGACCGAGGATCCCAGTTTTCTAGTCAGGTGTTCAAGGAGTTTTGTCAACGCCTCGGCATCCGAGCCACAATGTCTACAGCCTACCACCCCGAAACCGATGGACAAACAGAACGAGTTAACCAGTCCCTCGAGACCTACTTGCGCATCTTCTCTGAATACAGACCAGACGACTGGGCAAGGCTCCTATCGTCTGCTGAATTCGCCTACAACAATGCAGCGCATGAATCAACAGGTCTCTCCCCGTTCTACATTGAATATGGCTGGCACCCGCGCATGGCTCCGGATGTCGAAGGCGTCCTTAGTTACCCCACACTCGAGGAATTATTTGAAAACCGCAAGGAAGCACGAGAGCAAGCTCAAGCATCGCTCAACATGGCAGCAGAACGAATGAAGTGGTACTACGACCTGCACAAAAATGACGTGCCCTTCAAAGTCGGAGACAAGGTACTTCTCAAGGGAAGGGACCTTCGAGTCAAAGTCTCCTCCGAGAAACTTATGGCAAAGAACTATGGCCCGTACACTATCACGGAGAAAGTCGGGCCAGTTTCGTTCCGCCTTAATCTGCCAAAGCAAATGCGTGTTCACCCTGTTTTCCACGCCTCGAAGTTTATCCCCTACCATGAAGACGAAATTGGAGACCGAAACCCTCCACAGCCGCCCCCCATCGAGGTCGAAGGGTATGAAGAATTCGAAGTCGAGAAGATCCTGGACAGCCGTGTATACCGTGGATGGGTACAATACCTAGTCAAATGGGATGGCTACGACGAATCGCACGCCTCCTGGGAACCCGTCCGCAATGTCCGCGACAATGCACGAGAAGCAATCAAGGAATTCCACGACTTACACCCTGACGCACCTGAACCCGAGTCTCTTCAGAACCCGCGACCAATGAATAAGATCTTCAACCGTAACATTAGGTGGAATCTCGCGGAGCTCAAATCTGAAGAGGGGGTAGTGTAACGGTTTTCGATCTCACGTGGTCTTAACGCCCAGGAAAGGCGCCCCTATTTGTTTCGCCCCTTGCAGGGATCGAACCCAGGGCGGGAGAACCCCTAACCCTTCAGGGAACCCTACAGACCACATGGCAGGACCCTTCTGGGGCCTATTACATACGTCTTACTTCATGGATGATGTCACCCCTCCGGATCCTTCCGGCCATTCCCATTTCACGTGTCCCGAGCTCTGGATCACCCGGATGCAATCCAGACTCGCTCCCTTGGTAACCATTTGATATTCCCCCTATCTTTAGCGTCCAATCATAGGTAGTGTATTGTAGACCCCCCACATGTATATAAGGACCCCCTGTCTGACCCTGAGAGGGCAGACTTGTTCTTCTGTTATCCCCTCCTCTGTACCTCGGAGTCCTCCTCCAATCTATCCTCTTGCTAGACTCCTGCCTTGCTTGCAGCCTAACGGCACTGCCCCTCGTCACACCTCTGTTTGCACACCATCGTGACACCTCTGTTTGTTTGCCCCACAAGTAAGCCCAGCGCTTTCTTTGTTTGTTTGTCCTTGTGGTGGCACCTGCCGTGACAGATGCATATTCCTGCATGGCCTTGAGGCTAAAAGATGTACACTACAATACCTGTAGGGCTTCAGCTATATTCCTTTAGTTGTCATCCTTTACAGGTAAATCCCTGGAGGCCTGGATGTATTTCCCTCCAAACCCCCCAGTGATTTCCCTGCAAGGTACTACTCAACAATCCCTGTACGTGTGAACCTATATCTCTGCACGCCTTAATAGGTGCAGCACTGCAGTGAATATTCTTCAGGTAAATCACCGCATGTCCTGGATGCATATCCCTGTACATCCGTACATGTAAGTGGCTGCAGCTCTGCAGTGATCTCCACGCAATTCCGCAAAGCCGCCAGGTGCATTACATAATAAGCGCGTATCTGGCAGAATCTGGCAGATCATGATCCATAGTCCGGGAGTTCATGAAGTCGCGAGTCGCGACGGGCGCTCATCTCACCAGACTAGCACATGACACCAATGACGTCATCCTCGGTTAGAAATCAGGCCCGAGCGCACCGGAACGCCCACAACTCCCTATACCCATCGCGCACAACGTCCGTCAGGCATTTATTCCATCAACTAAGCATTGGCGTCGGGTCTGTGATACGAATTCGGAAACTTATAACGATTCACTCGCGGGCACTGACAAATTGCGCTTCTTGGGAGGTGCTAGTAGTCGCCTTTCAATTCCCGTGACAGGATCAAAATGTTCAGTGTTTGCGATCCTCCGACTCGAGGGCGGTAATGTGAAGGTGTCAAAAATTTCCTGGGAGAAGGGCTGAAAGCAGCCTACTGAGACCATGGTCTACCATTCCAACAGTCATGTCGATTATCTATTGAGAACTGCGGTCACTATTCCTGGACGTTGTATTAAGGTGTTATCGAACTCGACATACCTGCAGCTTCTTGAGATGTTGCAAGAACACCGGCGCAGGATGGGTGTTCTTGAGTTTGTGGGACGTAAATCCAGGAATGACACCAAGGCGGGCTCACCCAGCCTTAAAACAAATGAGGTTCTCAAGTGTGGCTGTTGGCATGAGAAACTCTTGCAGGATCAGAATCAATAGAATACACGACACGACGGAAATGGTCCGTTCTAGCGGCGAAGAAGTGCATTACAAAAAGCTGGCTGTTCCCGGGCGTACAGCCCGGTGCTACTTCTCCCGTGCCACATCAATCGAAGCAGATTCCACCGTCAACGGTCCACTGGATGCTATCAGATTCACGTCCTCTGACCGCAAGCCAGAAGGCGGGTGCACTCACAGTTTGTCCTGGATCATCGCCACATTTCAGTGCCGTTCCCGAGATTCAGAATAGAAACAGGACTTACCAGTAACAAAGGCAGACTGGTCCGAGAGGAAGAATGACACGACGTTCGCGATCTCTTCTGGTTCGCCGTTCCGCCCTAACACGTTGGGGAACTGCAAACCAGAAACGTAATCCCATCGGCATTGAGCCCTGTGTCCACCGCGAGGTGAAGAGCGAATAGAACTCACAGCGCCAGCAGTGAACGAGCCACGTGGCGCGCCAGACCTCCCGGTCTCGATTTCGTCCAGCGTGTCCACTACCAATCGCGACTATCAGCAAAACTGCGAGAGCGAGAGAAGTAGCTGAAAGGGCGGATGCGCACGCAGAGGGGTCTCGATCGGTCCCGGGGCGTACGCATTCACAGTGATGCCGTACTTAGCCCAGTCCATCGCCGCGTTCTGCACGAGTCCACGCACGGCGAACTTGGACGCGCAGTACGCACCGCAGCGGGGGAGTCCTAGAGGGTGGCTGTCAGCATGCGCGAGTACGGGACAGAATGCACCGGAACGTGGAGCATGTGCGGGACAGACCTTTCTTGCCCGCGATAGAGGATGCAGCGAGGATGCGCCCGCCGGAGCCTTGCTTGATCATTTGCAGAGCGGCGTGCTTGAAAGAGAAGAAGACGCCTTTGAGGTTCACGTTGACAATCTTCTCGAATTCCTCCGCAGGAGCTGTGGAGTAGTGTGAACATTAGAGTCAGTCAGGGCGTAGATGAATAACAGAGGAAGAACGTGCTTTCATGCAGAGCGTTCGGCCTGATCGTTCCCGCGTTTGCGACCATCTGCACTTATGATCAACGCTCTCGCTCTCGTATGAGGGACGCCAGACACCTACCGCATATACACTCCCGAGCTCGCGAACGACGCTCTCCACGAGTCCCCGCACGTCATCTTCGTTCACCACATCGCCTACCACAATGATCGTCTTCGTCGCATAGTCCCGCTGCAGCCCCTCCGCGAGCTCCTCGAGCCTCTGCTGAGCGTGTGGTAGGTCGAAAAGACCCAAGTCGAACCCGTCCTTGGCGAGTCTCGTCGCTGCGGCCCGTCCTATGCCTTCGGCGGCCCCAGTGATGATAGCGACGCGCTTGGGGTTTGGGGAGGCCATATCGAAGGTGTCAGTGAGAGGATGCGCGGTCCTGGAAGGATACGGTGCGCGGTTTGAATGGTTGATATAGCACTCGAGCTTGGCCTTGATGGAGCTCAGTGGGAACTCCCACCGAAAAGAATCCAGGGTGGATCAATGGCGCGTGCGATTAAGACGCGTGAACCGGTCGATACGACGCTCATGTCTTAGAGTCGTCTCCCTCCGAAGTACGCCTTACGGGCGCGCATCGAGTTTAGCAAGCATTGCGATATGAAAATCATCGAGAACTCAATAGCAACTGGGCGTCACCAAGACACAAGGAATACGCTAGAAGTGCCGTCAGGTGAACAAGAGGCCGTATCGATCGGAATTGTGGTACCTACCTCGTCGCGACTCGTCTTTCAAAAGCCGCAGAGAGCGCCAATTGAATACATTCCGAGTGGGTAGGCGGAGATCTCGTTTGCTTCAGGCAGGTTCATGGTACGCGTAGTCCGTGAGTTGAATGATGCTTGATACGTGGAAACTCATGCTAGACAGTGAGGGGCCCTCGGTCTAATCACGATCCACACCAGCCGCTGCCAGCAGCAGCAAGTAAACTTCTCCCCGCCCTCGCAGGCTTACCGCAGCCAGCAAGCAGTGCAACACGCGAAAGCTGCTCATCTGGGAGGACTTAGGCCTCCAATACCGTCCTACGTCACTGCACAGTCATTTTGCAGAGACGACTCCTCAGTCAAAGCAGACTCCCCCGTCAATGATGTACTAGATAGTGTCGAACGCAAGGTCAGTCTCGACCAGAGCGGGAAATATGAGACGAAACGGCCTACAGTTTGACCTACACACGTATTTCAACCAGATCAGTCAGTACTGCGTATGGTGAACGGAAGCTGCACAACGACGTACCTGTAACGAACGCAGATTCGTCAGACACAAGGAACGAAACGAGGCTCGCTACCTCCTCCGGCTGCCCGTTCCGACTGATAAGACTTGCGAACTTCTGAAAGCGCATCATGAGCACGAGACAGCAGATACGTTGGCTTCGGAGATAGCACTCACCCTGCCAGTGGGAGCTACAGATGAAGCACCAGGCACGGCGTCGCGTTTGGTGGCCGGCTCTCCCGCTTCGACGCGCCCTGCATGAGATACATGTGAGGGCCCGGGTGGCAGAAATAGAGACGAACGGGGACGCACTCATGCGGATCTGAGTGTTGTCGATCACGCCGGGTGCGTACGCGTTGACGTTGATCCCGTACTTGGCCCAGTCCATCGCCGCGCTCTGCACGAGCCCGCGCACGGCGAACTTGGATGCGCAGTATGCGCCCAATCGGGGGATCCCTTATAATGGAGTCTCGTGCATGAACACATGGGAACGTTGGTCTCATGTGATGACGCACCTTTCTTCGACGCAATAGACGAAGCAGCGACGATGCGCCCGCCCGATCCCTGCTTGATCATCTGTGCCGCTGCATGCTTGAAGGAGAAGAAGACGCCGCGAAGGTTGACATTCAGAACTGTCTCAAACTCCTCCGTTGGCACTGCGCGTCGTCAGCTGTCAGCCGCCAACACACAAGAGATGAACGGTGGCATCACGGGGACATACTTTCATGAACGGCGTAATGCTTAGCTGAGATCCCGGCGTTGGCAATCATCTAGCCGCTTGATGAGGCTGTCTTCTACGGGAATATGGGGGGCGAGTCGAAGAACGTACTGCGTATATGTTTCCAAGGCCTCCCACAACCGCCTCCACGAGCCGCTGCACGTCCTCCTCGCGAGTCACGTCACCCTCAACGACCACCAATTTTGCGCTGTGCCCTTCCTCCAACTCCTTCGCGAGACCCTCGAGCCTCTCCTTCGCCTTCGGGAGGTCAAAGAGGCCAAGATCGAAGCCGTCCTGCGCGAGTCGGAGGGCGATGGCGCGTCCGATACCTTCCGCGGCCCCTGTAATAATTGCAACGCGTCTTGAGCCCATAGATGCCACGATTCCGCTAGGTGTTGGTTAGAAGGAGGACTCTAGGGATGACGGCGGACTATATGGCTTGAGGAGGCCTGGAAAGATGACTCGAGCTCAGGTTGCGCGAAGCAGCGGCCATTAGCAATTGGTCGAGGTTACGCAGCACAACGTCATGCGTGACTGTAAGAGATGACGTTGAGGCAACGGTCCGAAGGAAAGAGATGGCGGATGGCGTGGGCACTCGATGGGGATATGAATCGCGTTGAGCGGGAACGCTTGAAGCGCCGCGACATGACAATTTCAAGAATCTGAGAAGACGTTCGCTCCTGATCAATTCAGCAACATTTGCAGGGACTGCAGCGCACTTACCAGCTACGTTAAGTCCAGCCCTTGAGATCCAAGACCAACGGTCTTCCGCGGCGATGTATGCAGCGCCGTCGCGCGTAGGGCGTAAAATCGTCAATCGCGGCCTTCAGCCACATCCAAATACAAGCAAACAACATCCCGGCGCTCACCGAAGACCGGGCCGCAACTGCCGGTCGCCCGGCGAGCCACTTCCGCTGCAGTTTGATCGTGACATCGCACTCCTCTCTGCTCATCGCGACCCCGTTTGAGTCGCGGTCAAGTATCTTTGGTACGTTCGCGTCAGGTGTGTACAGTATCCTTCTCTTCGCGATCAGGGTATCAGCGAAACCCCACCGTAGTCATCGGAATCCCAGTGAGGTACGCCCCCGGACACTGCCCTTGAGCTTGAGCTTTCACATCTTCAAGTCATCTTCACGACGCACATAGCTCCACGACAGACGTATTCCCGCTGAATCATGGAGCGCCTGTACCCGTACACGAAGCTCTGTCACATTTTAAAGCGTGGCACACAGGTTACAAACGTCGTCCTCTTACGTCCCGGTCTGAAGGACTCGCCTACATATCTATGGTTCCGTGAGTCCGTACGTCGCAACTTGCGCCGGTCCGCTTATGATACTCTGCCAGAGTGGTATCGGCGGCGGTCCGTTTATGAACTGCTATTAATCTTTGTATCATGGGCCGGTTTTGTGGAGATGTTGACCTGAGGTGGACCTTTTGATGCAGTCTGGTCTATAGCGTTCAGGATCCATCTTGAACAAGCAGGCAGCCTCGCGAATGCCCGCGCAGAGGTATAATTCATTCAGTATCTATGATATGGAGGTGGTAATTCGATCACACTTCCTCCCATCTCGGACTCATCAGCTAGGACGTCTGGATCGCCAAGCGGACCCCCTTGCAAACGCACGCCTCCGTCCTCCGCATGCACCACCCTTCTCTGAATACTCGCCGCCGCAATATCTCGGGTGTCTCTCAAATCGAGCCCGGATCTCATGTTCTCCTGGCGTGCTGCGCTAAATGGCCCCGCGCGCGTTGCAAGTAGCTTGCACGAAGGCTCAGGATGTGGTGAGCCAGCGCCATGCTCAGTGCCGGAACCATATGTTCCGAGCGGTGAAGGCAGAACACCGTCCTCAGTAGATACGGCGGGAGGCGCCTGAAGTTCTTCTCTGGACGCGTCCTCTTCCTCTTCCCTCTCAGGGTTTTGACCATGCTTGTGCGTCTCTTGGAGTACGGCCTCTGTTGGAAGCTCTTCTGTAGTAGAAAGCAGAGAACAGTCGGATTGTGAACATCATGATGTGCGAGCGCACACATGCACGCACCAGTCAGATATGGAGTTGAGTGTTGAGCTATTCCTCCTTTTGTCTCGCGAGCTCTCCGCCGTCGACATCTCATAACCCACAACGCAGCTAACAGGAGGACGAGAAGTAGTACTGAGCCCCCGGCTGCAATACCCTTCACGGCGTTCGAGCTGATTCCGCCTGAGGAGCCTACGTTGTCATCGTTGGAGTTTGTCTCGTTTGGTTTACCAGGAGTTGACTCTGTCGCTGTGTTTTGCGAGTTTATTGAACTTCCGCTGGTCATCATAACTGAGAATGAATCCGTCGCTGGAGGGCGTGGGTATTGTGTCAAAATGTCTCCCAAAATAAATGGGGGTACATAATCACCTCTAGAGGAACCCGGAGCTGTCGCATTTTCTGTTGAGGAGGCTGATGACTGGGGAGCGGTAGGAGGTGCCGTGGAGTTTGTCGTTGGTTGCACAGGCGTGGCAGTAGCGCTGTCTCCCGTGTCGCTACAGTTTTCACATGTCACTGTTTCATGAACCGTACAAGTATGCCAGAAAACCGAAACCTACGTCTGACTGGAGTCCGAAGGTGACCCCTGAGAACTGGAGGGTGACTTAGAAGGGAGAGAAGTTGACTGGGAGTCGGAGCTTGACGTGGGAGTCGATGGACTGGATCTCGTCGTGGTAGATCCTGGACCCTGGGAAACTGAAGGACCAGCAGTTGAAGTTTGGTCGGACTCATTCAGGCAGGTACTATCAGCTGATTTCCATGTAGAACATAAGAGAGGCGCAACATGAGAAATTTCAAGATGTAGTACATACGTCCAGGCTCTATAGTGACGATTTCAGATGTTACCGTGTTGCGCTTGCTGTCGAAAAGAGCGGCGAAAATGGAAGTGCCTGGATTTGAGAGCTTGAGAGGAACTAAAATATACTGAGATATGACACCAACCTGCGGTAACATTCGTTCTCCACTGAAAAGATTTAGTGGTGATTCCATCGTACTGTTGTAGAGGAGGCGCATTAGTTGGACTACTGGGAACGATTCTATCGGAGTCATTCAGCAGGGAGGAAATTAGAAGCAGTAGCTATAGAAAGGATCTTACTGCTGTGGCGAGAGACATTATTTCCGTCAACAACGATGCAATCTCGGGAGTAAATAGTGCGTCTCACAACCGAGTAGGGGGCTATCGCATGCATCGAATTCAGCATCGGTAGGTGAAAGAAAAAGGTACCACACGTACCTGTGCCGACGTCATCATTCCAAGTAATCTCAACGGGAACACATTGAACGGGATCACCGCTGGCAATGTGTAAATAAGCAGCATACGCGTGAACAGAAAATTAGGCGAGGAAGATTGTACACACCGTATACTGATCTGGAACGTGGCCGTAGCACCAACAATGAAAACCGCGGCCGTACAGAGTGGTGCTAAGATTGACCTCATGGCACAAGTGAGGAGAATCGACAGATACGCCTATTGGGATCGGAGAGAAAGAGGGTTACCGAGCGCGGCCTGTCTCGGATGGGGTATAAGTGAGAGGCTCGAGGGGCATTGATTAGTGAGTTCAGACAGCACTCAATCCACTTCCTATACCGCCACGGAATGATGTATCGCGGGCTACGGCTTCCACCTCCCAAGGGTCCCATACAGAGTGAAGGTCGCATTCCGGACGGAAAGGTAGGGGGACCTCGGCGCTCTTTGCCCGAGATAGAGATTTCTTGTTTGCGATTGTCTTGGCTTGTCCACACTTGGTTTTACAATCACTGCACTGAGCGCAACAGCATATTTCATTTTACTCGAAGTAGGATCGTGGTCATTTCTTACCTGAGCGGGAGGGCTGCTGAGGGGAAAGAGGTGCTTTGGTCGGTCTATATTAGGGATCTATCGAAGGAATCCTTACAAGTCACACTGTCATGCTTCGGATTCCCTGTCGCACGTCCCTCACCTGTCGTAACCTTCAACCCATCGATATTCAAGCCTGAGTACCATCAATGATATATGATCACAATCGCCGACCCTCGCGACGTACTGACACTTTGGTCCCTCTGTGGAATCCTGTACCGGCGAGTCGCGTTCATCGTTGTTCGCTGTGAACACCAAAGTACAGAAAGCCTCTTCTGCCATCATGAGCCACGAATAGCTACTAAGCGGATGCAATATTCGATCTGAGATTAGTTACGACTTGCGCTGGCGGTACTTGGGATGCGTGCAGCTGGGATATCTACGATACGTACGAGGATACATACGTGGGCTTCGTTAGCACTAAGTACTCCATTGAATTTGATGATGCGCCTTCGCGAACTGTACATGAGCTGCATCAATTACAGCTGTGATACCTCTCTTAACGAATGCGGGCTCTGAGATTTGATCAGCTCAGGCATGAGTTGCGTAGGAGGTGCTCTGTACCTACATCTTCTGTCCATCAACGGTCCACTCGCAGTGAGGGCACATCTCCCATCGGCCGGCAGAGTTATGCAGATGTTCCGCCGACTAAACACTCTTGTCCTCCATTCCAGCCGTGCTCATGTAAACCTTCGGTGAATCTCCTCCGTACAGGTGTGGGCACAGGACTCTCACCGTCGCATAGGCTCGTCGGAGACGGGCAAGAACCGGAACCTTAATGGTTGCGAGCAACGGGAGTCCTGTGGACGGTTCACAAAGCAGGTAAGCTCAGGATTACGGACAGTAATGTGCACACGACGTTCGAGACCATGCATATCGTTCAAAGAGTTCAAATTAAGAAAATCCTACCAGAACTCGGATGCGTCTACCGCTTACCAATTCCCAGAGGCGGACTGCGAGGAAGGTTCAGAGGAGCACAAATCTTCGTAACTTAGGGGCAATGAAATGCATCATCCGGATAGGCTGCATGCTGTCCGAACTGAGTTTTGATCACAGCTGCCTCCAGTCGTGTAAGCAAACTGAAACTTACCGTGTCACCGACGACACCGGTGGCATAGCGGAGGTTTTGGGGACGCCGAGCGCGGCACGCGAGCGAAGTTGCGGGAGCCGAGTAGCGTCGTCGGGCTTTCATCAATCGTCGCTTAAGCTGAAAACCGCGACTTCGTCAATGATGGCCGTGCAGAGTTCTACGGGAACCCGAGGGCCCGTAGAATCCCTATCCTCGCGTCCAGCATAGAGTATTTGATCTAAGAAAAAACAACGCTCTTAGTAGTCTGCACAAAGGATTGTGCGGACGATACGACTCACCTGAGTAGAGATTAGAGAGAACGGTACGGGTGGCGAGGGCATATCTCAGTCCTGTCGCCTATCGTCTTCGTCACGAGGGACAGAGAAGTAGCTCGATATCCACGTGGGTGTGTATTCCGCGAGATTCCAGATGACATGCAACTGACATCGATAGACCGAGACCGAGGTGACATCTCCATACGACTGATCAACACGGAACACAATATTCTACCTGCCGGCTGGCAACGAAGAACTTGCGCCTATTCCTGCCTCTTAATCAAAGCATATTCCTCCATCCACAGAATACTATCAAGAGAACCCAATCAGCACAAGGCTCAGTGTGAGGACGCACGCTTACCGATTGACCTGGAACGTTCATCGAACCCAGACACAGTTCACGTCAGGTGATACAGCTTCTTAACACATGAACAGAAGTACGCACCAGTAATAAACGCGGATTCGTCGGATACAAGGAACGAAACCAGCTTCGCAACGTCCTCGGGTTGTCCATTGCGACCTAATAGAGATGCCGAGTTCCACTACAAGCCGAGGACCGTGTACGTCAAAACCCCGCTCGAGTAGACGCGACACACGCACGTACCTGGCTTGTCCATGACCCTTTCGACTTTCCGCTGATACTCGTGTGATACTCGTCTAAGCCGGCCACTGAATCGCGCTCCAGTCAGTCGCGCCGTAGCAGGTCAAGGGAAAGCGTACTCAGGGGTGTCTCTATCACGCCAGGCGAGTACGAATTCGCAGTAATGCCGTGCTTGCCGTAATCCATCGCTGCACACTGCGTCATACCACGGATCGCGAACTTAGTCGAGGAGTATACAGCCATCTGCGCTCCCCCTGTGCGTACAGGTACGTAGGCGAACAAGCGATCGTCAGCAGGCGGACGACAAGAACCTCGTCCCGAGACGTACCCTGCTTGCTTGCCATGGACGCTGCGCCGATGAGGCGACCACCGCCACCCTGTGCGAGGAGCTGCATCGCCGCGTATTTGTAGCAAAAGAAAGTTCCTTTGATGTTGATGTTCAGCAAGCGATCGAGCTCTGCCGTGGGTGCTGCGGGGGTGAACTGCATGAGTAGCGGTGACTTCTAGCGATACTGAAAAGAAGACGCACTTTCGTGTAGAATGCGGTTGACTGATACTCCCGCGTTCGCGATCATCTGGCCAGAGTACAAGGTCAGACACGTTGCATCCAACTACGAAAGCGAGCACCAACTCACCGCCCACAAGCTCCCAAGCTCTCCGACAACGCTGGTCACCAGCCTCTCGACGTCCGCTTCTTGCGAGACGTCCCCGTATACGAGCACAACGCGTGTCCCGTGGGCTTTCTTCACATTCTCCGCGAGCTCCTCCATACGCGCCTTCGAACGCGGGAGGTCAAAAAGGCCGAGATCCAACCCATCACGCGCGAGCCGCTCCGCAATCCCGCGCCCGATGCCCTCCGCCGCCCCAGTGATGATCGCGACGCGCTTTCCGGTGCTTGTGCTCATTGTTGCCTGTGTGTCCGGGGCGACGTTCGTGTGAGAGACGGGAGAAGAAAGTGTTCGCGATCGCGCCGATCTGTAGTCGCCAGCTTATATCTGGTCGCCGGGAACGCATCGACGTCACCGCTTGGGGCGAGTCATGTGATCGCGCGCCGGTTCGGGCCCGAGCGCGAACTTGAGTCGAGCTTCGAAGTGCGCTGACAAAGGTTCGCGCCACGAGACGGGGCTGTCTGAAGGTCTCGGTTAGATATCTGAGGAAAGCGTCGGTACCGGGTGCGGGGACAGAGAGTGGGTCGCGGGATGAAGCCGACGGGTAAACATCCTAACCAACGCTGATAGGGAGTCAGACGGAGATAGAGGCCTGTACTGGTGATTCCGGTCTTCATCCTGATCGTCCCAGCAATACAAGATGTCTTCTTCAGGTTGAGATTGCATTAAGACCAAAGACACAAACGACACGTCAAGACGTCACAACAGGTAGGATTACTTCTACCTTAGTCAAACAGGACGCCTCCATCCACCAAGTACTATAGACAAGATCATTAGCTTGACCCACGAGAAGAGGGAACACCCTGTGAACTCACCGATTGGCCTATCATACCGAGTACCACGCAAACAACACCGTCAGCACGCAGAACAGACACGTTCACGAGATACCGCCGCAACGTACCAGTAATGAACGCCGCATCGTCCGAGACGAGGAACGACACGAGCTTCGCGACGTCCTCAGGTTTCCCGTTGCGTCCCAGCAAGTTCGTGAACTGAAGGTCGCATTGGTCAGCGTACTTAGACACAGAGCTGCCATTGGAAGGAGTGCTCACAGTCGAGCTCCACGTTCCCTTCGGCTGGCCCGTCTGCCTTGACATGTACTCGTCCAGGCCCTCCACTAGAATCCGTATTAGCATTCCGCGATTGCCGAGCGCACGAGCGCGCGCAAATGAAGGAAGCATACTCAGCGGCGTATCGATCGCGCCAGGCGCGTACGCGTTCACGTTGATACCATATTTCGCCCAGTCCATGGCGGCGCTCTGCGTCAGCCCGCGTATCGCGAACTTGGACGCGCAGTATGGACCCTGTCCGGGGATGCCTACGGGATACGATCCGTCAGTATAGTGCATCTCAGCAGCGCGAGGGAAAGTACAGCGCACCTCGCTTGCTCGCGATCGACGCCGCACCGACGATGCGCCCGCCCGTGCCCTGCGCGATCATTTGCAGTGCGGCGTACTTGTACGAGAAGAAGGTACCCATAACGTCGATGTTCATCATCCGTTCAAACTCTTCCACGGAAGCTTCGCGCGCACGGTCACGACACGTCAGCACCAGCAATCCAAGAACGCGCGCGAACGATACTCACTCTCGTGCAAAGGACTGATCCCTGCTACACCCGCGTTCGCGATCATCTACCAGACACATCAATACTTGCCCAGCACCAAACGCGATGAGTTTAACTCACCGCATACACCCCACCAAGCTCCCCAACGACCGTCTGCACAAGCCTCCTCACGTCCTCCTCGCGCGACACGTCCCCCTCCACACACACTACGCGCACCCCGCACTCCTCCTTAAGCGTGCCCGCAAGCGCGCTGAGTTCCGTCTGCATCCGCGGGAGGTCGAATAAGCCGAGGTCGAACCCGTCGCGCGCGAGACGTGTCGCGATGGCGCGCCCGATGCCTTGCGCGGCACCTGTGACGATCGCAACGCGTTTTGTAGTAGCCATGAGGTGGATTGATGTATTGGGAGGTTGAGGTCAGAGATGTAATCGCGCGGGGGGGGGGGGGGCGAGGGCGGGGGAGCTGGGAATGCACGTCGACCTTGCCTTTATAGACTACATTCTCGGCTGTACGTGAGCGCGAGGATCGAACGTTGCGTCACTCGGAAGTATATTGGCTCATGGAGTTAGAATGAGAACGATATCAGGTGCTTCCTTAGGGGCTCTCAGTAGAGAACAGGTACTCACGAGAAGGCGAGCGCGGGTGTCCGCCTCCGCGCGAGGCCCTCAGAGTTCTGAGCTTGACTGGCCCTGGCACCTGACGCAGCGTTTCAGCATCCTCCGCTACCCCAGATCTCTCCGCAATCCCAGCATTCGTGACTATCTGCGCCCATCTCAGCCAACGAGTGCGCGTACAGACAGAGGACAATAAAACATGTAACACTTACTGTGCCAAGGCCACCCTGGTCCTTCTCCACTAATCTTCGCACGTCATCCTCCATCACCACTACCACCTTCGCCCTCGTACGCTCAGCCAGATAGTATGTTGTGCGAGCGCGGCAAGTCGCGATCGAAAGGTCAGAGGTCGAGTCGTGTAGCGACGTTAAGCCTGATGCCTTCCGCAGCTCCGCTGGCAATCGCGACGCGTCTTGCATTCAACGGCGTCATCATGTAGCAGGGGAGTAGATAACAGTGGGGAGGAGAGGCTACGTCGACTGTTGCGCGAGGGCTTTAGGGCCGCCCTACCCATATCCTCCTAGACATAGCCCGGGCGGACGAGCGTGTATCTGTCCGAGCCTCTACATCCGCGTTGACAGACGCGTGAGGCGCGTTACTCAAGCAACCTCTTACTTCTATTGGGTACGAATGAGGATAATAAAGTTAGTTGAGCCGTAAGCGTTTCAGAGAGGACGGTACGCACCTCACGCCTCCGCCATTCGTGCCCTCATCCTACGAAATGCTCACGCCCAGCGGATTCCCACATCACGATGCGGCAGCGAGTTCCCAACATACGAGTGGCGTTCACGAGATTCGATCGCGATGCGATCCGGGAGGTAATAGAGCTTGTATTCAGGGTAAAGTGAAAAGTGCCGTGAGTGGAAGAGACAAGGAGTAACGGGCGCTCAAAATGTCTGACACGCGACCGATACGACCGGGTCGCGGTGCCCATTGGCTGCCCAATGCGTCATGACTGCATCCGGCTGTTGTCCACCTACGTCTAATGCTGAAACAGCACTCTCCATGTCTGGCTAGTCTGTCAGAGTAGGCTCATCTTCTCACTTGCCAAGTCCATTTCTTCCGACGGGACTCGGTCCTCGAAGCCTGAGCGTGATGCCCACCATGCATTGACGGCTCACAGTACTCACTCCCCTCTACTCATATGCATTCGCGGCATTCCAAACGACCTAGTAGATCGTACGCTCATCGTGCATTATCAACATGTCTACCACGAGCAAGTAAGTACGCCGGTCCTACCACTGTAAGCCGTCCCCGCCGCGCTTGTCTTTACTTTCGCCTTCCTTCGTCCGCGAGCTCTACTGGCCGGGAGCAAACATCTCACCTCAGCATCCTTCCACACTCCTCCACCATCCTCTGCACATGTGCTAACAGTTCCCTTGGCACCTCCACATCCGCGTCCGCAGCGTCGCCTGACCTCGCATGGCCGTTTTCCAGGGATATGTATTGGAACTCGACCGTCGAACGCCCGGCATTTAAGAGCCTACAGAGTCAGCGCGGACCCGAAACGAAGCGATCCCCCACGCCCTCTCTATTCTCCCAGAACCTTGAGGTCACAGCGATGTCCTCACAGAAGCGCGTCGCGATCGTCACCGGAGCCGCCGAAGGCATCGGGCGCGCCGTCGCGACCCGTCTCGCCAAGGACGGCTTCGACCTCGGGCTCTTCGACCTCCCGCGCGCCCAACCGCGACTCGTCGCCCTCGCAGAGGAGCTCAAGGGCGCGTACAGGATCCTCGTGGTGCCTGTTGAGGGAGACGTGTCGAAGGAGGAGGATGTGAAGAGGTTGGTGGAGGCGGTCACGGGCGAGCTGGGAGGGGTGTATGCAGTAAGTGAGCTGCGGTCCCGGATGTGGAGGGTACTCATAGGGCGGGGCAGATGATCGCGAACGCTGGAATTTGCCGCATGCATGAGCAACACGAGAGTGAGTAGTAGTGTCCACCCCGTAAGTGGTCATGGATGCGCGCACTAACATATCTTCCACCTCCAGCATCTACGGAAGAGTTTGAGGCGATGATGGACATCAACGCCAAAGGCGCCTTCTTCTGCTACAAGTACGGCGCGATTCAGATGATCAAGCAGGGCACGAGCGGGCGCATAGTCGGCGCTGCGTCTGTCGCTAGCAAGAGAGGTGGGCTATCAAAATACGCTGACTGCTGGATCTGTACGCGGCACTCACCGCGATCCTGCGCGCGCGAAGGGTTCCCGAGGAACGGGGCGTCCTGCGCGTCCAAGTTCGCGGTGCGCGGGTTGACGCAGAGCGCAGCGATGGATTGGGCCAAGTACGGGATCAACGTGAACGCGTACGCCCCCGGGGCGATCGAGACTCCCCTCCGTACGTCCCTTCACGTGGTCGACGCTACGATCTCGCGCTCGCCATCTGAACGCGTGCACAGTGAAGCAAATAGATGAAGTAGAGACGAAGCGGACGGGACAGCCCGCTGGCTCGTTCGCCGCCGCTCAGCCGGTAAGTAGAGACGCGAACGCTGCGAAGCGAACGTTAAAGCTTACCGCACGAGTGACACAGCAAAACAGCCTCCTAGGAAGGAATGGGAAGCCGGAAGACGTCGCGAATCTCGTGTCCTTCCTCGTCTCGGACGAGGCGGCTTTTATCACGGGTGAGTGCCCTCCCGTTCCGAGCATCGTGGTGCGTTTGCTGAAGGACGAGAATAATTTTCTGCGCCTCCTGGTGCTGTAGGTCAATCAGTGAGTGCCCCCTTTCGGTGTCTTCATAAGTCTCACTGACGGTGCGTTGCGATGGCTTGCCTCCACAGTACATCGTCGACGGCGGTCTCTGCTTCGACTAGACAAGCCATTCTGAACGAGGAACTGTATAGACATGCATGTAGGGGAGTGAATCAGAGTAGTTAGATAGAACGACGCCCGCCCCCGAGTGCTAGCATTTAGTACTCTATGATCATCAGACAGAGGCGAAAGATGGGTAGAGATCACTGTCAACAGGACAAGTACGTCCTCTTCTAAAGGTCGCACAAGTCCGCGATCCCGCCGTTCGTAACAGTGTGAGCACATCTCAAACATCTGCCTCGCGTACGCGTGGCGGGAAAAAAGGCGAATGTAGGACTTGCCGCGTAGACTCCCGAGCTCGCTCGCGACCCTCCCCACTAGCCTCTGCACGTCCGCCTCGTTCGGGACGTTACCCTCCACCACCACCTTCGCCCCACTCGCTGTCTTCAACGTCTCCGCAAGCTCGACCGGTCTACCGTCCACGCGTGGCAAATCGAAAAGCCTGATGTCGAATCCCTCCTGAGCGAGCTGCAAGGCCACGCTGCGCCCGATGCCTTCCGTCGCTCCTGTGACGATCGCGACGCGTCTCGCACTGAATGCTTCCGTCTAGGGTCGCGATAAAGACGGATAAAGAGACAGCAGGACGGATAATGTAGCTCGTTGCCCGAGGAGGGGTTTTGTACGCGTGATTTGAGAACTGGGGATGCGAGCGCGCATCTGTCTGAGCTTCCCCACCCTTCCTGGCGAGCGTGGAAAGCGCGTTGTACGAGAGCAGCATTGCTATTATGCAACATAATTGAGGAAAAGCAGAATAGAGATACGGTAAGGTACGCACCTTACGCCCTCATCCTCATGTACCCATCTGAAACCCAGGTGTCCGCACCGCGGCGTAGCGGATGCCTCTCGCGAGCCCTTCAACAGAAGCCATGTACCCCATTTAAAGACACAAAATCCACGTTCCAAAGTGGTGAGTGGAGGCTCCGATGGTTGTTGGGATAATCACGAAGAGTATGCGAGTAGAAGTCAGAAAAGAGAGCGACGGACGGAGGAAAAGAGCGACAGGCGCTTAAATACATACGGGCTCGAAAGGCACCGGCGCGACCGTCTACAAGCTTGCCTGTTTCCTAGCAGTGGTGCGTTCACGTCTACTATCATCACAAGCCTCCCCACTCTTGTCCAGCCACTCTCTAAATGGCAGCCGTTCTCGAAGGATTAGAGCCTACACGTTCTCGGCACTGTATCGACATAGGACCAGCAAGTGCCACCCACAAACTTCGTCCAGCCAACGCTCAGCCTGCCCCCGAATTCCGTCCACGGGTTGCCTAATGGTACGACCTCAGTAAGACTCCTGTTTCCCTTGTCCCACGTTTCTCTTGACTGCTCAAATTCAGATATCGCGTCAGTACACAGGACTTGGTGGAAGAACGCTGCTGTCCAGCATCTTAGCATGCGCTCATACTTCCTCCGTCATCCACTGCGTATGTGCCCATGCTTCCCTTAGCGCCTCCGACGTCCTTATCCGCAGTTTCTTTCGCGAACATCACATGGCCTCCCTTAAGATACAATTGAATATAACCGGACGTATCGCGCCATAAAACCCACCCCACCACTGTGCACACCCGAAGCAAGGTGATCCTCCACATTCTCCCCATCCTCCTCAACGTTCACCACAATGACCTCCCCAAAACGCGTCGCTATTGTTACTGGGGCCGCAGAAGGCATAGGGCGCGCCATCGCGACTCGCCTCGCCAAGGACAGGTTCGACCTCGGGCTCTTCGACCTCCCACGCGCCCAGCCGCGGCTCGTCGCGCTTGCGGAGGAGTTGAAGAACGCGCATGGGACGCGCATTGTGCTCGTGGAGGGAGATGTCTCGAAGGAAGAAGACGTAAAGAGGCTTGTGGATACGGTCGCAGGAGAGCTGGGCGGAGTGTACGCGGTGAGCTAGCTGTCGCCGCGATGGCGGACATCGAGGAAGCAGGCGACACTTACGCGTGGACGTACAGATGATCGCAAACGCAGGGATATCGAGAATGTATGACTTGCACGAAAGTGAGTGTCGAACTTGAGCTCCTGGCGGGCGTGGAGATTCACGGTCGAGGGCGCACTTTCAGCGTCGACGGAGGACTTCGAGGCGATGATGAATATCAACGTCAAAGGCACCTTCTTCTGCTACAAGTACGCCGCGATCCAAATGATCAAGCAGGGCACAGGTGGACGGATGGTCGGCGCGGCCTCCGTCGCCAGTAAGAGAGGTCAGCGACCATATGCCTGCCGCTCTATCCGTGACACTCACCACGACCCCACGCACGCGAATCCCAGGGTTCCCGCGAGGCGGGGCGTACTGCGCGTCCAAGTTCGCGGTACGTGGGCTGACGCAGAGCGCGGCAATGGACTGGGCCAAGTACGGGATCAACGTGAACGCGTATGCCCCCGGGGCGATCGAGACCCCTCTCAGTGCGTTCTTTAGTAGTGCGTACGCCGTGACCACCGCTCACCCGAAGACCATTCGTAGTGAACCAACTGGATGAGGACGAAACCAAGCGCACCGGCCAGCCCGCAGGCTCGTTCACTGCCGCTCAGTCGGTGAGTGG
Organism: Grammothele lineata; assembly: GCA_002150815.3. Lineage (NCBI taxonomy): Eukaryota > Fungi > Basidiomycota > Agaricomycetes > Polyporales > Polyporaceae > Grammothele > Grammothele lineata. The sequence continues at coordinate 131,400 of NDFF03000002.1, forward strand.
ACACTAGCATCGCGCACGTAGCATAATGCTTACCATGCGCACGCTGTAGTCGTACAGCCTCTTGGGGCGGATCGGGAAGCCGGAAGACGTCGCGAACCTCGTATCGTTCCTCGTCTCGGACGACGCCGCGTTCGTCACGGGTGCGTCCCCGTCCATCCCAGCCATCAGGGCTGCTCACTGACTCGTAGATTGTCATACCTCTACTCCGTCGTCCGGGGTTGGGGTCTGTAGGACAATCGGTGAGTATTTCATGTCGAGGTCCTCACGCATTTCACTGACGAGGAATGACTATGACTTTTCGCACCAGTACCTCGTCGACGGCGGCCTCTACTTCGACTGATAGGTTCTCTGGATGGGCAGCCGTACGGCATGAGATCTTCTTCCGTTATCCATGCATGAAAGCGGCATATCGTTACAGCCCGGGACGTCGGACGGGAGAGGTATAACCCGCGTTGCCTGTGGGCATACGATGTACTTGTACACACAGGTTGCACGCGTGGCAGATGCGCTAATCGAATAGTGTGACGAGTATCCTAGCCATCTGTGATGGTCTCTCCCGGAGGCTCAGCGAGGGCCAGCATCGTGATTCGTTTAAACGCTCATAGAGTTCTACAGTACATTCGCAGTCACGACTCTGCGCAAGTTCTCCTAATCATACACTTCTGCTTTCACGTTCGTCGTCTTCCCATGTCTGCTCAGAGCACTTCATCCAGGTCATAGGAGAATATCCGTTCCACGAAGGTGCGATACCTAGCATGACCATCAGCGCGGCTCCTCTGAATGACGACGTGCAACCCACAGGTCTCCATTGCGCACCGTTATCTACCTGCTGAAATTGACTCCGTGAGGATTGTTGGGCGCCAGCTCTCAAAAACGTTGGGCACTCACCCAAACCCCTATAGATTCTCGGGCCCATCAGCAACCAGCTTGTCGATGCTTATCATGTGCACCGATCCGTCTTTGGCACCAGCTACGAGGTACTTTTCGTCTCCCGTAAATGTGAGAGTGCTGCTTGAGACCTCTACTGGACGGCTGGTTCTCCCTATAAGCTTCCCATCACTCGCTCGCCAAAGGTAGAATTTCGTAGTGGCACAAAAGACGTTGGTCGCGGCCACATAGGCTCCGTCGGGGGATATAATTGCGCCGGAAATGCTCGTTCGATGGGACCGTTTGATTATTATCGTGCTTCTTCGGGTGGCTGTATCCACTACAGTCGCTACCGACTCCTTCCTCGAGTAGGATCCTGTCACGACTGCTAGACTCCCATCCCGCGATAGCGACGTCGACGGGGGAGACGCATAGTAGCAAAATGGGGACTTCAAGTCAACGAAGGAAAGCAGCTCTCCCCCTCGCACACTCCATCTGGAAAAGAAAGAAAAGTCTCCGAGTCTGGCATTGAATGCAGCGATGATGACCGTCTTGCTCTCGTTGTCGAAGACGGCGTCGCGTATTGTGCAATTCCAGAGCCTCTGAAGAGGAAAGGAGTATTCAGTGAGACCTGCCAGCGGCCCATGCTGCCGTAGTGCTTTTGTCTGAAAGGCATCGCGAAGGCGCAACGTCCTCCTAACCTTTGTCAGGCTCGAGTTCAGAATCTTGCACCAATCCTCGCCAAAAACCAAAATCCTCCGGCCATCTGGTGAGAACCTGATATGCACATCATGCTCCCGGCGCATCATGTTTGCAGTAGAGATGTAGCGAATTAGAACGAAGTTCGACGTGTCCCACAGATATACCCTTGCACCCGATGTACTGGCAAGTAGTGAGCCATCCGGGGACCAGGAGATACTACTCGTAGCCCTGGATCCATATGCAAAGGGGTTTGCAAAGCACTCCTCCTGTGGCAGAGTCGAAAACCTCGAGTATGGCGTAGCATGGGATTAACATGATATGACTTGCAAAAGCAAAGCGTGTGCCATCCGGGGAGAATACCCCGATCGGGTTCGTACTGCCTGCTATCTGAGTACCGCATGTCGTCCTCCAGGCAACGCTCCCAGAGCAATAATCCCAAAAAAGGAGGGAAGAATCCAGACGGCTGGCACCTGCGGTGGCGACCTTGGTACAGTTTTGCGATTTTGACGCTACCACCATGAGGACCTCCTCTACGTGACCGCATTCCCCTGATGTGGTACCTATGTATACTCTCCAGTCAAAAACGAGTAAACCCCTTGAAATAATTTTCGTACGCTGGAAGTGCTTGAAGCGGAGCAGCCCGCGTGAGTTCAGATCCGGCAACAATTCCCGGAAGACCTGCGTAGATGGCGCTATGTGGTTGGCCTTCAAGTCTGGTAGAATCACTGTGATACCACAGCTTGAGTTCTTGCGAGACGCAACTCGGACGAGAACACCCTGCAACTGTCGAAAGCACTGAGCGACCGTTTCGGAGCGAAATGCCCTCTGAACGCGTATCACTGGCATCTGGTAGAAAACAAAACATATATGCTGCAGGAACGGCGAAGATGCTATATCCTCCTGGAGAAAGGGTGAAAGCAGCGCAGAAATATCTTCGCCAAGCCACCTGTCTGCATCATAGTCCTCCGGTATGATCAAGCTCACGGTGACTGATGTGAGATTGACACATTGGCGTAGTAAATGATCGGAATAGGCTGTCAGAGATAGTAAGTTAGCGTGCAGTACCGGGAATGACGACCACATTGGGTTCTATATCACTAAGCGTACTGTCGGTATTGGTCTTATCATGCACGTCGTAAAAGGTAGTCAGCTCTTGAAGTCGTGCCATGATTTGTGGCTGGAAGATAAGATCCAGTATGTTGGCGCCGACATAGTTAACCTAGATTGGCAGCATCGTGGACTCAGAATCATCAATGATAAGTATTGATGACCAGAGAGCTCACATGCAAAGTATCTAGTCTTAGGGATTTGATTAATCGCATCTTTATGTTGGTTTCAATCTCCGGACGTGGCCCAAGAGACTGCGGACGGCAAATGATATCGAAACATGACAAGTGTCGAAGAGCGGGTAAGGAGATGAGTAGCCGTGCAAAATCTGCCGTGTTTGGAAGTTGGAGGGGGCCATGAAGCATGAGATGCTGGATTCTTGATCCAGCAGTAGGGAGATATTGGAGGATCACAGGCGGAAGACGAATGATATCGACTGGCCTGGCAGTGCCCGTTAACGGCAGGAAACTGAACTCGATGGTCCGCAAATTTGGTAAACGTGGGAGAAGGACCAACAGCGCTGCTTCATATGATTGAATCCTAGTCCTCGGGGCCGGTGTCGTATGCTTTTTTGTAGGGCAGAATACCACAGTGGTCACAAGAAATTTCAATTCCGGAGTCGTGTCAAGGGATCGTACGAGGCTATCGAGTTGCCGTGTCTCGTATACCCATATGGTATCAAAAAGATGCAGTCTACTCCTTGGAAGCCATGCTCGACATACTGATGTACAGACCCGGAGCGTTTTCCATAGGATGTTGGTCGAAGGTGCATTGAAGACCCCTGAGTGTCCGCGAAGAGTCAGGGATATTTGGCGATCGAGTTTGGGATCGAACTCGTCGATGACCTGTTCTACAATTTCTATCGGGATATTCGGGACCATGTCGACGAGGATGAGATGGGTGGATGGAGGCTATCCCGATGGGATTCGGACCTCCGACCATATCGATGAAGCCGGAGCAGGATTCGACAAACGCCGGACCACGTGATTGAGTTCAACTTCGAGTTGTGTAAAACCCACCAGCACAGTTAAATAGTGAAGCAGGGGAAGACGCGATATACAGATTCTTTGCCTTATTCTGGTAGTAGCGCGAAGTGAAACATTAAGTCACGAACAACTTGGAGTGGAACAAGAACCCCACGCTAGTTCTACACTGCTGCATTGCGAGCAACAGCTTCATACGAGAGAAGAGAGGTACCGAGAGGTAGTGGAATAATCCTTCGAAAGTATGTAATCATGCGTTTGAGAAGACACCAAACACCGCAAGACGTATACGTTAATAGGGACCACCAAGTACTACTTACAGAGTATGCCCTCACTCATCGACTGCTTCAATCAAAATGCATTCCGCCGTCCACCAGATACTGCTCAGAACTTCATCAGCAGAGGTACCGTACCAGAACTAGGTTACTGAACCTACCGATTGGCCTATGTCCGTGACGCAGAACAGACACACGATCGCCGTGAATCATTCTGGTCAAGATCAAGGCATAACATGGCACGCGCACTCACCCGTGATGAACGCCGCATCGTCAGATACGAGGAAAGAAACCAGCTTGGCAACGTCTTCCGGCTGTCCAATACGACCAACGAGGTTTGTGAACTGGTAGATTCACGAATTGTCAGCATTCCCCACCCGAGCACGCTGTCGAGGCCACGCTGGACTCACCGAACCCTTGTACGAGCCCGGAGCGTTACCCAGCACTGTCGTATTGTACTGCTCAATTTCATTTACTGAGCGCATAGAACGGTTCGCAAGGAAACTGTTAGCCATACGTACACAGAGACGAAGTGAACAGAGGTGACTGACCCATGGGCGTGTCGATTGCTCCCGGTGCGTACGCGTTCACATTGATCCCGTACTTGGCCCAGTCCATCGCGGCGCTCTGGGTTAGTCCGCGCACTGCGAACTTCGTTGCGCAGTAGGGACCATGTCGCGGGATGCCTGCGAACGTGTGTAGTGTAAGGGTATCTCGGTGGATATCAGGCGAGCCATTGCCAGCTTACCTTTCTTGCTCGCGATGGAGGCTGCGCCGACGATGCGGCCCCGCGTTCCTTGCTTAATCATTTGAAGAGCAGCATATTTGTAGGAGAAGAACACGCCCATAACGTTCACTGACAGCAGCTGCTGAAAGTCCTCCGTCGGCGCTGGGTATTCCTCGCGTCAGCTCCTCGTCATTCTCGCACGACCACTCACTCTCGTGAAGTTCGCCCATCTTCGCGATCCCGGCGTTCGCGACCATCTAGGGTGCTTGTGTGTTAGCATCCTTCGATCTGTCTCGAGAGGACCACGAGCCAAATGGTTCGGTGAAATACTGACAGCGTACAAGTTCCCCAACTCGCCCACGACGGTTTCGACAAGACGTTGCACGTCCGCCTCGCGCGACACGTCACCCTCCACGAGCACAACGCGCGTCCCGTACTCGCTCTTCAGCGTCTCCGCGAGCTCGGTGAGCCGGACCTCGGCGCGCGGGAGGTCGAAGAGGCCCAAGTCGAAGCCGTCCTTGGCGAGGCGGGTCGCGATAGCGCGTCCGATGCCTTCTGCTGCTCCTGTGACGATCGCGACGCGTTTGGTGGACGTCATGTCGATGTCGCTGGTGGAGACGGGTTGGGTCTGAAGAGATGCAAAAGGCACGTCAGCGATACGAGTGGGGACTTTAAGGACCTGAGGTAAGACGAGAGCTTGGGAACGCGAACGCATCAAGGTGACGTTCGACGTGAGCAAGCAGGCCATGTGATGGAGGTTCGATGCGCCCGGAAGCTGGGATGCTGTTAGAGCTGACGAAATCGGATGCTAAGATGTACAGTTCAGGTGGCGGGGGCAAGAAAACACTCACGAGAAGGCGGGCGCGGGTGCCCATGGTGGCTGAACTTCCTTGCCATCTCTTCTTTGGATTGGGACTGGGGAGACTGATTTGGGCTTTGCGAGGTGTGCAGGTCATCTGCCCGCGAGGCGCAGTCACGTCAGGGATCGAGTCCGACCGGAGATCACTTCATGAGTCGCGAGTTTGCAAGCATCGGACACTGAAAATCCCAAGCCGGAGTACTCAGATGCTATGCCTCTAAGTTCAATATCCCCATAGTGAACCCCGCATTATCGTACACCGAACGCGACCTGCACTCTCTTCAATCGAAATGTATGCCACCATCTACCAAGTACTACACGAAACGCTTATTAGCCGCAGCCTCACCGCATGTCAACGGGAATACTCACAGATTGACCTATGCGCATCGTGGACGGCCAGCTAGCATCAGCATCAAGCCTTCATTCGTTCATACTATGCACCCTTACCCGTGATAAACGCCGCATCGTCCGAAACGAGGAACGAGACGAGCTTTGCAACGTCGTCAGGAGCGCCGACACGACCTAGGATATTGGTCGTCTATTCGAGCCAGGCATCGGGATCAGCATCCCGAAAGAATTTCGTCGGGAGACGTGGAAGCTTACCGCGGCCTTGTATGATCCTGGGGCATTCCCGAGCACCTTGGTGTTGTACTGATCCATACCGTCGACTGTATGCGAAGGAAATGAAAGATCAACAATGGAAGCGACAGCACTTCCAGAGACATGATGGCGAGATTCACTTACCCATCGGCGTGTCGATCAATCCTGGAGCATAAGCGTTCACGTTGATACCATATTTCGCCCAGTCCATTGCCGCACTCTGCGTCAACCCGCGGACGGCGAACTTGGTCGCACAATACGGTCCATGGGATGGGAACCCTAAGAAAGTACAGCGATATGAGCACTCAAGAATACAGATCGGGAGCAAGAACGCACCTCGCTTGCCCGCGAGGGAGGCGGCGCCGACGATGCGCCCGCCCGTTCCTTGCTTGATCATCTGCAGAGCAGCGTACTTGTACGAAAAGAAGGTGCCCATCACGTTCACGGATAACAATTCTCGAAGTCCTCAGTAGGGGCTGCAGACGCAAACCCAGCCAGGCCCCTGCGTCACCCGCAGAAGCTGGCGGCGAGTAAGGACACTCACCTTCGTGCATCTTTCCCATCCTAGCGATGCCAGCATTCGCGATCATCTGAGGTACATCCTCATGAGCTCTCAGACATGATATGGGGCTCGATGGTACACACGCGCAGAGAAAGAGAACGTATAACATACCGCATATATGCTCCCGAAGTCGCCCACGACCGTCTCCATCAGCCTCTGAATATCGGCCTCGTGCGACACGTCTCCCTCCACAAGAACAACCCGAGTGCCATACTCGCTCTTCAATATTTCCCCGAGCTCTCCTAGTCTCTCCCTGGCGCGGGGGAGGTCGAAGAGTCCCAGATCGAATCCATCTTTCGCTAGGCGGGTCGCAATGGCGCGTCCAATACCCTCTGCGGCTCCGGTGACGATCGCGACGCGTTTGGTGGTCGACATGATGATGGGGGTGCTCCAGTTCAGCTGAGGTGAGGCTTATGGCGGCCTCAACGGCGCGATGCAGGCATTTGCAAACTTCGACGATATGATAAAAGATAGGGCTTGAGAACGGAGATGGAGGAATGACGTTGTGGGCGTGCAGACGCGCCATGTGATGCAGATAGCACGAGAAATGAAGTAAATGCATTGACAGAAGAAGCTATAGGGGTTGTGAGGATACACCGTTGAAGTGTGATGGGGCGCAGGAGAATACTCACGCGAAGGTCAGTGCAGATGCACATGGTGATGGCGCAGTTCTCTTTCAATTCTCCTACTGAATGCCCTCAGACGGTACATATTCATAACATGCTAGCAATTGTGCACTGCGGGGTGGATATACCGAAGATGGCGGCAAACTGAGTATGCCACGCAGTCACGGTCAGGACGACGAGGCCACTGAAGAAGGAAACACGTACCTCCTCACGTTCAGACCGCGAGCCCTGACACCCATTGGCAACCCGCTACTCCACAGTGTGAATTCCATGTATAGGTCTTACGGCGAGGGTCGCGTCCGAGTCCAGTTGATCTTGGTGTGGCGATTGGCCAGCTCACTTTGCGCATTACAGTCGGAATTAGGGCAAGTCTCGCTGCCTCTTGAGTAGATTGGGTAGCACGAAGCCTCTCCACGTGTGGCCGGTCATCGTTGTAGAAACAGAGCCTCGAGTAGCAGAGCTTCTAAAAGAGCATATAGTATGGGAGACGGAAATGAATTCGAACAACTCCGAGTCTCGGTCGAGCCGTCAGACGCGTTAGCGCTTGAGCGCGCTAACGCGGTCGCTGTACTAGCGCGCGTCCACGATGACGTCATATCACAAGCCCTCCTTTCTCGGTACTCGGTAACACTGTACACCTCGGTGTACAGCTCTGAGAAGCTCCTACGAGTGACCAATTCAACGAGGGAGCTGAGTTTTACCACCCGCTTTGCTTTATCCTCCTATATCTCAAGAGTACGCTGGCAAGGTCGAGAATGAATACTTACCACGCGTGCGGAAACCCCAATACAATACGGGACCAACACACAAGTTGATCATTGACTTTCGCTCTAATCCTAGCAACTAGGGCTCCCAGGAGCGCATACGCCTACTGGCCATACGTTTAGTCATCATCATTGGGTCTTCTGGTACACCAAAACTCTTGCGACACACGTTTTCTGAAGTTTGATATAGATGCCAATGATACGAGGTTCATCAATCGAAGTGAACCCCGCCGTCCACCACATACTACAAAGTACTTAATTCAGCAACGACGCACCCTTTAGCAGAAGGCTGAACTTACCGATTGGCCTGAATACATCAAAGACATGTCGATGCCCCGGTAAGCTCATCATGTATGTACGTCGTCCACGTCCATACTCACCAGTAATGAACGATGCGTCGTCAGACACGAGGAAAGAAACGAGATTGGCGACATCCTCAGGCTGTCCGATGCACCCCATTAAGTTCTTGAACTAATTGAAGGAACGTCCCTCCTCAGATGAAGGCGCAAATGTCGCAGGAATGTCACACTCACGGCATCTTTGTACGACCCAGGAGCGTTTCCCAGTACATTCGCGTTGTACTCGTCCATATTATTGACTGTGAGCCCCGCGAGCGAAGTCAGAAAACGTCAACAGAAAGTAGTACTTAGGCGAGGGAGAGAGCAACAAGTACTCACCCATGGGTGTCTCGATCGCCCCAGGAGCGTACGCGTTCACGTTGATCCCATACTTCGCCCAATCCATGGCGGCGCTCTGTGTCAGCCCACGCACCGCGAACTTCGTCGCGCTGTACGGTCCGTGCTTCGGGCCGCCTGTCCACAACTCGTGTTGAGCCCGAGACCGAGCGGCATGCCGGAGAGAGATGAGGACATCAGTCAACGTACCCTTCTTCCCAGCGATAGAACCTGCGCCGACGATACGCCCGCCCGTGCCCTGCTTGATCATCTGGAGCGCTGCGTACTTGTACGAGAAGAACGTGCCCATGACGTTTACAGAGAGCAGCCTTTCAAAGTCTCCAGCGGGCGCTGCACGATCATACGTCAAGTTAGTGTACGTGCCCTCGCGTAAAGGGAGAACGAGGACGCTCACTCTCGTGCAACTCTGCCATGTGTCCGATCCCAGCGTTCGCGATCATCTGCAAGAACTTCTATCAGCGCTGCTTCCGGTATGTGCAGAGCTCAAACGTCCTCGAACGTACCGCATACAGTCCCCCAAGCTCGCCCACGACCGTCTCCACAAGGCGCTGTACGTCCGCCTCACACGACACGTCTCCTATAACCCGCACTACGCGGGTTCCATGCTCCTTGGTGAGGGTCTCCGCGAGTTCCGAGAGCCTTTCCTGCGCCAGAGGGAGATCGAAGAGGCCCAAGTCGAACCCATCCTGAGCGAGACGTGTCGCGATGGCGCGCCCGATACCCTCCGCCGCCCCGGTGACGATCGCGACTTGTTTGGTGGAGGACATGTTGGTCTAGACGGTCAGGTTGGCGGGATATTTGAAGGCAGTTGGGCGACGCGATGTGATTTCATGGAATTGGCTTTATAGGGACGGCGAAGACGGGCGCGAGGTCAGAAGTGTGAGAGCGTGCAACGACTTTTACACATCGAGAAGCGGACGCGTTGAAAGTTGACAACCTGAGAGCGGAAGGAACGCCCGAAAGTGCGATCGGAGAATGTCAGCGAGCCGCCATGCTCTCCCAAGGGTCAGGCGTAAATTCGCCCACAGAAGGCCCCGCCCTGTCTTCTAGGACCAACTTATTGCGCAATTGCGGACTAGTGTGGGTCCCAGTGAGCGTACGCGCGATCATTTCCAACGGACAGAGCCTAGTCAGTGACCCACCTGCACACACACGGACCCGCCAATGCACGCAGAAGCCTAGCGTAATTTCCAAGCCCCAAGTGACTCTCGAAGCTACCTTCGTCCGGAGCCGAAGACTCGGCCAAGACGCTCCTGCGCGGCTCCGCCGCGAAGTGAAATACTAGCTTGACTCTCAGAGTCACAAATAATAATCTGGTCATAAATCAATATCTAGCATATCAGGAGAGGCTTGGGACTTACTATTGAAAGGTCAGAAGGCGTCTCTTGAGTGCTTATGTGGAGAGATCTAGCAGAAGGCAACTTGCCAGCAGCCGTCAAGTATGGCGAGCAGCCTGCGGACCTGCGGGCCGGAATTGCCCGGCGGTCCGAAAGCTGGCTCGCGAAGACCGACGATCGTTGCGCGCACTCTCCGGCGGGTGAAAGCAAATCGGTTAATCACCATAAAGTCGGGGCGATACCCGGTGGAGGCAACGCCAATCGTACAGCACGTTCGCGATATACATACACTTCATTGTTCGGCTTGTAGTCCGTATCCAGTTTCTTCTTGACCATCCTTGCCACTACTTCCTCACACACCCCCAACTCACTCATACGCCGCCTCCTCCGCCTCCACCCACAGCCCATTCTACCACCCCCACATACAAATTAGCGCTCCCTGTCCTCACGCCCAAACAAACACTCGAACACGCACCTTCGCATACGCAGTCAAATGGCTCCTCATCCACACCCCCTCCCTTCCATCGACCGCATACGGGCTGCGCTCCGCGCCCGGGGGCGGCACCGCGGCGGGGTGGGCGTCCTGCCGGAGGCGGAAGGAGGAGAAGCGCTGGAGGAGGCGGACGAGCATGAATGAGATTTCGTTGTATGCGAACTGTGCGTGAGTGTGAGGGGAGTTAGCGCGTGTGCGTATAGAGGAAGAAGGGGGACTCCGAGAAGGGGAGAGAGGAGAGAGAGGCAGAGGGAGAATCGCACCTGCTGCCCGAGACAAATCCTCGGCCCGGCGTTGAACGGGAGGAAGATGAACGGGTTGGGGACCAAGTACTTCTGCACCCGCTCGTCCAGGAATCGGTCCGGGTCGAACATCAGCGCTATCCGCGTGCGTTCTCATCAGCACTTACACTTCCCTTCCGCCGTGCGAACGCGGCGACGAAGACGAGAACAAGAGGGAGAAGACGTACCATCCGGCCCCCACAGGTCCGTCCGGCGGTGCATGACGAGCACCGAGTACAAGCATCGCGAGCGCGGGGGGATGTACCAGTCCGGCTTGCCCGGGTCCACGTTCTTCCAGCGCATCGGCTCGATCGAGCAGCGCGAGTTGATCGGTCTGTCCGTCCGTGTGCGCGTCAGCTCGAGCGAACACACACACTCACACACAGTGTTGATGGAAAAGGAAGACGCACACTGGAGGGTACAACCTCAACACCTCATTAACCACCGCTCTCATGTACCTCATCTCCCTCACGTCCCCATACGTCGGCCTCCTCGCCGGCCCGACCGTGCTCAACACTTCGGCGCGGAGGCGCGCGAGGACGGCGGGGTGCTGGGTGAGGGCGTAGAGCGCGAAGGTGAGCGTGCAGGCGGTGGTGTCGCGCCCGGCGAGGAGGATGTTGAGGGTCTCGTCTTTGATGACTTTGTGGTCTGTTTGCGCGGGCGCGGGCTCTGAGTGAGCCAGATGGAACAGGGGGGAGGGGGAAGAGAACGCACCATCCGTGAACTTCACCAAATGCTCCAGCAACGTCTCCCCCTCCCCCACCTCCCGCTTCCTCTCCTCCTCCCTCCCCTTCCCCTCCCCCTCCTGCCCCTCCTCCCTCGCTTTATCAGCCTTCCTCCGCAGCGCCTCCTCAACAATCGGGTCCACAAACTCGTCCACGGCCCCCAAGTGCCTCTTCACCCTATCCCCCCATACCTCCAGGAGCGGCCAGCTCTGGAGGTACCGCCCCCGGATCGCGGTCTCTTCGAGCGCGCGCTGGAACGCTTGGACGAACCTGTCTGCCGGATGAACTTTGCCCTCACCCTCTACCAAGCTCCCGTGCACGTCCTCGCCTCCCGTGGAAGTGCGAGAGGAGCTGGAAGCACTCGAATCACCCGCAAAACGGTACGTAGACGGCCACGGCAGCGGCGCGTCCAACGAGCGCACGTCCCGCCCGAAGAGGAACTCCGTCGCGCTGTCCATGGTGAAGCGCGAGACGAGGTCTTGCCAGTCGACGGGCGCGCCTTGTTTGAGCCGGGAGGACATTTTTTTGAGGGCGTGGGAGGCGTGGCTGTCGGATGGGTTATCAGGGTGCGTTAGGTGGTAGGTAAGGAGGAGAGAGGGAAGGAACGAGAGGCGGGGGACGTACCGGTCGAAGATGTCGAAGTGGGTGATGCGGTCCCGGCTGAAGAACGGGCGGGTCATCGAGCGGTGGAACCTGTGCCAAATCTCAATGAGCAACCACTATCACTACAGCGACGGCGCGCAGTGAAAAGAAAACGGTGCGTACTTCCACATTTCGCCTAGAGGGCTTCGATGAGCTGGAGCTCAACAAGCAGAAGAAGACGACGTACCATCAGAGTTGAAGACGCCCTGCCCGAGAAGAGTGTGCAGCTGGCTGAACAGCAGCGGACCTTTCTCATAGTCGTTGAAGCCCGTCGCGAGCAAGGTCTAGCAGTGACAAAGGAACACTCAGTCGTATATGGATGTTACGACGAGAAAGAGGAGATCTACCTTGATATATTCCGGCTCCGACGTGAAGATCTACAAGCGCGGATGTTGGCATATGATACGATGATGTCATTGTGGGCGTACGTCTGGAAAACACTCACCCTGTCCTCGAACATGACCCTGAAGTTGTATGTGTATCCATACTTCTCGTTCCACTCGAAGAGCGTCTCGGCTGTATGCGCGGGGACAAGTCAAGGGTCAGTCGTGACGCGTCCCGCTGAGCCCTCGCCAACCCCGCTCTAGCTCCAATCTCGAAGCGGCATCGCCGCATGCGGGCTTAACGCAGCGAGAGGCAGCGCACGCATACACCAGGGAAAGTATGAATGGGCACTCACCGAGGTACCGCGAACTGTCCGACCTAAAAATCCCCTTAATGACGTCCAAACTCCCCGGATACCTATGCTCCACCGCACGGGGAATGACCGCGCCCCACCTCCTCGCGCGCGCCTTGTTCGAGAGGTCATTCCATTTCACGCTGAGCGTAAACGCGATGGGCCAAGAGAGGACGTATGCGAGGACAAGCAGCCAGGCGGGGAGAGGGTGGTGGAGGTGGTCGCGGGCAACGCGCGCGGCGAGGTAGACGATGGCGGGGGGCGCTATCAGGTTCGGCAGTTGGCGGAGGAGGTAGCGCTGGCCGGGGGTGAGCTCGACGGCTTTTGCGTTCATGACGGCAATGAGTGCAAGTTAATCGCGTCGCGCGCGCGAGAATGGGGTGGGGGAGAAGAGGGAACGGCGGCTGTTCGTAGGGGTAGGGACATTGACCGGGGCGGGCTTCCCCGACTCCGACAGGAGGAGGGACGGATTTGTGATGGCGGCCCCCCTCTGCACGGTTCGAGTGATGCAGCCGAGTAGGCCAGCCGAGACTTACGGGCCGGACGGACGGAAAAAAACCGGAACCGGAACCGGAACGGCTCTTGCCGCCTTGGCAGCCCTATTAGGCGCGGGGCCGATGTGGGTATCGGCGTTTCTGGACTCCCAGCCACAGTACAAATATCAGCCAACAAATGGCAGCAGCATGCGTCATTTGTTTGGTTTATTTGGTATTTGGGGCACAGACACCGGCGGCAACGCCTTGCCTTCCCCACCATTGTGCCCCCTCTGTGCATGCACTGCTGTTGCATGTTTTGCTACTGCTCTGCTCTCATCCAGCCCTCTACTTCTCTTGCTTCCGTAGTAGTGACCTTTAGCCACTGGTTGTTAAGGAGCTACAAGATCTTAATTGTAGTCCATTTTACTAGTATTGTAACGAGCCTTAGCTCTGTTAAACCTGCCTTAGCATTGTTATTATCAGCCTTAGCTGCAATACATTCAGATATACTATCCCCTGGCAGTGTGGTATCATGTCCAATCATCCTACTGCATCTGCAGTGCTTGACTCTAATCCTGTATGGTTTTATCAACGTGATGAATGTCACTTATCTTCATTATCTCGTCTCTCTATTGCCATTCTTCATTCAGCCTGTGTTTCTTTATTTCATGTAACTGAGGCTGATCGTACAAAACCTCGTCTCTGTTCGTTATTGCTTGCACATTTCATTAAGACTCGATCTTGGCTAGCACTTAGTGATAACTATACCCTTTGTAAGCTACCTGGACTAACCCCTCCACTCCCATCTCATAGATACCAATTAATTGTATTATATCTTGATCACTTATACGGTCTTAGTATTTCTGCGTGTTTTCGGCATGCGGGTGTTGTAGCTGTAAATGCAGCTCCCTTCTCTAATATTATCCCTTGGCTAGATGTACCGGATGCATTGTTGATTACAGCATTAAAGCACTTACCACATGCTTCTACTTCTGCTGCTTGTAAAGTCATTATGAACAAATTACCCCACAAGCAAATTGATCGATATACTGCCTTGATTCAAGCTTTACGTGCATACACCTCTATTCTTAATAATATGAGTGATCTTACATTATATCAAGAGCTACTTGCTGTAGCCCCATTCACTCCTGAGTGTACACTTTATTTTGCACGCACAGAAATTATAATTACAATTTTAAAATCTATATTTCCTGAAGATGTGATTATGGCACTATCTACTGCTGATGCAATTCAGCATCAGAAGAATGAGAAGAAACAAGAGAGGCACAATCAATTAAAAAAAGAGAAGAGAGTTCAATCTCGTATAGATGTGATTAGTAAGATTCAACAGGAAGATATAAGTCTTGAAAGTAATTGGCCAGTTATACCTGAAGCAGAAGTTATTCATGAGTGTTTACGCAACTTTGTTAAGGGCACTTGTTATAAAATTCCTGCATGTTGCACTGTTTGTGGTCGTCAACGGGATTGCGATGTAGAAAATATTAACCTGCAAGTGAATAATACACTTGCAAATGCCTTTCAACTACTACGTCCTTCACACCCCTTTTTAATACAACAGCAGGAGTCACTATTCAATTTTGGCAGTCCTTTGCTCAATGGCCTTGTTTTAGAAAAAGCAGGATTCGGCATAATCGATAATTACAAGCATGTAGACATTAAAATTTGCAGTGACTGTATGAATGCATTAGAGGCAAACCGTTTACCCCAATTTGCATTAGCAAACAATCTGTTTTTTGGTGAACTTCCTGAAGATTTAAGAGATGTTACATGGGTAGAAGAGATGGTATGTGCAAAATATCTAACAACTGCTAAAGTAACACGTCTATTTGGTTCTTCTGATCCTGCTAATCCTCGTCTATTACATGGCAATGTCTGTACACATGATGTAAACCTGATTTCAACTGCATCTGTTTTACCCCGCACACCAGCAGACATTAATGGCTTATTAAGTGTTGTCTTTATTGGTCCTGAAAAATTTGATGCATCAAAAATTGGTGCAATCTTTAGAGTGAGAAAGAAAATACTTTGTCGTTTATTGCAGCACCTTAAACTGACTAATTATATTTATCAGACAATTCCACTGGACATGAACATCTTTCATGAATATCCTGAAGATGGCCCTCTTCCTGGTGTGCTTGATAGGGTAGTATTTGAATCATCAATCAATAGTGAGAAGGTTTATGCTGAACAAACTGCTGCATTTGATGATGATGCTATGATAGAAACAGATGAACCACTTCTTGACCCATCTGGCATGGTTGATCCTGAATGTGACACTATTCCTGGAAGGGGATTAATGGCTTCAGCATTAGAGAAATTGGTTACCCATAAAGATGATCGGCCAGACCTGATTATTCATCATGGTTTGCAAGCACTTTCTGAATACAATAATAATGAATTACTGTTAGGAATCTTTCCTACTCTCTTTCCCCTAGGTATTGGAGGATTTGAAGACCCTGGCCGAAAAATTAAGGTATCTTTTCAGTCGCAAGCTAATTATACTTTAGACTTGTTTAATCGTCGATTTAGACATCATTATTCCTATATGTTTATTGTTTTGAATATCATTCAAAGACGCACTGCCCATTTGTACACCCATTTGACTGTTCGTAAATCTCAATTCTCCCGTGTAGCCAAAAAATTAGTTGAACTTGATCCTTATGTTATACAGGCAGTGGCTGATCATCTTAAAAATGAAGGTCGTTATTGTGACTTGACAGTCCAACAAAAAGGAGCACTTGACCTACTTAAACAAGTGAACACAATTTGTGGACATATTCCTGGCTCTGAAGGTGCAAAATTGGTCCTTAGGAGTGAAATCTATTCATATTATGGATATTTTGGCCTTCCCCATATTTTTCTGACCATTAATCCATCTGCTGTTCACAATCCTGTATTTCAAGCAATGTTTGGTGATCATACAGTTGATTTGGAATCAAGATTTCCTGTTCTAGTACCAGCAAAAGAGAGGGCCATTAGGCTAGCATTAGACCCTGTTGCAGCCTCAGATTTTTTTACCTTCTACATTTACAACATATTTGAAAATCTTCTTGGCTGGGACCATAAAACTCATCGATCTAAACCCAAAGGGGGAATATTTGGCAAGATCAAAGCATTTTATGGAACAGATGAATTGATAGAAAGAAAAAACTTCCATACTCACACATTAATCTGGCTTTCTGGAGGTTTGAACCCTAGTGATCTACATAAGAAGTTGACCAATAATGCCACGTATCAACAGCAGTTCTTTGATTTTTGGGAAAGGACTATATACCATCATCTTCCTAATATTGAGTGTTATGTTGATCCACATTACGAACCAAGGGTTGAACGTCCACCGCATCCTCCAGCTGCTAATGCATCACCAAATGAATTGAAAGATTGGAATGCTACTTTTACCACAGAGATTAAAAGATGTGGAGAAGCATTACAAAGGCATAAATGCCGAGATGTATGCCATAAATATGGCCATGTAAATGATTGTCGATTTCAATTCCCACATGAAGTTATTGAAAAATCTTACTTTGATTCTGCAACCTCTTCCATTGTTATCCAATGTCTTGATGGCACTGTGAACTATTACAACCCCTATTTTTTGGTATTTTGCCATAATAATCATGATTGCAAGTTTATTTTATCGGGCAAAGCTGCTAAAGCTGCAATGTTTTATATCACAGAATATATAACAAAGATGGAAGGAAAAACCTACACTACATTAACATTATTATCACAAGCTGTGGCTAAAGCATCTCCTTTTCTACTAAAGGGAAGTACTCCACTTGAACAATCAAAGATTTTACTCCATAAATGCCTTTCTCAGTTTAGTAGGCAGCAGTCTATTCATGCACAGCAAGCTGCACATTATTTACGTGGTCGTAAAGATGGGTTTTCTTCTCATACTACTACATACAT
The DNA here is from genome assembly GCA_002150815.3 of Grammothele lineata. Taxonomy (NCBI): domain Eukaryota; kingdom Fungi; phylum Basidiomycota; class Agaricomycetes; order Polyporales; family Polyporaceae; genus Grammothele; species Grammothele lineata. The sequence continues at coordinate 148,730 of NDFF03000002.1, forward strand.
GCTTTCTGCCCTTTTAATGGCATATATCAAGGAGACTGTTGCTGTGTATACTGAAGGCAATGATGATGATTGTAATGATGATATTGAAAAAACAACATTAATGATCCAAACCAAGAACGGGCACCTAATTGAAACCAACCAAGTGCATGATTACATTTTTCGTGATGAAAAATTATGTGACATGTGTTTTTATGACTTTGCTAGAACAATACGATTAGAGACCATCAAGTCACAGCGGGTCAAATCTCTTGATAATGATCGATTAGGAAAGCTTCACAGATATAAACTTCTTGAAGGCCATAAACTGCATGATACACATGTATTGGTTCAACGCATTGATAATGTTTTAGGATATGGTCTTAGTGAGACAGTTCCTCGAGTAATTGGGATGTCAGTGCCACGGAATACAGCAGGAAATGAATATTACTTGTTTATGCTAGCACACTTCAAACCTTTTAGTGTGAATAAACCCTTGCTGTCTTATAATAATACTGCTGCACATGAATTTCATAGCTTTAGTTTCAGTATTCGGCATCAACAGATTATAAATAATTGGGATGCAATATATGAGTGTGAAGATGAAAGGGATGCAGAAAGACTACGCAAGCAAGCTCAAAAGATGGCCGAGTCACAAGAGTACACTAAATCAATTAATCCCACTGATAATGGTGATGGCCCTGATATTAGTAATGATATACAACATCAAAGAAATTCCCAAGCTGACTTTAAACTTATTCAAGAACTAGCTTTATACGAATCTGGACGATGGCTACAACCATCAGTTAATTGTCGCAATGCACAGTATTTGAATGCACAGTGTAATACTCCATGGTCAATAGTAGTGACAGATCATATGATTCAAAGCTGGAAAAAATCTATAAAGCAACAAGAAGAGCAGATAAAATCGAGTCGAATGAATGCACGAGATGTTACACAGCAATCAAACACTGGAAATGCTCCTGAGACTGAAAATTTGAATTCAGACTCTACAAACCCACCAAATCCTCCAGTTGAAGATGTATGCAAGCCTACAGAAAGTGTTCACAATTGCGCAGTCGAAACACTTCAGGACATGATTATAAGCATGCAAAATGCAAAACATTTAAATCTTAAACAAGTCTATGCTTTCCAAATTATGGTACACCATTTTATTAGATATGAGATGTCTCAACATAGTAGTAATACCCCATCAGAAAGACTGATTATGCTGATGACTGGCCCAGGGGGCACTGGAAAAACTTATACTGTCAATACATTCGATGAATTTATTGGTAAGCTTGGCTATAGCCATATTATAGGATACCTTGCACCAACTGGAACAGCTGCAAATAATATCTCCGGATCAACAATACATAAAGGATTGGGCATCAAGATTAAATCAAAGAATAGGGGTAAGGGTAATAGAGATCCAGGCAAAGACCAGGAGGATTACACTGTAAATGTTAGTGTCAGGAGCCAAACCACATTAAGGGAACAATGGAAACATATACGCTATGTAGTCATTGATGAGATCTCTATGGTCAGTGCTGCATTATTTGCTGAAGTTGATCATGCTTTAAGGTATGCTACTGAGCAGCCAAATGAATGGTTTGGAGGAATTAATATCATTCTCGCAGGGGACTTCTTCCAGTTTCCACCAGTAGCTGGTGTACCATTATATACACCATTAAAACAAAATCGCAAAGGTGCTGAAGAGCTTTTGAATAGATTGGGAAGATTAGCTTGGAAACAAATTAACACTGTGGTTGAATTGACAGAACAGCAGCGTATGGCTAGTGACCCACAATTTGCCGCTGCTGTTAATCGACTTAGAATACATGATTGTAGCATTGAAGATGAGGAATTGTTTAACAGTAGAGTAATTCAGTCTGTGCATAAACCACATGGTATTAATATGCAGGCTGTGAATGCAACAGATGCAACAGCATTAGTAAAGACCAATATCTTACGCCAGGCTCTGAATGGTAAAAAATCTGCTATAGAAAGTAATCAAAGCTCTGATCTTCAACTTATAACTTGTGCTGCCATAGACAAGGTGAACGGTCAAAATGTTACTGGTGTCCTGCAGACCCAGCTATTAAACTTAAATGTTGCATCACATACAAATGAAGGTGCACTTCCCCCATTTGTATCCTATTTTGTGGGCATGCCTGTCATTTTAAAAGGTAGAAATATGTCAACAGAATTAGGACTAACAAATGGCTCACAAGGAATTGTGCGTCATATTGCTACCTCTCAGTCTAGCACAAACCTGACACACTGTAAATGTTTGATTGTAGAGTTCCCTTCAAGCTGTATACAATTGCCTGGGCTACCAAAAGGTTATGCCTCAATAACTCCCTCATCCTGGCAATTTACAGCAAGTATTAAGAATGACTCTGGAGAGGAGGTAAAATATAGAGTAAGTCGTTACCAGTGCTGTATACAGCCAGCGTTTGCAATCACAGTGCATGGTGCACAAGGAAAAACAATTCCAAGAGTTTTAACTGATTTATCCACTGGAGGATTTGCTGCCTATGTTGCTGCATCTCGAGCTCAGAATAGAAATGGATTATTTTTGGTGAAACCTGTAACAATTGAACAATTGAACAAACCTTTGCCTGCAGACCTTCTATTTGAAACGAGACGTTTTCATATTATTGAACACAATACACTTGTGCATTATGGATTCTGTCAAGGCTCTTTACTATTAGTACCAGATGCAGAAAGCGAAAAGCATACAAATATACAAGTCAAGCAAGTAACATTCAATACAAACTCAATAGCAACCATACCTGCAAAACGGTCATGTTCTCATTTTGCAAGTAAACCAAAAGAAAAATCTGTGCTACAAAGCTTAAGCAGACTTACCCATAGATTAGCTATATCAAGCCATGTTCCAACCCTCCAGCATATTCATCAAAGATTCTCTGCCCATATACCATTTCCTAAATTGGTTTTAGGGTGTATATGGGATGCTCAAAACTGGTCTTGTGCCTATGACACTTTCTTCATGTCACTATTTTCTATATACAATTGTTTATCTGCACATAATCAACAGAAGTGGAGCAGAACAAATGCACTATGCAGTATACTATCTCTTCATTTTGCAAAGATTTCTTCTGCACCTTACACACAACGATTATATACATGTTCACGAGATCATTTCCGCACTGTACTATATCAGACTAATAGCCAGTTCTTTCCTCGATATGGTCCTGTAATGGCAAGCCTTAGTAGGATCATGGATGAAGTTACTAAAGGAACTAAACGGCATGGGTATATAGTGAAACGCTGCACACATTGTGGTTTTTTACTTCACAATCAGGGACATAGTCGTAATCAATACATTAACATTCCTTCTTATCTAGCTCCGACTGCTATCCAAAGCCATGTAAATGCTGATGTGATTAACATTAAAGAGTATCTTGAAGTCTTCATTGAGTCTTATGTGCTTAGAACTGTTCCAATGATAATGTGTACTGCATGTCATAACCCTTTAACTTATGTTGTTCATTATAACAAGCATTTGCCTTCCATACTTGAATTTGAAGTATTTGGCCAGTTACCTGTACCAACACTTACCTTTAGTATATCAAATATGGTAAACAAGAAGTACAAGCTAGGAGCTATTGTATATAAAAACAGCAATCATTTCAATGCACGCTTGCTTTTACCAGACAACTCTTGTTGGACCTACGATGGGCGCAAAAATAGTGGCCGTCCAACCCTTGAAATTCACAGCATAGATTGGACTAGACCAGAGTATCTTTTATGCCAACAGAATATTGAGTATAAAGCCCAGCTGTTTGTTTACTATGCTAAATAAAGTGTCGAGTGATGATAGCCATTAAACCATATTCGAACCCGTGGCTCAAAGGCCTGCCAGAAGTCTAATCCAGATCTGTACAGATTGGAGCCTTTGAAACGGGCGAGGGCGAGGGCGAGTGAGGTGAGATGGGGGCTCGGAGCGCAGGGCAACTGATGTTTGGCGCCCGCCAGAGTGCGAGGCGCCAGCGGCCCGGCTCACTGCGGCTCGACCCACGCAGCTTGCCAGCGACTTGCCAGTGCCCAGAGATCGTGCTCCCTGGTCTCATACCCGCAGCTTTATTAACGACTCTGGCCTGGCCTTTCCACTCGCCTTCTCCCTCGCTCTCGCTCTCACCCTCGCCCTCACCTGCACCCTCATCGTTGCCTTCACCATCGGCCCTAGGCCTGCTCTCGTCGTTCTTGCCCCGCCCGCTTTAGCCTCCCCCTCTGCCCATCATTGTTTACACCGTGCCCCTCGCCACGGCTTGCACCACCATCACCGCTGCTGTTCCTTTCAGTGCTATGCCTCTACCTGCGCATGCCTGCTCCGACACCTTGAAGTGAGACATGTTTACCACGTTGCCCCTCCTATATGTATGTAGAGTTGTATGTAGATAGCGTTTGTAACTGGAGTTACATCATAATACCATCGTCTCTATTGCATAAGCCACAACGAACTGTACATTGTATGAGATCTGTGAGCTGTAGCATTCACAGCTCTCGGCTGCAAATCGATATACGCTAAGACTATTTACATAGGTACCTTTCTGACAAGCCAGAGACCACCCTCCCCAGCTTCACACTTCTGTGCTCCTGCTGGCCATGCTAAAGTCATGCGGAATGTGCACCTGTCCCCACGGCAAGAAATGGTGGTTTGGCGGTGAGTAGGGTCCTCAGCGATATCAAAGGGCACAAGGCAACCGCATCGCCGGCACTGGAGCGGGATCGGCTGACCACCCGGATGCTTCCTCATGTGCGACCATACTACCTCCTTCAATACGCGCCTGGTCACGTTGCCGTTAGGAGTCTCCTCTGTGTAGCGGGCATAGAAAACGAGGGCGGTGTGTCGAGGGATGAAGATCGCTGTGGCAGCAAGGTCGACAAACTGAGCGTCGTTGCGGTGCAAGATGACCCCCTCAATGAGATGCCGACTGGCGAAGCTAATGAAGATAGGCGACAAGAATGCTGCAAGAACCTGGTCGGCTTTGAAGGCAAAAACATATGTAACGCCCATCCTGGCAGTTGCAAAGTATTCATTAATGCGGTGTACGCCGAAACGAATAAAGACACTGAACTTACTCGTCACACAGCTGGCGCAGAATGGGGAAGTTGCCACCATGGTTTACAAGCTGCCCACAGCAAATGAAAGCCATGTGCACTTCATGAAAGAGGCTGAGGCTTTTGAGACGCTCAGAGATAAGTGCTCCCCACCACTATGCAGGGTTTCGATTAACATTGCATTAAACACATAAAAACGAAGATAAATACCTCATCCAAGCTTGTAGACGCTTCCTCCGGGTTCCAGTACAGATCTCCAGTGACGTCGTGCGAATGAGTATATATGAAGATCATGACACGGGCTTTAGAAACCCCAGCTCTAAGTTCCATCAGTCAGCATACTATCTACAACAGCTGATATATGTCCAACTTACCCGACTAGATTCTTGAGAGCAGCATCCATGGCGTCGCAATATTTATCTGCATCGTCGCCAGACGCAATGCTGTAAGGAGCGTCAAGAAGATGTAGATGTCGGGTGGTCTGCGTGATGAAATAGGGCAAAAGGCTGGTGTACATCAAGTGGGCAGGACTACCAAGGGGGGAAAGGGAGGAAAGGCGGATATTGATGATGTAGATGGAACGGGTGTCGCAGCGGGAGTTGAGAGCACGATGACCAGCCAACAGAATCTCATCAAACCCTTCTGCTTCAAAGAAGGGTTTGTTGTCGGCACGGGAAAAAGCCTTTGTATCGATAAGCTACGAGATTTCAACGGATGGCACCAGATGGCTTACAATGTACGGGCGAGGCTTGCCGGGATTAAGTCGATAGTCTTGTCCCTGCCAGCACCCTGGGCACGTGAACTTGGCACCCTCAAGCTCTTTGTTGATGTCCTTCTCCCCATCAATCAAATCTCTAAGGACTTTGTAGTGTGTAGCGCATACAACGCGGTCACAACAGTCGCATAGGAGGACCTTGCCACCATTATGGCAGAGGTAACACCACTATAAACCATCGTGTAAGCGGATAAATCGTGCATGAAAAGAAATAAACTGACCTCTGCGTGGTCTAACTCCTGACGAGGTGGGGGCAAGACGGTGTAGGGCCATGACATAGCAAACCCAACCTCACTCTCGGGAACAGGTGAACCCTCGACGGGGGTAGTCTTGCGAGACTTAGAAGCGCTGCTGCGCGTTGAGGCCCTAGATGGACCGACATCTAACTCCTCTCGAGAGCGTTTTTGCCTGACTGGTGGCACAGGAGGGGTCAACGAAGTTACAGCTCGACCTGCAACCCGTGGTCCTACAGCATACAAAGGTTGAGTAAGTATCTAGTGCAGAGTAGAAAATTGAAACGTACGTAAAGCTCTCTGTGGAGCAGTACCACCTGTTGATCGTTTCGCTGTCTGCCGGGTTCGTGCCATGCTGGAAAGACGAGAGGCACACTCTGCAGGCGTCGGACAGTAGATGATGGTATATATACAACAGCAGTCAAAGGGAAAGAATAAGAACAACTATATACAGAAATGTGTAAGGCAGAGGGCACGCCGCCTGGGGAAACACGAGGATTCCCACAGCGGAGTGAGAGCCGCTGTCCGGGGCAACACGAAGATGTCCTCATGTGCGCGCGAACCGCACAATTCTGTGCACGGCAGAAGAAGAAGGAGAACCGCTGCCCGGGGCAACACGAGGATGCCCTCGCGCGCCCGCGGACCGTACAATTCTGTACACGGCCGACCTAGAGCCGCTGCCCGGGGCAACACGAGGATGCCCTCGCGCGCCCGCGAGCTGCACAATTCTGTGCACGGCGGAGGGGGAGCCGCTGCCCGGGGCAACACGAGGATGCCCTCATGCGCCCGCGAACCACACAATTCTGTGCACGGCGGAACAAGGAGAGCCGCTGCCCGGGGCAACACGAGGATGTCCTCGCGCGCCCGCGGACTGTACAATTCTGTACACGGCCGACCTAGAGCCGCTGCCCGGAGCAACACAAGGATGTCCTTGTGTGCCCACGAGCCGCACAATTCTGTGCACGGCAGAAGTGAAAGGAAAGCCGCTGCCCGGGGCAACACGAGGATGCCCTCGCGCGCCCGCGGACCGCACAATTCTGTGCACGGCCGACCTAGAGCCGCTGCCCGGGGCAACACGAGGATGTCCTCGCGCGCCCGCGGACCGCACAATTCTGTGCACGGCAGAGGGGGAGCCGCTGCCCGGGGCAACACGAGGATGCCCTCATGCGCCCGCGAACCACACAATGCTGTGCACGGCGGAGTAAGGTGAAGCACAGCTGCCCGGGGCGGCGTGAAGGCATCCCCGAGCGTGCACGCATTGTACGATGATGGCCGTATTGGCAAACACTCGGCAGTAGGTTGGAGCGTTCACAGAACATGGAGGGTTTGAAGTCTTTTAGCATGACGCTTCAGAAGAGGACAGATTTACGTGCCTTAAGCCATTCGCTCATATAGGAGACCAACAGCAGAGCGTAGATGATATCGCCGTCAACAGGCGGGTAACAGACGGTGCGTTCGAAGCTTCCTCAGCGAACCTGCCGTGGAGCCCTAAGGACAGGGCTGCAGGAGCGGTCGCTCTCCACGGCCGTCACGAGTGCCATCTGTCAACACTGTCTGGCCGGTTTGAATCTCCGCGTGGTCCGGGAAGGAGGGAGTGCATTAGATAGGCATGCATAGGCTGCTTAAACGCGAGGTACGCACCTTGTCGCCCATAATCTCCTCCCAATAGCACAGCGGCCACGAGAACAGCACAGTTGAGGCTCACCTGCTGAGGCCCGCGGAGCTAGCTGCAGAGTCCGGCGTGCAATCGAATGGACGCGATGTACGCTGCCAGTCGACAGGGTCAGCGGAAGGGAGCGGGCGCGAGGGGGAGCGTTGAACTTGTCGAACGAACGCGCCTGGCGCTTGCGACGCGTCCGACGCGGTTCACGTCACATGACGGCCAGCTCGGCGCTTGCGAGTGGCCGCCATCGTTCGCAGCCCACCTTTCTCTCCTCCCTCCACCTCCCCAGCCGACGAGCCCGCGCTCGGACGACACGCTCGCTGGGCCCGCCCTTGCCCTACGAGTGGTTCGCTTCGCGTAACGGCCGCCGCATGCTCAGTGCTCCTTCCTACCCCCTCCCTTTCAGCCCTCAGCCCTTCACCAAACGCCCCGCTGCCTGGCTCACCCCGCCCGCCTTTCTTCAACCCCACACCCGTTTCGGACGGCCTTCAAGCCTCTAGGTAAGCCTTTACGCCTTCCTACACGCGACCACGCGTCTGTTTCGTGCTCCGTCCCCAGCAAGACTCCCTCCCCCCTCCTGCCCATGCAGATCGCATTCGAGCGCGCCTCCATACCCTTCGTCGTCGTCGACGCGTGGCGCGGCGACTTCAGACGTGGGGTACACGTTTGCATGCACGAGAAACGCGTATAGCTTCGTCAAAGCGCGTTTTGAGCGCGTTTCGAGCGCGTTTTGAGCGCGTCAGTCACCTCCACGCGTCGGGGCTGCTCCGCATCGCACGCGGTGTATCCCCAGGGATCCTCGAAGCGCAGCGCCACATCGACTTCCTCTCTCGATCCGTCGCTGATTCGTCCTCTCCTTTCTAGCCCGCCGGCCCCGTATGGCTCCCCCCTTCTCCATCAAAACGAATTTCGACACCGAGGCCCACGCCCTCGCCACATACAACGATCCAGCACATTCGGGCGAGGCTTGGGACTTTGAAGACGGCCCCCTGACGCCACTGCCTTCCGACGACAGCGGTTCTACGGACGACGAAGAAGTCGCGCGCATGCTAGCGCACCAATCCTCCCGCCCGTCACCTCACGCGTCGAACGCTTCGGCGCCCATTTCCGTACCTCCCAACACCGCCGCTAGCTCGTCAACGCCCAGCCACAATCCAGTTGCTGACGGGTCGCCACTACCCTCCGGGCGGAAGCGGCACCGCAAGGAAGGCAAGAACAAGAGGCGCGCGAAGAAGGTCGCCCTCGAGCATTCCCAGTTCGGGGGCGCAACGAACTCCACATCGTCGACACGGCTCTCTGAGGCCACCCGCATCCAGGTGAACAGCGAAGACGCCTTCGCCGGCATCGCGCATGGTGGGTACGTAGGGAAAAACGGGAAGCACGTGAAGGGCGGTGTTGGCGTGGGGGAGGCATGGGTGCTCTCAAGATTGCGGGAGGAAGGCTATCGCGTGGTGCCTTGGGACGGCAAGTAAGTGCGCCCTTTCTTTTCTTTACCTTGAGCACACCCGTGCTGACCCATGGCAGATCCGTGATCGTGTTCGAGGACGCGCATGGCCGTATCATTGTTTGCTGCGCCGGCGTCCCCCGCACTACCCAGTGGGACAACGTTGCGAAGAAAGCCAGCGCGACGATCACGAAAGCGGGCCAATCATGCACGTTCACCGAGAAGCAGACTCAGCACCTTCGTGGCGACCATCCTGCTCTCGCCGACGGCGTTTCCAACGGCCATGGTCAACCGGTAAGCCCCGCCTTTTCCCCCCATGCCTTCCCTGCTCATCGCCTTCGAGCATCCCATGAAGCTACGCAATACAGCGGCGCACAAAGCAGCCCTCGAAGCGATTTGTCAAGATCCTGCCATCCAACGCATCGCCGGTTTTGGCAGCAGTGAGCCCCATCCACATCGCTTTCTTCCACTGCCACATGGGCTCACCGATTCTCGTTAGGTATGTTCGCCTCATTTGCACCGCGCGCGTACGCCAATACCCGCACTAAGGTGCAGCAAGCGTTCCAGCACCTCGGCTTCGCGCCGAACTTCAAGAACAGCATATACCCGGCAATGACAGTCAACTTCGGCCCCCGCACGGTGTGCCACCCGCACGTTGACAACGGCAACGACCCCTGCTGTTGGTGCGCCATCACCGCCCTCGGCGACTTCGATCCCACGCAAGGTGGCCACATCATTCTCTTCAACCTCCGGATCGCGATCGAGTTCCCTCCGGGTGCCACCATCCTCATTCCTTCGGCCCTCGTTCAGCACGGCAACGCTGCCATTCAAGAGGGAGAGACGCGACAATCGTTCACGCAGTACTGTGCGGGCAGCATTCTTCGTTGGGTAGACTGTGGGTTCCGTACATACCGTGAGTTCAAGACGGAGGATGAAGCTGGCTTTGAAGCGTACGTTGCCCAACACACCACACGCACCAAGGAGGCTGTTGAGCGGTTTTCCCGCATGGACGCGTTGGAGCATGACCGGGAACTCTTGAAGCAGGGCTTGTTGTGACGTGCAGAGTGCCCTCTTTCCGTAACATTTGTTTTGTAAACCGAATCGATGGAGGCACAGTATCATACATATGTATAACTTAGCGTACACAAACATGGGTAGGAGTGGGGGAGCTATGGTTGAGAAGGTCGGCTTTGAAGATTAGGTCCACTCTACATATGCATGCCTTCAAACCGCTTTCGTGCTGCAAACGTTTCGTCGTCGTCTCCATAAGACAAACGGCGCTTTCGGATGATCGTTGGTGGACAATTCTCTTTGTTGATCTCCGGTGCTGAAGGCTCGGCAGGGTGGAATAAATGCCAGTCAGCCAACATCTGAATGCGTTGGAATAATCGCATGAGCAATGAAGGGTGAAGAAGCCGAGCTGCCATCCAACACACCTTTGCACCGTCACGCTTCACGAGAAGAACAGAGTCTAACTTCACAAGAAACTTGAATCGGCGGTCTCGAACTCGGGAGTTGGTCGTGCGGATGATGCTAAAAGATAAACCAACTTCAACCAATTGCCCTCCTCGAAGGACAGATGGATCGGTGGGGCAGGCGTGTGCTGTCCTGTAGGTTGATCAGGTTTCACAAAACAGTAGAGCGTTTCAACATTGACATACTCCAATACATGGTTGGCTTTGTATTCACTAAATGTGATGACATTGTCTTCCGTAAACTTGTATCGGCCTGACGCCACAAGATTCTTCAAGATACCCTCGGGATCGAGCCCAGTTGGAATGGCAGCTTCGGGCCATGCACAATAGTCAGAAGGGGTGAGATACCGGGTTTGTGCAGTAAGACACCGATTCTCGATGGCAATCGGTTTCTCCAGTGGGGCCACTGCATTGGCTCCAAACTGTTGTTCAGAAAACCGGTAGATATTCTCCAGCGCTGTGATGCTATTTGCAAAGTGCTGAGACCCTTTGGGCCCTACCAGAGTCAACGTCTGCATAACTCGGTGGGCTGATCTCTCAGGAAACCTAAAGATGTAAGATCAAGTTGGGTGAGATACTTAGTGCTTTGCCTTGTATTAAAGCGTGTACTCACCGAACCCGGCCCGTTACTGGAGGCAACTGCCAGCTACACATGTAGCCTTGAGCGTACAAGACAACTGCTTCGTCGGGTTGGCCCGCCCATACTAACACACGCTCTCCTGTATTGCCAGGAAGCTCCTGGAGTGCGAACTCCTTGTCCACCTCCTCGTAGTCAACGAACCGGCTGAGCTGAACCGGCCCTCTCCCTTCGGAACGAGACCGGTTCTCGCATAGCTTATTAAGCAGATCAACTGGGTTCCAAATTGATAGTCAGTGCTAGCACCGTTCACTCCGAGAACGTATGCACATACCGCAATGATCACTCTCTACGACTTCTAACAACGTGTATATATCAAACCCATGCATCGATGCAGTAGCGGAGACGCAACAGCGTAAGAGTTAGAAGCGGTAAGTCTGCAGGGACAATCTTTCCAGCAAGCAGTGGTGGACTTACCTTTATAGGCCTGTCTGACCAAATTGCCTAGGCGCCATCCAGGTCCTTGCGTCATACCCATTTCATACGATGAAATTCTTGGCCTCGCTTGTAAACTTTTCGCCTGGCCATGGCCCAGTGGCCAGCTCTCGAAATGTCTAGGGCAGATCCCCGACCCCTCTAGGACGCCACAAGGTCAAAGCGCAGCCCAGGCAAAGTGGCCAACATGGTCTTGACCCCTTTCAAAGTCCTGCCTGGCTCCCTCTAGTCCGTCTACGTCATTAATAAGTGCTTTCCTGCTTTCCAATTGTCGGACTATATTAACTGCCTGCGATTGGTCTTGTCCAAGCAGTACCATCGTCTCCCCACCCTACGCTATGTCCGCCTCTAGCAGGTATTCCACACGGAAACGCGCCCGGGAAGGTAGTACCGGTGCTGCCTCTAGTTCGAGAGCTGCCTTGCCTGACAACGGAAAAGTCATCACTCAATCGTCCGTTTCATCTCCTCTCTCAGATTTGGAGGCTAGTGAGGCCGTCAGTGATGCCCCACCCGCCTCCAAACGTGCACGTCCGAGTCACGGCCTAATAGCAGGTCATGATGCAACAATCGACCCATCCGTTACCGCTTCACCAGCCTCTGCCGGTGTAGTCAAACAACCTGGGGCTAGCGACGAGGAACCCACCATCTCCACTCAGGTCTCACCATCGTCGTCCAGTCAACGCACGAAATAGGAGCTCGGCAGGGCAAGGCCAACGTCGATCCGTAAGTGGTACATTGTACTCAGTATCATAAACTTGATCTCACAAAGAGTACGCATACAGCCTCTTGATAATGGACGGCCTGGAGCATCTTGCTCAATGCCATTACATATCAAGAGCCAGCTCAGGCATGCTTTTTGACTTGGGCGTGACAACCTTCGAACGCTCATTCAAGCACAATCCCGAGACGGTGAAGTATGTTGTTATACAAGATGAATCAACAAGTCATTAGATCATCTAACGAACTCCTTCACTCATTTATTTACACAGCCGCCTTAACCGGCTTGCAGTGCACCTTGGTAGCCCGGCCTTGCTCAACCTTGCTACAGCTAATGTCCAGCAACTTCAAGTGGTGCAAGCCAATGGAGGCCGTTTCCTTGCGCATACCTCATCCTCCAAACCTACCCTCTTCTACTTGATCGGCATTGTAACACATAGCGGCTTGTACCCATCTTTTCAGAACCACGAGAAAGCCGGCCGTCAACTCTGCGTCGCCGTATCGGATATACTATGGGAACGAGCAGTTGCAGTGATTGCTAACAAGTTTGGCATCAATGGGGACCATGTTCTGAATATCCCCTCCTTTATGCAAGGCGTCACATTCTCCACCCGAGTTCGGACAGGTACGTTCCTACTATAACTTCTGTTACCATATATTCTTGTACTTGTATTCACTATAACCGCTCAGATAAGCAAGCCTCTCACACCAGTGGGGTCTCTACTTCACCCCGCAAGGCGAGCACACAACCAAGTGGAAGTCGCCAGCCTGTTCTACCATGGAATGCCATCAGTGAGTGCCTAAAGTCTTCCAAATGGCTACCTAACAACTGATAACTCTCCATTCACAACTTGACAGTCCCTGTTTTCGATGGCCGCGAGAAGCTAGTTCTTGCAAAGTATACAACTTTGCCTCCTGTCTCTGGAGAGGTGGATACCGGGTCTGCAGTGCTTGTCACATTCACTACAAGTCTCTACAAACGTACCTACGATACAGGGGACACCCTTAGCACAGTCTCCTTCAACCTCCACGAAGTCGTTCTTCTGGCATCACCGAGTGACGAGCAAGGCGATGACATGGATGAAGAAGCAGAGCCAGCACGGGACATTCTACCCGGTGTCAAGCCAGCTGAGCCGAAGGAGACCAATGTAGAGCCAGATAACGATGACCCCTTCGAGTGTTAGCTAGAAGTCTTTGCGATGTAATTGTAGCAGTGTGTATGCGCCTATGAATCACACATAAATCCCCACTCAAAGCTCTCCATATTATGACGACAGGATGGGTATACTCGATATGAAGCGCTTCTACATGTATATAACACAACGCTAGTGTACTGCCCTGAGACACCAAATCCTTACCAGAGAGGTCGACGTTGAGCATTGACGACCGGTCGATCCAGTGCTCGCCTTGCAACATGGCAGCGCGCAGGGTAGTCCATGTTGCGCCCCCACATGTTGCCAATGAAGCCAGCTTTCTCCATTCAGACGTTGAGGTTCGTGAGGTAGTTGCCGCGGGAGGTGAGAGCTTTGAAAGACATCGAGTGCGAGTGGATGTGGGAGACGATGTACTGGAGCACCGCCGAAGCCGCTTCGCCGAGTTGCGAAGCGTTTGACGACCGGCTGTCGACCTCCATAATGACCGGCAGGGGGACGACTACGGTCTATCGCTTGGACTCCACGAGCGCAGAGGGCTCCGCAAGTGACGACAGGAGAATGTTGGTGTCGACCACAAGCACTGTTGGCCGGGCACGACTCGTAGAGACGGGCGCGCCACACCGTTCTTGCATGATGATGTGATGCGCAGTTGACACGACGACGCCTCGTGGTGGCCGGACTGAAGCAACACCTGAAGGTGTCTCCGGCACTCCCGTGGCAAAGAGCGGCGGGTGAGTATACTAGCAGAAACCCTGACCGAATGCCAGCAACATACCTTGAGCTTTCGGATTTCTTCGGTGTCCGTGTCGTCATCATTGTCGCTCTCGTCGTCCGCCGGCATCTCAACATCGTCGACCTCCATAGAGTCCTCGCTCCACTTGGTGCCCCTGAGCCTCTGCTCGTCCTGCTCCCGCTCGCGCTGCTCCTTCTCCTTCCATCTCGCCACCTTCTGCGCGAGCGAGCCCTCAACGCGCCAGCACGGCCGACCGTCCTCCGGCGAGCTCGCCGCGAACTTGAAGCCATGGATGTCGCACGCAATGCGAAGACCGGCGCGGGTGAGGCGGACCCAACGACGCTTCTCGGGAGACTGATCCTCGCGGTTGTCGCTCTCGTCCTCGATGATGCCGTCCATGGCCTCATCGGGGATCTCGACGAGGTCGAGGACCTCGACCTCGATGTTGCGCTCTTCGCCCGCGGCCTCGGCGTCCTTGCTCCAGAATCCGTGCTCGAAAACCATCTTGCCGCCCCAGCCCATGCCGCGAACGCACCAATCCTCCGGGAGGGGCGTGCACCCACTCGTGAGGAGATCGCTCTCGGCGCTGGCTTTCTGGTGTTCACGGAGGAAGTCGCGGCGGACGATGTTGGTGGGGAACATTGCGAGCTTCTCCCGAGGAATGGTGTGCTCAAGTTCTGAGCGCACTGAGGGCTCGCGAAGGACGGTAGATAGGAAAGTGAGAAGGATCGTGTTGTAAGGGTTGAAGGTCGGCGTTGCGAACTCGCTCAGCTAGCGGAAGGGGTGGCGGAGCGTGTGCGAGCGCATCGCGAAAGCGAGCTGCATTGCGAGGTGGAGGGTCGCGGGAAGTTCGGGCTCGGGCGTGGGCGTCGACTTGGCGCTGGCAGCAGACTTGTCGGGGAGTTCCTCGTTGTCGACGTCAATCTTCGAGGCGTCACCGTTGCAGCGGTTCGCCATGAGAACCTTGATTCTTCCTGCGGCTGCGCCGGTGGGAAGCGTCGGACTCATGCTCGTATTGCCAGCGCTACGGGTCTCAATACTTAAGACACGCCGCAGGACTACAGTCGGACGACCGTACTCGAGCAGAGCACCGACGTTGACGAGCGCCATCGCGATCCACTCGCACTCCTGGACTTCTGTGCAATCTGCAGGTCACCGTGAGTGTGCTGTGCGCATTCGAGATATTCATCGCACTTACCACCAATCTGGAGCTTCTCCTGGAAGCGCTCCAGCACCCGCTTGAAGCCATCGAGCTGGATGTTGGCGAAGAGCATGCCGTGAAGTAGGACGAAAAGCTCCATCAGGGATGCGTCGGGAGCTTGACGTCGTGCCTGCAACGGCTGCGTCCACATCCCGAGGACCGACTTGCGCGCGGTCGAGAACGGATGGAATGCGACCATGCTAGAACACATTCATGTTAATATGAATTGTGCATCCGAATAGGTATCGTACATACCTCTAAACGAAATGATAAACGCCGCGCACTTGGCAACTCCTCGTCCGAGCCATCCTTGTCGCAGCGCAGCAGTCCGAGATGGTGCCGCAACTTACCCGAATTGGGCGTGATCGCGAGACCCCACATGAACTAGTCCTTCGCGACTTGTCGCCAACGCTCCTTGTCTGGGTCGAGCTCTATTAGCCCCGCCGCCTCCTGGCCAACACTAGAGATGTTCTAGAACCGGAGCATTGCGGCTGCGCCCACCGCGACCTCGGCACCTATGGGGATCTCGGCTTCGGACAACAGCGGGCTGTCGTCAATGTGCACGGGCGTGGGCGAGACTGCGGCGGAGGGGAGGTCGGTTGCGAGCGGATTGGGGGAGGTGGGGTGGGGCGTCGAGACCAGGAGGTCGTTCTTGGCAATTGCGGACGTCGTGAGGGTGTTGCTGGTGGTATGGGTGCCCTCGAGAAGCGCGCTGACTGCCATCCAATAACGCGACAGGTCGCCAAGCACCTCCAGGAACGCTCCGCGGTATTGCACGAAATTGCGCTCCTCGATTAGCCCGCCGTAGAACACATCCGCGTAGTTAAGGAATTGCTATATCGAAATATTAGTACTAAGCTGCAGGCGCGCAGTTATTGAATACTCACCTGAAGGTACTCGAGCGCTACTTGTGAGCTCATGGGGGGGCGCGCTGCATGCCGAAGCGACTCGAGCAGGTGGTAAAAGGCGTGCGAACACAGTCGAATGATGAGGTTGTACTTCTGGGGGATGTTCTTGAGCGACGCAGGCACCGTAGGCGCCAGCGTCAAGGCGAGCATCTCGCGGATGCTTTCGGCAAGCCTGTTGGGACGAGAAAGTTGAGCCGCTAGATGCATGTATGCATAGATAAGATGCACTCACTGCTGATGTTCGGTGACAAGCTTGCGCCACCGTTCCGACTCGCCCTCCTCGTTCGCGGCATCCCTCGCGAGGCCGTTGCTACTTGGCCGCCCTTTGATCATGAGCCCCACTCTCGACGCACCCCGCTCGCCCTCGTCCGCCCTCTCCCGATCCTGATCCGTGCCCAACAACCTACTCTCCAGCCCACTGATCGTTCGATAGATTTCTTTGAGCTTGCGCGAGAACGCGTTCGCGCTCGAGGCGCTGTCCTCGGACCTCCGGCCCGCGGGATTTGAGGAATCAAAAAGAGCGGAGGAGGCCGACGAAGAGTCTGTCGCCGATGATAGGGTGAAGTTGGACGAGATAGTCGAATGAGCATAGGAAGCGGAGGACGTCGAGGAAGCGGATACCCAGTCGCCAGACGATTTGGGTGTGGGAGGCGGACGCGGAACGCTGGGTGGCCCACTTGCAGGGGCACCATGCTGGCGAAAGTGTTGAGAGGAAAAGAGGACGGCGTCGTGTTTTCTCGGGTTGAAAAGTTGACGATGTTGATCGCGCGAGGTTTGGTGGACGCGCGGGGGCATCGCGCGGGGCGAATGCGAACTTGAGGCCGCGTCCGACATCGCGTCAGGCTCGGCGGTAATGAAGGGTCTTCGTATGGGGTCGGCGTTGGGGTTGTAAGGCTTGCCGAGGCTGCCGTTCGCAGCAGGCCGCGCATGCGTAGCACGAGGGGAGTTGTGGGAGATCTTGAGCCGCCGCGAGAAGTCGTCGGCATCCGCCTCCATTTGCGGGGAGACGTCGGAGACGCGATGTTTAGATCAGGGATGAGAGGTATGTGCAGGCAACGTGGCGATGATGGGTGGGCGATGGAGGGTCTGGGTGTGGACGAGGAGGATTGGGATGGCCCTTTTGGCCTCTCGTAGGCCGCAGCGGTACTACATATGACGTTCACGAGTGAGGGGGGGCTGGAGAAGAGAAAGAATGAACGGCCACATACGCCTGCTTGTGTCGGAGCGCAATAACCTTGTCCGCGATATCTGCCTGATCAGATCCCCCTGCCTTGCCCTTTCGAGAAGCTGTTGCGATTTTCGCAGCTGTTTCCTGCATATATAGTAGCGGCAGGAGTGCGGAGGACGTCGACGCCGAGGAGGGAAGCGAAAGAAGTCGAAGATGAGAGAGAAGAAAAGCGGGGGAGGGAAAGGAGGGATGGGATGGCCTCACATGATGTTCACGAAAGATGCGTGTAGATTAAACGCCAGCTAGCGCTGTACACCACTCGGAGTCGGGGACTGGCGCTTGCCGCCGCTACGATGTGATATAACGGGTCTGAGAAGCCTGTGGGACTCTGTCCGCATGATCACTTGCGATCTGCGAAGAGGGAATCGCACGCAGCAGGCCTCCTCTCCGATCGCAGCGGTCGATCCACCTTTGGGATTAGCGTCGTCTCCCTCCGAGCCCGCGCACTCCTTAAAGTTGCTTGGCCCTCCCCTCAGCCTTGTCCACACCATTCCGTATGAGACCGATCGCCCCTCTTGACCCGTCACGTACCCTTTCACTCCCATGACCCTCTTACGCCGAAGCCTTCTAGCACGCCCCGCCCACCGAGCGCTGAGTTACGGCCCTAAGCAAGCCCTTCCGGACTAGATCGACGCTTCGCCCGCGCGCCTGCGGCGATAAGTACGCCATCTCGCCTCTGTTATCTTATCAGATCTAGCCAGAGCCTCCTGCGAAAGTGCTTACGCAGGCTTACGCTGGGGTTCGTCGTTCAGTGTTCCGCGAAGGGTTTCTTTCGCTCCGCATACAGCCTGAACGGTTCACGAAATCGCCGCCGAGCCCACTTCAAGCGATTCCCCTGCCCCAACTTATCGATCCCAGTAGGCTTTGCGAATGAGCGTCGAGCTCTATGTCATGACAGTCAAGCTGGGCTTTATGCCATTTACGCCACGCAGCGGCAGTTTCACCCACAGCCTTAGGTGGTAGATACCAGAGGCGGCAAGAAGTTCCACTGAAAAGCCTTGAAGCTTCCGCATGAGACCGAAGAGGAACGATGCTACTGCCTCGAGCGCGAGCAAAACGGCCTTGGACTCGGTGCCAAGACGTTTTGGCCGGCCATGGGCGCGTTTCCTCAAAACAACTGTGTGTCTCTGTCCGGTTTGTTGACAGCCAAAACACGGGGTATAGTATGCAGATTTCCTGCGCTGTCGACTCTGGGATGGTACATTTCAGAAGGGCGAGTCCGTACTAGTGGTGTCTCCGATTCCTTTGAGGGACCGACGGCCAACAACCTTTCCCCTCTGATATTACAAGCACCGCGGAAATGGGAGGAGGTGTGATGCGTACGCTATATGTCGTACAGGTTCGGATTCAAGAGAGTGGTGAATTGAAACGAAGTTGAACTTGTACTCCACTAACATGATAAGGAATGCGTTTCCTTGAAGTGCATCGCATTAATGGGGTAGTGGTAACCTGGGTCGTTGCCATCGACCCGCCGGGGGTTCGATTCCCCCTTAATGCACTGCGCCGAAGTAGTAGGAACTTATGCTTTTGTGTGCCTCCCAGATTTTTACCTTCCTAAATCCAACCGGTTATACCAGAGAGGTTGCATTACGGTCCATCGACGGTCTCCGACAGGACACAGTCCAGACATTCTCTATCCATACAAATTCCGTTGTACTATACATGAGAACGAACTTCCAATCTAACAGCGCCCCAGGGGGCCAGCATCTCTTCGCAAATTTAGATCTACCGTCTGCGATACACCTTCAACCATCGTACACACATCCATTCAAAGACCGGAAGCCACCGTTGCAGCGGTACTTCACGCCTTGAGCCGGCTCTGCATCCGCGAGAGGTTGTACGCGGCCGAGATGAGCGTGACGTGCCTGTGCGCATCCCCAACCAGTCAGCTTCGAAGCGCACAAGCCGGTGAGAGCATGAAGGACGTACGTGAATCCTTGAACGGCGTTGCCCAGCCTGTGTGCGCGCGCGAGTCGCGATCAGCAAATAGTGCGCGGAGGAACGGTGTACAGGAAAAGGAGGAGAGAGACGTACGCTTCGCCCGCGTCCGAGATCTCCTCGGTGCACAGTCCGAGGTGGTTCGTGTACTGCAGGAAGTCCTACATCGTATACACGTGAGCAGGTACCACAGAGCTCATGCACACCTCGACGCACCTCGAACATCGCGACAGCACGCGCCTGCATCGCCCGGTCGTACTCGCCCGCGCGCGAGAGCGCCTCGATGCACCTATTCGACGCACGCGCGCAGTGGGCGGGACGGCGCGACGTTAGTGAATTTTAGTGAGTGCGAAGAGGAAAGGGAAGACGCCACCAGAGCGTGCAGAGGCAGAACGTGCCCTCTTCGCCGCCGACGCCGTCGTCCGTCTTCGATACGTCGTACCGGTACACCAGGCCCTACGAGAATAGAGGAGCGTTAGCAATACAAACAGACAGTCGCGTCGCGCGTACTTACGTTCGACGTCAAGCCGCCCCGCTCCGGAGTCTGGAGGATCGCGCGAAGCGTATTCAAGAACCTCGGGTCCGCCTGTCTCCCCATGCCGCCATCAGCCCCAACCACCATCCCATCAAAAAGGGTAAACGCACAGGGGTAGAGAAAAACACAAGCGGCATGATGAGCAGCGCCGAGTCGAGTATATCCTTGTCCTCGTAGCTCTGCGCGAAGAAGCGCTTCTCGGGGTTCCACGCCTTCTGCATGATCTCTTCGTAAAGCGCGTCCCGCGCGTTGTACCACTCGTTCCGCCGCGGGCAGGGGAGGGAGCGTTTCTCCGCGAGGCGGATACCTGGGACACGGGCTGAGATGAAGGGTGATGGAGAGGGAATGGGAGTACGTACCGCGGTCGATGGCCACCCTGCGCGATGGGGTTCAGATGAACGCGCGAGCAAGCACGCTGAGGATATGGGCTGCGGACTCACCACATCATGACCTGGAGGAAAACGCGTAAGTTCTCAATACACAGACAGCACGCGTATGTAGCGAGAACATACCTTCGAATACTGCCACGCGTCCAAGCTATCAGCATGACACATTCACAACCTCCAACGAAGGCTTACCGTAAAGTGCCTATGGCGGTTGCGAACTTCCCTGCGTCGGTCGTACGATCTCAGAAACCCTCTTCTCGATGAGCGTAATGTGAGGCCCGCGAGCGCTCGACGTCCGAGATTCGACCTTGAGAGGAGCGCGGACGAGATGTCGAGTGTCGAAGGGGGCCTAACGAGAGAGATGGGTCGGCACACGAGGGAGTGAGTAGGAAATCCTCGTATCCCGAGTTCTGAGTTCACCGGTACGATACAGGGGGTCTTATATACTACTGAGGGTCAGCCACCCGAGAGGAACTGTATAGTACCAGGGAACTCCGAGGGACCAATGAGAAGACTAGAATAGAAGTACGAGAGAATGTAGAGTAAGATGAAACCAAAGGGGCTTGCGTGGCCTGGGGCTGACGCAAGCTAAAGAATGACAAAGCCGTAGGCAAGGGGTGACGCAAGCGCGAAGAGCTTGCGCAAGCCCGTAGCTACAAGGTACGGAGGACTCGATAGCACGAGGCTTCGGCTATCGATCCTGGACGCCTAAACGGGCAAGGTAAGCGCCTATCCTTACACTCGCCCTCCAGGACGCGTGCAAACGGGTCCTACTCACCCGCTTCCGCCGTCCGTTTCGGCGTCCGAATTCAAATGTCCGGGCCGACGGTGTCATCGGTGAAGTGGAAGTCCTCGAGATGAGGGGGAGAGCTGCCCCGCCCGTTCGTTCCACGGCTGCCCGCCGCGGCGCCAGGCTCAGTCCCCGCCATAGGTACGTCCTCGTCCACGTTGATGACATCTGAGTGGAAATGTCCGCCAGTGACGTCAGACAACAGCTGCCGCAACATATCGCAAAGGATCCGCTCACCGCGAGCATCGTTCGTGTAAGTGCCCGCTTCGGAGGACCTGCCCCCACCAGAGCTGCCTGCAGCCGTGGCAAGTTCCTTGCGCCCGCGACGCTTCGTGCGGCGGCATCCGTGCTCAGACGACTGAGTGCCGTGACTGGCCTCGTTGTCGTCGGCGACGCGTCCGATGCGTCCTACAGCCGCCCCGGTATCAGCAGTCTGCGGAGACATCAAAGCAGGAGCCTGCTCACCAAGGAGCCCTCCTCGCCCACGACCTCTACCGCGCACGAAGGCCTTGCGACCGCGGCGCACCGAACCCGTGAAGTCATGGGCTACGGGCGCCGCTCCCCTGACTGCCACAGGAGGGCCCTGCGTGCGCGTAGTCATCTCCGCGAGGCGCAGCTCGTGACGCAGGAAGACGTCGAATGCGCCCGCGGTCATCGCGACATCCGGACCAGCGCGACCCGACGGTGCAGTCGGCATCCGCGCGTCCTGGTGGTGCACGCGAACCGGCGCCGGCGCGTAGCGGTTCTGTAAACGGAACCAGTCCATGTACCCCCGAGGCGGCTCCCCAGGCCACGGTGCGTTGTGGAGCTGGTGAGCGACGAGACGTCCCGCGTACGTCTCACAAGCGACCCGCTCGTCAAGGGTAAGCGGCTCCCCGGCCGCGTGGTCTGGCATGCGAGTGAGGGCAGCAGAGGAGGGAGAGCGCGAAGTAAGATGCGTCGATCCCGCGTCCACCTCACCCCTTATATATACACTGCCCAGGCTAATTGCCCCGACCGCAACAGGTACCGGCTCACTGTCCCGCGCGTCCGTGGACCGCGCGGCAAGGCGGCCGACGTTCTGCACGCCGAGAGCCTCAAAGTATTCGCTCAAAGCTTGCAAGTGTTTGACATCCGCGTATGGAACCCAGGTAACGTCCCCAGTTGTCCACTGGACCTCAAATTCCGCATCTGATCCCTTACCCGAGTGCGATAGGATCCGATCTACAGCCCACTCCCTAGGGTGCTCGCCAAAGCCAGGTAACTGGTGAAACTGGCGGCCCGGGAAGCGGCGGTCGTCGTTCGGGAAATGCGGCCGCAAGAGCGACGCGTGGAACGCGTTGTGCAGGCCCCGCGCACGCAATTCATCCGACAACTCCAACTGGTACGTCGCGCCCTCGCTAAGTACCTTAGAGATGCGAAACGGGCCCAGGTATTTCGGCGCAAGCTTGCGCGCGCGCCCTTTGGGCAAGGCCAAGTTCTTCGTTGACAGATAGACAAAGTCTCCCTCCTGAAAACCGGCCGCCCGGCGGTGCCTGTTCGCGTGAGTGGTTTGGTTAACCCTTGCGGCGATGATCGCGTCATGCGCGGTCATGATCGCCTCCTTCATCCGCTGGGCGAACGTCCGCACCCCAGGATATTCGCACTCGCTGGGCCATACAAGCGAGCGCGGCATCTGGCCATAATTCAGGTAAAACGGTGAGAAACCTGTCGTCTCAGACCGTGCCATGTTCATAGCTAACTCAATCGCCGGGAGACGCTGTACCCAGTCCTTCTGGTCAGGCCGAACACACTGGCGCAGAAGCTGGGTCATCGTGCGGTTCGCCCTCTCCGTCGCGCCATCCGACTGGGGGTGATATGCTGACGAGAGGCGGAGTTCCGTCCCCAATAGCTCGTGCAAGCGGCGCCAGAACGTGCTAGTGAACAAGGTATCGCGATCGCTAATAATCCGCTCCGGCAGGCCGTGCAGCTTATACACGTGCTCGAAGATCACCTCCGCCGTCTCCACCGCACCGTAAGTCTGCAGCGTTGGCACCAGATGTACCATTGACGTGAGCTGATCTATTATAACACAGATCATGTCGAAAGAGCCGTGCCGATTTCCGGACGCCGGGAGCGGCCCCACAAAGTCAATGCCGATGTACTGCCATGGCCGCCTCGGTACCTGAAGCGGTTTCAGGAGGCCTAGAGGCCGCGCGGTTGCCGATTTCGTCGTCGCGCACACACTGCACGTCCGACAGTACGCTGCGACGTCTGAAACCATTGCAGGCCACCAGACCTCCGCCCGCAAATATTCCAGGGTCTTGCGCGCCCCCAGATGCGCCAAGATGGAGTGCGCATGCCGCAGGAGGATCTCGCGTACCCGCCGAGTACCTATCAAGACATCCGGGACACACAGTTGGTGCGCCCCCTCCGCCCGAACGTACAGTAAGCCGTCCTTATACGAGAATGCAGGATGCTCATCGATCTTATCCACGATGCGACGAAAATAAGTGTCGTCCGCATAGCGTCCGCGCAGGCCCTCCGGGAGCTCCATCCCCAGCTCGCTCGCGCTATCAAGCACGCTGGAAGGTACGTTTATCCCGATCGCAGCCTGCGTGTCATCGTCCTGATCGCGTTCGGGGGAAATAATATCCATCAGCTCCGGAGACGCCCCGCCGGTTGCCCAGGCTGGTCCTTCGTCCAACAGCGCAGCCGCCTCTTCCTCAGAGGTGTCGCCGCCGCCCGGGGCCGCCGCGCTATCCTCAAGAGCCGGGTCGTCGTGCAATAGGCCCTCATGCATCGCGCGATAAGCTCCCGCTGCCTTGGGCTTAGCAGCCAATCGTGTCGACCGCCTCGGCTGGGGCTCGTCAACGATTGCTGCCGCTCCCGTGTATACGGGTCGGATAATATCCAGAACCCGCGCCACCGTTGGTACGCCACCACCGTCATCTCCCACAAACTCAGACTGCGCTCGTTCGATCCCAGCCGGCTCAGCACTGTAAATGCGTGACAGTGCATCCGCCAGCACGTTCGTTTCGCCTGGTATGTACTGCACGGAAAAATCAAATTCGTTAAGTACGTCTAGCCAACGGTTCTGACGACCGGACAGATCTTTCTGCGACATGAAATATTCAAGCGCCTTATGATCGGTACAGATACGAAACTTCGTTCCTAGCAGCAGCGGGCGAAAACGCTTAAGGGACTCGACGATCGCCAGCAGCTCCTGCTCGTGCACGGGGTAATTCTGCTGTGCCGAGTTGAATTTTCCTGACCAGAAGGTAACCACGGCCGCCGTATTCAGGTCCTCGCCCTGGCTGATATACCCGCTCGCACCGGTCAGCGATGCATCAGTAACCAGGTTGATCGGTGGCGCACCTTCGGAATAGTCCAACGCCACCCGCCTCCGGTTGCGAGCCTCGTGGACGGCCGCCTTGACTTGTTCGAATGCACGCTGGTGAGTGGCCGTCCAGTTCCAAGGTTTAGCCGTACTCGTCAGCGGAGCCAGGACACCCATCGGAACTCGAATACCGTCGCAGTCCTGCGCCAGGAACCCCACTGCGCCCAAGAAGCTGCTCAACAACGCCTTCGTCGTCGGCGTCTTCCAGTTCAAGACAGAATCGACCTTGTGCGGGTCCATCGCTATCCCACGTGAGTCGATCACATGCCCCAGAATCTTGAGCTTCTCTGCGAAGAAATTCATCTTATCTGCGCCCAGGAAGAACTTCTCGCGCCGAAGGACGTCAAAGACCATACGTACGTGTTTCATGTGGTCCTCTATTGTGTCCGAATAAATCACAATGTCATCCAGGTAGACGTCCATGAAGACTCCAATATAGGGCGCAAAGATATGGTTCATAACTGTCTGGTACGTCGTTGGGCCGTTCACGTCACCCTGTTGCAAAACGAGACTGACCATTGTCCCATCCGGCGTTGTAAATAGAGTTCGAGGCACATGCTCCGGCACCACACGGATCTGCTCGTAGGCATCTTTCCCGTCAATGATGCTTCTGTACTTATGCTTTACGACGTTCCGCAGGATCCCTTCTATGTCCGGCAACGGTGCGGACAGCTTATGCGTGTTAGCGTTCTGCTGACGCTTGTCCACCACTGTGCGCAGACGCAAAATCCCGTCCTCCCGAGCCGGCTTCGGAATCATGAGCATAGGCGACGAGTTCACCCCAGCAGCGAGCTGCCACCTGCCAGATTCGAGGTACGCCTTCTTCTTCTCATGCCAGAGCGGCCTTAGAGCGTCGGGACATTTTGACGGACGCCATGAATAGACCTTAGTCTCATCAATCAAGGGAATCGTGTGGTTGACATCCCGCAGCGGGGGCAGCGCGGCGCGCGCCCCATCTTGACATAAGTCCTCCGCTTCATGTGCCAGCTGCGCTCGTAACTCATCCAGACTCTCCTCCAGCAGTTTTGCTGCAGCCGACAAGATTACGGCCGTGTCTTCTCCATCCTGGATGGGAAGAGGCGCCGCCGATCCGACTACGACTCGCGTTGGATTCAGTCCCGAGATGACTCGATGCTGGTATATAAAAGGTGTGCCCAGGATCATATCATAGTTATCCAGGTTCGCCACATCGAACCGCTTACGACAGCTTATTTCCTGGTAGGAGAAGTCGACTGTCGTGCAGCAATTAATCTTGGAACGTGACCCATGGACCGCGAGCTGTACCGGTAAGGGTTTCTCAAGATACTCCTTCTGTAAAGAGAGCTGATCGACGAGCGTCGTAGATACAAAATCCGCCATGGAACCACTGTCGAGGAGGGCCCGCACGGGCTGCCCGTTCACTTCGACAGCTATAACGATTGGTCGGGGCATCACACGCGTATAATCGGTCGTGCGCATTGCATTCCGCTCGACCCCCGGTACAGCGTTACTAGGTATGTCCTTAGACTTCCCCTTCCGCGCTCGTCGGGGCCGCGCGCCGCACATCATGACATGCTGACGGCGCGCGCGACGTTCCTCAACCTCGCGTACGTACTCCATCAGGTCCTGCACGCTCCACCACTGCATGTGGTCCAAGACGATGTCTCGAAGGGCGAAATTCGCCGCCTGAAGCTGCTGGTGGGTGATGAGATAGTTGACCCCACTCAGTGCGAAGGTAAGCACGTACCCGTCGTCCTCGAGCCAAACTCTGATGATTTCACTCCAGTCAGTGTCATCGCCGTACTCCTCACGGAGGATGAGATCGACATGTGCCCGTATCCAGTGCAGGGCGGGGTACGACTCGTCAGGTGCGTCGCCTTGCGGAAATCGCATCCCTTGGTCTTCGCGCGATGCGCGCGAGACCCAGTCGAGCCATGTAGCCCTCACGGTACGTTGCACATCCCAAGAATCGTCGTCCAGCTGAGCTCTGCTGACGCGATACTCACTCACCCAGCCCGCGCGTGCCTCGGAGTCGTGTACTATGAAGGCGCGCTCCTCTGGGAGCTCCTCAACGAGGAAGCGTAGGTACGTGTCTGCGTCCGTCGCGCTCCTCGCGAAGTAACTCACGAAGAGGGCCTCTAAGTACTCCTCGCAGTCGCGCGCGTGCGCGCGCGCCCATACGCCCTCCGGCGCACTCGGACGAGTCTCCTCGATCCACGCGCTCAGCCAGCGACGCGCGTGGAAGTCAAGCTCGTACACGTCCGTGCGCGCGATGACGCGCGACTCGCCTGTAGTCTGTAAGCGCACTCTATACCCCCCTGGGTCGCGCTCGACGTTGACCAAGGCGTTGCGCTCCTCCGCAGACAGATCTGGGAACTCGCGCTCGAGCTGCTGCGCGAACAGCGCCCTCAGCCAGAATATTGCAGGAAGGTCGCGATCATGCGTTTCGCCGGGAGGGAAGGCATGGCCCCACATGGGGTTCCCTTCAAAACGTATGTAGTCGTTCCATCCCTCCTGGAGCATGTCCTCTATTGACCAGGTCGGATCATCTAGCTGTGCTCGTGTCACCACCCACTCCGCGACGTGCCACGGCGGCGCGAGCATGTCCACGACCTCGAAGTCAGCCTCGCCATAGTGCTGCACATCAAAACGCGCCAATGGTTCGCGGCCTGCCGCTACCGCAATCGCGGGGTCGAAATAACTGACCAGGCGTGCTCGCAGGTACTCCGCGGCATCGTCCCATGATGCGCGCGACCATACGCCCTCCGCGCGAGGTGCGCTGTGCCCCGAGTCTACAACTCGCATGGACGCGACGCCAACGGAGTCATAGCGCGGTGACCCGCGTGCTCGACTCGCGAGCTCCTCCAGATCAGCAAAGTGTATTGCACTCGCACGTACACCTTGCGTCTGAGAGGGAGCCTTCGCCGTCTTGCGGGTCTTGCAGTTGCGGCTCGTGTGGCCAACTTCCATGCAGGTAAAGCATCGGTCCTCCGCCCGCAGCCGGTCCAACTCCTCAGGCGAATGCTGAACCCGTTTTTCCTTCTTTTCAGGACGCTCGTTCCCCTTCTGGGTCGGTCCACTCCTGCCGCCCGGATTGGAGCGCTGCTGGGGCTTCTGCGTCTTCCCTGCAGCGCCCTGGTCCTTGCTTGGCACCCACGGCGACGGACCGTCGTCCCTGTTCGCAAAACGTCCCCAACGCCTGCCTGGGATGCTGCCTTGGTACGCCCGCTGCTCCTGTCTGCGGCCTTCCAGCGCGGTCTCGTGTCTCTCGGCATGCTTCACCAGTCTGGTGAGTTCGGTCTTCTCCGGATGGAATCCTTTCTCACGCAGATGGAAACGAAGTTCCTCATGCAACCCCTTCCAGAAAATTTGGACCAATTGGAAGTCCGTGACGTCGGAGAAACGTACCGCGAGGTGCTCAAGATCCCGCACAAAGTCGCGAACGCGCCGAGTTCCCTGCCTCGCCGTCTCCAATTTGGTACGTAGGCTGGCCTTGTAATCGGCTGGAAAACAATAATCAAACAGTGCTTCGAACAGGCTCGCCATCGTCCATTCTTCCGGGGTGCGCGCAACGTGTCTCATATAGAACGTCTGCGGCTCCCCAGCCATGAAGCGGTTAACGAACAGTAAAGCAACCTCGTCCGTGACGTCCGTGAGTCGTTGCCAAGTTTGTACCTCGAATACCCAGGCTTCAAACTTGTCCAAATCCGCAGCGCCGTCCCATTTGGATGGCTGTGGGACCTTCAGTCCAGCTTTCAAAGCTGCTTTTTTCGCTTTCTGGAAACTCCGCTTGCGCTGACGTTCCTCGCGTTTATCATAGGACTTCTTGTGGCGTTCCTCGGGCTCGTCAACATCTGGTACGTCTTCCGCATCGTCCGAGCCAGAGTCGTCGCTAACCGAAGAACTGTCCGGGGCCATGTCGTCGTCCGAGCTATCCGAGCTCGGAGGACTAGGAGGACCGTCTCCCCCTGCCGCTCCCGGCTGGAAGAACACGCCATCTGGCACCATGGACGGCTCGCGCTTGAACGCGCTCGCCGTACGTCGTGTGCGCGACGGTGCAGGAGGTCGCGACGCCTCCCGGGGGCCGCTCGCATCCATCGGAATCGGTGTAGAAGTGCCTCGCGCGTGTTGCTTCAAGAACGCGCGTTGTTTGCTCGTCCTGGGGACGCTCTTCCCTTTGGGACTAGGAGGCAAGTTCTCGATTTCGCTCTCAGACGATTCGCTGACAACTTCCGTAATGATTGCCATTGACTCTATGCTAGGTACAATGGCAGACCTGTAGCTAAGACCTAGCTGCCGCGCGACTTCGTCCTCCGAGTCGCTCCCGGACTCCATGTCCTCCCGCGAGGCGTTTCCTGAGACCGCTCCGGCACTAGGAACGTTAGAGGTACGTCCCCATTCCTCCGGTAGGGGACCCAGCTGATCCGCCGCGTCGCAGAGGTCAAACCAGTTCTGGAAGAACTTGGGTGACACCTCCACTGCCGCGCGCTGACCCGGCAGGGCTCGCGCGCGTGCGCGCACGAGCACCCAACCATCTCTGGCGTTGGACAGGTCGCGGAGCACGCCGGCGTGATCGCCAGGGCTCAACGCGAGCTCTGCCTCGGGAGCACGCGCAGCCAGAGCGGCGCGCGGCTCGACCGATGCCAGAGACTCTGGAGCGCACACAGTCGCGATGACCGGCGGCTCGACAGAGATTGCCCGCCCCGGAGCGCACACAGTCACAGAGACCGGCGGCTCGACAGGGTTCCCCCCAGGAGCGCACACCAAGACGGGCGGCTCGACTGGGTCCCTCCCAGGAGCGCACACCAAGACGGGCGGCTCGACTGGGGTAATCTCGGGGGCACACACCAGAGTGGGCGGCTCGACCGAGCTTCCAGGAGGAGCGACGGATCCGCCGTCTCGCTCAACTCCTGGGCGGGGCGCCGCGAATACTTCATCGCGCGCCCCCCCATCCGCTGCATCCCCCATAACCGCGTCGCCCTCCGCTTGAGGAGACGGGGGCACCCCACCACGCGCGGCATTGGTCTGCCTACGCGTGATGCGGCGCCCCAACGCTACGCCCTCCGCTACACCCTCACCATGATCGGCGATACCCCACTTCGCTGCCAGCGCGAGGTCGGAAGAAGGTCCGCGAACGGCCTTGGAACGACGGGGGATAGGGGCGGGGTCTGGGAGAGGGATGAAGAACGAGTTGGTAAGCTCACCTTGGGCTTCCAACTCGACGCCGTCGCGCGACTGTGCGTCGTCGCGGGGGTCGGCGTCGCGCGCCAGTACGTCGGCGCGCGCGAGGGCAGGGGCGGCCGCCTCGGGTGAGGTCCGCGTGCCCGACTGAACGTCCATAGTAGTCGACATGTCGTAGTATAGGTTTTTTGGTACGACGTCCTACGGGTGATCAGTCCGAGGGGTCGTCTGTGATACGAGAAAAGAAAGACTCAAAAAAAATGTGAGGCCCGCGAGCGCTCGACGTCCGAGATTCGACCTTGAGAGGAGCGCGGACGAGATGTCGAGTGTCGAAGGGGGCCTAACGAGAGAGATGGGTCGGCACACGAGGGAGTGAGTAGGAAATCCTCGTATCCCGAGTTCTGAGTTCACCGGTACGATACAGGGGGTCTTATATACTACTGAGGGTCAGCCACCCGAGAGGAACTGTATAGTACCAGGGAACTCCGAGGGACCAATGAGAAGACTAGAATAGAAGTACGAGAGAATGTAGAGTAAGATGAAACCAAAGGGGCTTGCGTGGCCTGGGGCTGACGCAAGCTAAAGAATGACAAAGCCGTAGGCAAGGGGTGACGCAAGCGCGAAGAGCTTGCGCAAGCCCGTAGCTACAAGGTACGGAGGACTCGATAGCACGAGGCTTCGGCTATCGATCCTGGACGCCTAAACGGGCAAGGTAAGCGCCTATCCTTACACGTAATATCGGTCGAGGACTGACTGACCAGATAGACCTGCGTATCACGAGAATGTGACAGAACGACGCGCGGTAAGTAAAGCGGGACAGGTGTACGGGACGATATCATGGTGGAACGCACAGATCGGGATCGTGGACGTGCGCGATCACGTCTAGCAAGACCGGCCATTAGCGCGTTGAAGCTCTGTACGTTGCACGACGCCCTTACATTCAACGCTGAGGAAGAGGATTAGAATGAGTCATCCAAGAGAGATGAGGTACGTATGACGCACATGTCACGGATCGCGACCCTAGGCCATATCAAAGCGTCTTGAGCAGCAGAAGTGACGCGATCACGTCCGAGTACGGAACGCACCAAGTATCGTATCCCTATCTAGACGAATTAGCGCGAGGTATCATGAGAAGATCGTTGATCATACGCACGATTGGTTTGCCGTACTGTACGAGATACTTCAGTAGAATCTTCATACCTATGAACAGACGAACTAACCTTCTGTGAGAGGTAGATACAATCCAAGCTGCGTAGTTGCAGTCAGTGAATGTGCGTGAGAGCTGGATCAGAAACGCCCTACAGTTCGCCGTAAATATCCTATAAACCAGTAAGCATCACCCTCCAGAAACCAGGGAAAGAAAGAAGACACTTGCTAGCTGAACGTGGTCGATAGCCCCGTTCCCAATTCTACTCGGGCGTCAGCCAACGCCACACGTCAAGACGTACGGAGGCTCATACCGAACTGGCTTAGAGCCTTTGTGCCCATCAAGGTGGTCAAGCTCCTCTTCCGGGAAGATCTTCTCCCCATGAATGGTATACCTATCCACCGCACACCTTCGTCATGCGGGCGCTTCACAGAGTCTACGGCGAGGACGTACATGATGTTCAGCGAGCCGTCCGCGTTGCGCCCGCGGATGCGCTCGAAGATGAAGTCCATGAACGCTGAGCCACGTCGAGTGATAAGACACGGGCGAGACTTTCAGCGCGAAATGAGAGGCACGTACCCTGGGCCTCGTGAGTGAACCCGAGCCGGATGAGGGCGTACAGTGTGAAAGACGAGTCGCGGATCCACGATGCTCTATACATCGGGAATACAGCCATCAGCACTCTCAAATGAACATTATACCAGAGGGACTGCTCACCGATAGTCCCTGAGAATGATCGCGCAGTTAGAGAATAATGTATAGATATGAATATGTTAACAGCGTACCAGTTCCGCGTCCCTCCAATATATTCCGGTAAGCTGAACGTCGGGCTAGCGACGACCGCGCCCGTGGGCTCGTAGATAAGCAACTTGAGCGCGAGTGCACTTCGGTTGACGGCCTCCTTCCACGAGCCGGTGTAGGTTGAGCGCCGGATCCACGCGTTCCAGTATGCGTTCGTTTCCTACAGAGTGGGATAGGCGTTATGCGCGGGGGTTGCACGAAGAGAGTGGAACATCACTCACGTCCAGCAGTTCGCGCATCAGTTTCTAGCTTCAGATTTCAGCGCGATTTACGATGGGAGCGGGGACAACCGCGAACGAACCTTGGTAAGGATAGGATCCTCGGGAGAGCGTAGGGTCGACGCGCCCGCAACAAGCTCTAAGGAAGCGTGTCAGCAAAGTCCCCAAAGGCAATCACTTGCGCGCTCACTCTCGTATGACACTCCGAGCTGACGCGCGACCTCGTGCGTCGGGTGCGCCTGGGGCGGAAGAGGCACGTCCGGAGGCGTCCTCAGCACAAACGTGACCGCCTGGCCCTCGCGCAACTCCAGCTCCGCATACACGCCCGTACCTTTATGCCCCTTCGCGCTCAAATCCAGCAACTTGAACTCCACCGTCGGTTCCTGGACGTTCTCCAAGCTCGCCTCGGAAACAAAGCGCAGGTCGAGCGTAAGCCCCGCGTCTTTGGACGCGAACTCGGCCTTGTGGTGCGGCCCGCGCGGGGAAGTGGGCGATGGCGAGGCGACGGAGGGATCGATGAAGATCTCGGTCGTGTGCGCGGAGCGGGCGTAGTTGAACGCGGGCGCGCACTCCATGCGGAGCGGCATGGTGCCGCGGATGACTTCGACGCGGCGGACGAGCCATGCGAGCAGAGGGCGGGTCGTCGTGCTGCTCGGCTGGCGCGGGAGAAAGTCTGGATGCGGTGAGAGCGAGCGGGGGTTAGCGTGGGACGTGAGAGGAGACGCAGAAACTGACCTGTGACGGTTGCGACACCTTGTTCGTTCAGGAACCTGTCAGGTGATGCGTTGTCAGCGCAAATTCACAATTCGAGGGGACGACGCAAACTTGGTTTGAAGGATCTGAGTCGAAAATGAGACATTTATGTGGGCCCTCGAAGTGCGTGTCACTCACATTAGAGTTTGGCAGGTAGCTTTGCTTGGTAGTGAAGGGGACCGTCGGCGAGATAGAGAAGTGACCGCCCTGTACAGACGACACACGAATGCATTGGGAACCGTTGTGCCGCTGCGTGATGTGTAACTTTACCTTGTCTTTGTCCAAGATTCGAGCGAAAACGGAAGGAGAATCGAAGTTGGGAACGCAGTAGCTCTCGACTGTGAGATGATTAGATGCCTGCTCGTTCTTCGCCCGGCCCTTGCGCGCAGCATAGAGTGAAATATGTCCCTCGTATCACAGGAACAAGCCGATGGCGATTGCGCGCATACAAGCACACTGCTCACCGAGAGAGACATCTTGGACACTAGCCTGAGAGCGTCCACAGTGAACGCGAAAGACTTACTGGAGCCGTCGATGCTGACCTAGTCAAAGATAATTGGCCGAAGGAAGATGGTAAGAGTGAATTGAGACGTACTAGAGCAGCAGTCCGAAGGTTCCCAATCCTAGAAAGAGGCGGCACTTCATGAACCCGTGATTTTGCCGAGAAGCCCACGAAATGCGAACGGGAGACTCACAGGCCGTGATCAGCTATGGGAATGTAGCCCCGCTCCTCCTGTGGCTGGTTCATGTTCATCATCGTTCTATGGGTGTTTGCGTGCAGGAAGTCGTCGCGGGCGAGTGCGGGGAAGGAGAGAGAGCGACGGCAGCTGGGGAATGCGGGGCAGGCTTTATGCCATCATCGCCCCGATCCGAATCGCCGACGACCGCAGGCGCCCATCCGTGTAACGATACGTGACTAAGACGCACGTGATCGTGATGCACTAATCTAACGCGCTGGCGTACACCCTTAAGGTCTGCTGTTCTCATCCACGACCCACGCACACGTTTTTCTGGTACCACAACGTGTCGCTGACTGCGCGCACACATGACCCAACTGCTCGGGCATAGACGGGGTGAGTGTGAGAATTCTGAGTCACTCGGCGCCTTGATAACTTCAAATGAGCATGTTCTCATAGTGCACTCGCCGGTAACACCTCAAGGGTCGGTTGGGACATACGAGCGTAGCATTACGAAAAAGCAGCTTTACAGATTGGTACAGTCCATATGGGTGAGGAGCTGTAGCTTGAGCAACCATAGTGTCGTCAACATAAGATGAACGTTCTGATAAGAAGTAAATCCTCTACAACTACGCCACGGCCCTGTGTTCTACATGAAAATGCGTCTCCCCTAATGAGATTCACGCGCTCATTATCAACGGCAGAGACAGATTGCTTACTGAAGCTCAACTTCAAGGGAACTTCCTTCTGCTACAAATAGTACGCCGCGATGCAGCTCCTCGCACAAGGTGGCGCGGCGCCCATGGAAAGCAAGCAGGGTAAGTCTCAGGATGACGATATCCTTGTCGCACGCCTACTGATGCTCGTTGAACCATGTACGCGCTTGTACGCACAGGAGGAGCGCATAGAAACACCCCTGAGTACGCCGTTCTTTCCCTTGTATTGCTACAGCACGACCGACTGACGCACAATTAAGTGACGGGCTTAGACGAGTATCACACGAGCATCAGCGGAAACTGTAAACGGTCATAGACAAGCCAGCTACGTGCACGCGTCGCATGTACTCCAGGTGTATTGACGTAGTAGTGGAACTCGGCATCTCTATGAAGCCGTAATAAACAGCCCGAGGACGTCGCGAAGCTAGCCTCGTTCCTCGTGCACGACGAATCCGTGTTTAATGCTGGTGCGTCCTTCTGTTAATTTCCACTCAGGTGAGTCGTATCGTCCGCACAGTCCTTTATGCAGACTGCTATATTCGAACAGTATATTTATTATAGAGGGGACGCAGAAACTCGCGGAGAGACGGACCGCCGACGGGTACCACTGTCCAAGCACCAGAGGACAGCGACCGGGAGGACGCGCGCGACGCGGGGCAGGGGCGCGTCGACAGGAGGGGGCCCCTGCATGTTTTTAACAGCGAAGCTGACGCCGGAATATCTAGCGACGCCATCTACGACCGCAACGCGGACCAGCGACGAGCCTCCAGTTGACAACCTGAGCCCTGTGCAGCTTCCTGATTCAGGCTCATTGTAACTACAGTCGTGTGGATAGATCACGTTCCATCTTTTAGCATAGTGAGGAGATGGATCGCGTTGCTGGTAGGAGGTGAAGAAGCACTCTTGATATCGGCCATCTGCTTGAGCTGTCTTCCCCTCTACCTTTCTAGGCATCGAATCGTCCTACTTTCCAATCGCAGTATCATTTTCGCTCTGTATGGGACTCAGTGTGTTGAAAGAATCAAAAGCCCTCGATACATCATTCCGTAGCTATATGGGAAGTCGATCGAGTGCTGTCCGGGCTCGCTCATCAGTGTCCCTCGATCCTCTCACTTATACCCCACCCGAGACAAGCCGGGCTCAGTCGCCCTCTTTCCTTCCACCTCTGTCCCAGCGGACGTGTCTGTCGACCTCCCCTCACTGTGCTATGATGATGATGTTATCTCCGCTCTGTATTCTCGCGATCTTCACTGCTAGCGCTTCTGCTTCATTGCAGATAAGCATGCCGTATGTAGAATCTCCCTAACCCAGTTTTCCGTCCATGTATGTACTGATATACACATGATCAGCCGCGATCTCGTTCAGTGTACCCCTGCTGAGATCACTTGGAGTAACGATGTGGATGGCGGTACGCGTGGCGCCTCTTCTCTCAACTACCGAAGTTCAAAATAATCTGTGTGGTAGCGCCCTATGTCCTGCAGCTGGTGAGACGCATTGTTTTCTCTCATTGAAAGTATGTCCTTTTTTACGGAGAACATGTCTCTTGTTGCAGCTGTGAGATCCTCTTTCTGAATATTGCTCTTTGATTGGTCCATGCTGAGGTTCCGATAGAATCATTTCCAACTCGGAGTCCGTACTACTAGATCCTGACCACAATCTACAGACGTACAGTGGCATCAGCAGCAAATCATTCCTGTGGAGTACAAATGTTGCCGCAGGCTAGTATCATATTTCATCATCCCTTTAATTTATCTCAATATCTAGAATCCAGGCAACTCTGTTCTTGTTCGTCTTACCGACAATCAGGGCAACATGGCGACATCAAAACCCATCACTATACAGTCTGGCCGTAAGTGTCGCATCTTACCATTATTCGTCTTACACCTCTCATGTTTTGCTCAACAATCAGCGGACAGCGCTTGTTTGGAGAAATCCAATCAAACATCGCCGGTTGGATCTTCGATGTCCGAGTCACTGTCCCGTTCTAGCAAAACGTATGTCCCAGCTCATAGAGACTTTGTGTATCGTTCAATCAATTGTGACACGAATATAGCAGCACTGGAGGAAACAATACTTCTACAAATGCGCAACCAACGGCAGACTCCACAGCGCCTCCTGCGGCTATCCAATCATCGAGTCCATCGTCAGCAGAAAGCACCGCAACTTTGAGTTCCGTTCAAGGTGAGTATATGAAGTCACTCATCTAAACACATTCTGATATAACACCCAGGCAATTCAAACACAGACTCGTTTATGATGCCTAGCGGGAGCTCAACAGATTCGAAAACTACCGTGACAGAGTCGACTCTGGGGAAGCCAACGGGGGCAGACTCGAACGGTGGCAGCGCAGGCTCTTCAGTCGGGATCAGCTCGAACACCGTGAAGGGTATTGCAGCCGGGGGCTCAGTATCATTCCTCTGCCTCCTTTTAGCCGCGGCATGGGCTATGAGACGTCGACGGTTACAGGCCCACGGAATAGACAGAGGGCTAATTCAAAATCCAACTCCCTATCCCATTGGTACATACCTATGCTCTCTCGCACTTGGTGTTCATCAGAATCTGACTGTTCACTCAGAAATGCTTTCAGAAGGATCCGTGCTCCAACAAGCGCATAAACAGGGTCGCAATTCCGAGACTGAAGAGGAGGAGCGCGTGTCTGGAGAAGAACTTCAGGCTCCTCCCATCGTATCTACTGAGGACAGTGTTCTACCTTCACCACTTGGCACATATGGTTCCGGCACTGTGCAGGGCGCGAGCCTACAGCAACCCGAGCCTTCGTTCAAGCCATGTGGAGCACACTCGAGGCGATCTACCGCGACTTACCAGGAAGATATGAGGCCCATACCCCATTCGAGAGACTCTCCAGCCGGGATTGCAGTCGCGACTCGGAGTATTCAGAGAAGGGTTGTGCATACGGAAGACGGAGGCGTGCGTTTGCAAGGCGGCCCGCTCGGAGACCCAGACGTCTTGACTGACGAGTCCGAGATGGAAGGTAGTGTGATCGAGTTGCCGCCTCCATATCGTAGATACTGAATAGATGACACCGCTGTGCGCGCGCCGGGCGATGCGTAGTACATACCTCAGGCCTCATATAGCTGGCACGGGCGGGGTTCTGTGGATGTCCTGATCGCGGAGAGAAGAATACTGTACACACCTGACGCGCACGTATTAGAGATACTTGGCCGCTACTCAGACGGGGTCGCGAGGAGCACGGAGGACTCAGGAGTGCTGTGTGATCAAGGAGCGGCGCTTGCGGCCCGGGCACCGAGATATTGTTTGCTTGTATTTGGATGTGGCTGGAGGTCGCGATTGATGATTTTACGCCGCTCGCGCGATCCCGCATACTTCAAGACTTCGCCAAAGAGCGTTGGTCTTGGATCCCAAGTAGTCTCCGTGGCCGACCACAGATCCCAGCGTTCGCCATCATCCACGCTGTCCTGTGAGCACCACCACCCCCACTCTCTACATGTCTGCGATGGCAGCCCACTTACCGCACACACGCCGCCCAGCTCGCCCGTGACCGTCATCATCATCAGCCTCTTCACATCTTCTTCCCTCGAGACGTCCTCTTAAATAAACACTACGCAAATCCCGTACCCGTCCTTAAGCTTGTCCGCGAGCGCGACGAGCCGCGTCTGAACGTAGAAGAAGTCGAAGGGCCCGTCGCGCGCGAGGCAGGTCGCGATGGCGTGTCCAATGCTTTCTGTGGCCCCGGTGACGATCACGACGCGCTTTGGGGTCGACACTGCGGTGACTTCAGGTTTCGGGAACGATGGGGGAGAATGTGGGGGATGACTTCTTTTCGGGTCCGCGCTGACTTTGTGTAGGCTTTTGTATGTCGCGCGTCCGACGAGCGAGCTCCAACCCGTGTCCTTGGAAGATGGCTATGTAAAGCCACGATCGCTTGCTGAACATCAACATCAAAGGAACCTTCTTTTGCTACAAATACGCTGCAATGCATCCTCTCGTGCAGGGTGGCGGTGGTCGTCTTATCGGTGCAGCGTCCATGGCAAGCAAGCAGGGAACGTCTCGGACCGGAGTTAACTCTTTACATCCGCTCGCTGACGATTGCTTTACCTTGCATGCGCTTGTGCGCAAAGGAGGAGCTCATACGGCTGCTCACACCACAACGAAGTTCGCGATCCGTGGAATGACATAGCGTGCAGCGATGGACTATGGAAAGCATGGCATCACGGCGAATTCGTATTCGCCTGGTGTGATAGAAACACCCCCCGAGTACGCCGTTCCTTCCCTTGACTCGCTCCATGGTTACTGATTGTTTCACGATCTAGTGGCCGGCTTGGACGAGTATCACACGAGCATCAGCGGAAACTCTAAAGGGTCGTGGACCAGTCAGGTACGTGCGTGCGTCACGTTTACTTCAGCTGGGTATTGACGTACACGGTTCTCGGTATGCAGTGAAACTCGGCTTCTCTGCCAGGCCACAATGGACAGCCCGAGGATGTCGCGAAGCTGCTATCGTTCCTCGTGTCCGATGAATTCGTGCCGTTGATTACCGGTGTGTTCTTCCATTCATACGTTCAGAAGTGCTGGCACCTGACTTGAGCCGCGTCCGGACCCGACCGCACGTTTTAGGTCAATCGGTGAGTTCGCTCGCGTCTTCTCATTTATTATTTTTTGATATTGATTCCCTTGATAGTATTCTGCAGACGAGGGATTTGCTTCGACTAAGAGAGGAAGGTGT
Source organism: Grammothele lineata (assembly GCA_002150815.3). NCBI lineage: Eukaryota > Fungi > Basidiomycota > Agaricomycetes > Polyporales > Polyporaceae > Grammothele > Grammothele lineata. The sequence goes on from NDFF03000002.1 coordinate 187,584, forward strand.
GGACACAGGTTTTCACCGCCAGTCCGCAGTTCGAGCAGAGTTATTTTATGTTGCATTGGTGTTGAATTGATGTACGGAGGCACCATTGCCGGTGTATCGTGGTCTGATGTCATGCATGACCCACGGCATCTTGCGGAATACCCGCATGCAGCATTGAGCGGCTTCTTCGTCTCTCGTGACAACGATGGCAGGCGATAAGACTCAGTTACGCCCTCTTCGTCCGTATCATTCTTGAACTGCATCTAGGTCAGTCGCATAGTCCCTACCGAGAGCTGTCTCTAACAACAGTATTTATTCCCTCCTAGATCGATGTTCCACTATGTCGGCAAATGATGATAAGAATCCCGCTAGTCCTCGGGTTCCCACAGAACTCTGTCTCGCTATCATCGACGAGGTCGCTATCGACAGCCGAAGCAACGTTCTGTGGAAGCGCGCCGACGTCGCTCAGCTCCAGCAATGCTCACTCGTATGTCGCGCTTGGCGGCCCCGAGCTCAGTATTGGATCTTCTGTGTCATTCACGTGGAGAACGTCAGCCAGTTGCGTAGACTTGTGGCCGTGTTCGATACCGCGCCGGCTCTCGCATCACACGTCCAGTTGGTCAACCTCATTTCATTAACATTCGGGTCCAAACTACATCCTCCTTGGAATACAGTTTGCTTGTTCCCTACGCTGCTTGGACAAAGACTCACGAACAAGGTGACCATGTATGACGCGGTTTATTGGACAATAATACTCTAGGCCTGCGTGAGAGGCGGTGAGAGGAGGTGAGCGCGGGTGAGAGCGCGTGAAACCCTCGAAGCGCCCACTTTCACCAGCTCTCACCCGCTCTCACCAGCTCTCACCCGCTCTCACCAGCTCTCACTCGCTCTCACCAGCTCTCACCCGCGCTCACCTCCTCTCACCGCCTGTCACCTGCGCCCACCGCCTGTCACCTGCTCTCATCCGCGCTCACCCGCGCTCACCCGCGCTCACCTGCTCTCACCACCTCTCACCTGCTCTCACCACCTCTCACTTGCTCTCACCGCCTCTCACCACCTCTCATCAGCTCCGATTTGACCACCGCCAGTCAAGATCTGCCGCTGATGGTGGTGTTATCTCGCAACCGCTTCATCCGTTCGAGCCGCGCGCAGGCACCAGGGTCGTGTCCATATATGGTAGGTGTATCAATCACGCGCAACCCCGGCCCTCCTGCCGGACGGGGGAGGTTATTTAAGCCGCTCCTCGGGCACCTCCGGCGAGATTTCGATCGAGAAAGGAGATCTAAGCCAAACAGCCTCTCCGGAGGCTTCGAATTCCTCGAAACCGCCGGTTTACTACTACTCCCTCTCCTAGCTTCTTCTTGCGGGCACCTCTCCGGCCCGTCTCGCTGCTAGATAGATTCCTAGTTTACCGCATGTACTGCCGTACTCCAGATGCAATATATTTACTTCTCATGGACTCAATTCTGCCGCTCCAGTCCCCGATTTATCAGGGCCATTGGTTCTACCGCGCCCCAAGCTACACCCAATCGGAGTGTTGTCCTCTTGCAGCATGACTTGATCCCCTCGTCCCTCTCGCATTCCGCTCCTACCCCTCTGCGCATCTGAAATCCCCCTCCACTCTGTTTTGTCTCCCCATTTCCGCACCAATACCATCTATTCCGCCGACCCCATGAGCACTGCTCTCCAGAACATTCGCGCCGCTCATTTTGAGCTGGAGCGATGCGTGAACAGGGCCGTACGCACTCAAGTGGGGGATAGGGCGAGACTGGGAGAACTGCGCAATCAAGGGCTGGCATTAGCTCGAGCAGCGGAAGAGGTGAGAACGTCTCCGGCATGTGCTCCCCAGTTTCCTCATCCCCGCCCGGCACTTCAAGAACCGCGAGTTGCTCGCCCCCGAAGAGCGCGAAACACTCGTCCGTAACATCAGCATTTTGCTTGATGAGCTCGACCGGGCCTGTCACCAATCGTCCGACCCTCCTCAAGGTCCCCCGCTACGCCCTACTCGAGTCATTCACACCGGACGCCGTGGTCGTCCACGCATAGAAATCGACTCGACGTTTCTTGAGCACGCATATGAATTCAGCGGCCCAACAAAGATCTCCCGGGCACTCGGTTCATGTTCAGCGCGGACCGTCAGGCGAGCAGCTCTCGCTCAGGGCCTTGCAGAGCCAGCACCGCCCGTTTTCTCCGTTGTAAGCGACGGGGACAATATCGACATCATTCACACAACTGCAACTGCCCCCGTGTCCACGCTGACTGACGACGAGCTCGACCATGCTATCCGCGCTATCCTCACCGTCTTTCCAACTTTCGGGCGCTCTATGGTGGCCGGCACCCTGCGAAGCGATGGTCACAGAGTCCCCGAAGCTCGTGTCGCTCAGTCTATGGTACGCATCCAAGGAGCACCCGCTTCCTTTGGACATCGCGTTCTCACTCGCAAGGTCTACCATGTCCCCGGGCCCAACTCTCTCATACATCACGACGGCCAGCACGGTAGGTCTATGATTGGTTGGGACCGCGCTTTGGACCTTCCTCCGTCTCACGCTCTGACGCACCTCTCGCAGGGCTGATTCGTTGGAAGTTCGTCATTCACTGTTTCATCGATGGATACTCAAGGTTCGTTACGGGAATCCGTGTCCACGACAACAACAGAGCGGACACTGTGCTTGAGCTCTTTTTGGACGCCGTCGAGCTTCACGGAGTTCCCAGTCGTGTGCGTGGGGACCACGGGACGGAGAACCTGCGCGTAGCTGAGTGGATGGAGGAAACTCGGGGTCTTGGCCGGGGATCGTACATTTGGGGCCCGTACGTTCTACTTTCTCTACCGGCCCATTTCAGACCTTGATTTTTTGATTAGGAGCGTCCATAACACGCGCATAGAGCGGCTTTGGTACGATGTCACCCAAGGGTTCGGCGGCAAGTGGAAGACCTTCTTTCTCGAGCTCGAGAATTACGCAGGCCTCAACCCCGACAACCTATGTCATCTCTGGCTCCTTCACCACCTCTTCCTCGGCATGCTTAATGAAGACGCTCAAGACTGGGCTGCGTCTTGGAACTCTCACAAAGTGCGCGTTCGGGGAGAGCGACCGGACACTCCCTCAGAACGGTTCATGTTTGGTATGGTTCAGCACGGCGCCCGGGGACTTGATTTCTTCCCGGAGAGTCAAGAGGATGTTGACATAGGCAGTGTGGCTGAGTATGGGATAGACTGGGATGTCATTGATGACCCGGTCCTCATGAACCATCACCACCAGCACAACCCAACCATTGACGACCCGCATGGTCCCTTTTCCCCTTTTGCGACTGCCCCGACGCAGCCCACTCACATTGAAGTTACACCACCAGACGTCCCCCTTAGCGTAGATCAGATTCAGTACTTAGACACTTACTTGGCTTCTTCTTTTGACCTCGGCTCTCGCGATATGTCTGTTCGACGGAGTATATGGGCTACTGCTCTGGACCTCTGTCTTCAGCTTACTGCACAGTAGTCCCCCAATAGAATGTCATGCTTGTTCCATCTATTATTGATTACATATGGTCTTCACCATCAGTCTCCTCTATCAAGGCTATCGATGACGACGGATTTCAGGGATTAAGCGCCGGATTCGCTCCTCTCCCCTTGATCCCTTCGTCACCCCGATGGCATCCCGTCGCACCCGGAGAGAAAGAACTGGAGAGCCATTCGATGGCAGCGGACCTCTCCGCCGCCACGCGCCTGGATATGCTTATGTTCCCGCCGACTGGAGCCCTCCCACTGCGACTGCTGAGCCTTCCGAGCGTGAGTTACGTATTGCAGCACGTAACGCGCGGAGGGAGACACCAGCTGCCGCGCCTCCCCCCGAAGGATCCACTGGGCATCTAGGTGCGTTATGCAGTTTACACATCCAGTTTCTGCTTACCGGAGACCTTCCCAGATGCACAGAACACGTCACCAAGTGGTATTCCCCTTGGCTCGGACGCTACCCAGATCAACGCTGTTTCCGACGCCTGTAATGGTACATCCCTGCGCACCACAGATCATTTTGATGCATCCGTGCTGGAACACTCGTCCACCATCGTAGGCCCAACCACTACTTCCTCTATCGGCTTCCTCACCCATGCTGTAAGCTCACTCCCTCACCCCCATATCGCTCTCCTCATGTCTTCCAGTCGTTCGAGCCCACCCCACTTCAACAACACCTGCTTTCTGACCAAGAAAACCTTGAGCCAGATGGAACTGCTCCGGTGAGCATATCCCAACACTATATGCCTCCTTGCCATCCGATTCCGACCTTGTGCAACCTGCTACGGACAGAACAACACCCCTCCCCCCACTGGCAACGCGAGTCTCATTTCCCAGCACATTTCCGGTAAGTCATAATTGCGGCATTTAGCCTTGGCTTACGTCCAAATGTAGGTCCCCCACGGCCATTCATTCCGTCCACTGCCTTCATAGGACGTTTGCTTGAGAGCAGACGAAATGCTCCGAGCACGGTTTCAGCAGTAAGAAAACTCTGATAGTCTCCGTAACAGCTGACTCACTCTGCATGCCCCGCCCTGCCTTTCTCCGCCCCTCGCGCCCCTCTTTATTCAGGGATTAGATGGCAGTGGCTCAGGGCCGGCTGTCTCCGCAGAAATCGCCATCCCCCAAATACCCAACATACCTTTCCTTCACATTTCAGACGTCTCCCACCGCCCGGAAGAGAGTCCTGCCAACGGCACCCTTTCCGCGCTTTTTGAAGGCAATCCTCTCAACAATGAGGACGTCTCCGGGATGCAAGCTGCTTCGGGCGCGACCCCACCCTACCCCCAGTTCTCATCAGAGCCAACCCACACTGGGTCATTGGGTATGTCCCTCCATTACGACGGCAATTCCCACGAAACGTTATACCAGCCCAACTGGCCAACGGAGACCTCAGAGACGTTCTTGCCCGCCATGCCGCCCGCCTTTCCATTTTCCGAAGACCCGTTCAATTTGACGAACAGTCACAGCAATTCCGCTGTCCCCGATGCATCTCCGATGCAGCAGATCCCGCCTATGATCCACCATACGTCTCCGATTGAGCAGAGCAACGTCTCCGGTAAGATTGCACTTTGTCCCCGGGGTCAGACTTCCCTCTAAATATTTCCCACTTCGGTTTTGTGAAGACGCGTTAATTCCCATCAATATCCTTAGCAGTACCGTGGGCCTCAGCCCGTCTCCCACGTCTCCGACGCCTGCCGTGCCCCCTCAGCCTCTCCCGGTTGAGCAGGCATACATCTCCGGTAAACGTAGCTTGTCCTTCAGCACCATACAACCGTCTAATTTCCTCCCCCAGTTAACGACCGCATCAAAGCATACCTCACGGCGCGATTCGCACGGCAGTTGAACGCTGCTTTGGACGCTGCCTCCCCGCAATCACGATATGGCACTGCGTATCAGGATGTCATTGCTGTCAAGATGGCTGCTGAGGTATTACGCGAGCTGGGAATCGTGACCGACAGTCCTCATTGTAAGGTTGTCTCAGTTGAGGTGGAGCCCGGCGTCCAGCTCAACATCAGCGGGGACGCAGTCTTTCACTGGATACGCCCGGAAGTCGCCCCAATCTCGTTTCGCAACACCCGCTCCTACATACAAAAGTTTGCAGCGGTTTACAAAGTTCTTTGCGAAGTTCACCCCGACGGAAACCTCCCCCGGAACAGCGCGGCTGCTGAGCTGTATGGCCATCTCTCCGCGCTCATGAAGAATGAGAACCATCTCCCCGACGGTCGACTCGATGCTACCCATCCGGCAGCCAAGGCCAGGACCCGGACACTTGTGAAGCTTGTCCAGTCGATCACTGCCTTGTCCCCATACAGCGATCACCACATTAACGTTCCTCACATCTCAGACTACTGAGTAGACAGCTAGGATATGTAGTAAGACATGTATCCTCTTCTGGGCAAATATTGAACCGCGAATGTCATCTCTCCGTCACCGAAACAGCTCGTGTGGAGGTTTACTCTCTATTTTGACATGTTCTGAATACCGGACACATATTCGCCACTTCATTTCATAACCCAAGTCAAGCAGGTAATTTCAAGATGTGCCCGACGTACATTGATACGATTAAATCGGATTCATGGCTATGTGAAAAAGTTACAAGTTCATGCCCTGGAATGCGAGCGTATTCACGTCATCTTTCACCTCTTCTACAACCTGTTTCGCACTCTCAAGAATTGTCTGCGTCATGCCCATCCTTCGGCGCAAATCTTCCATATCATAAGCAAACATCGACATAGGTTGGATCTACTCCGTTATAATCAGCATAGGCATTTGATTCAGACAAGAAATGCAGGCTGTACGAACCTCGAATTCCTGACCAAACTTCCACCAGGATGGGCATTCACCAACTGACGGCCCAGTGGGTGGCCACTTCCACCAAAACGTGTCCTTTTCGTCCTCAGGGAGCTTGCCAAAAGTCTTGCCACCCAGGCCTTTCAGCGTTTTCAGAAATGCCTGCTTGTCCAAGGTCTCCATGCGAACCTCCAAAGCCCGATGTTGAACATTGCAGGACTTGAGCAATATGCGCAGAGGTTCGCAATCGGTTGCGACGCACTCGTCGGGATGTTGAATTCCAGAAATCGGCCCCACATGGGGGAGAATAGAACAGAGCCCTATCAAGGGCATGACCGTCCACTGGATATAGGAAGTCAATGGCATTCCTTCTGTGTCTGAATAGGACTCTACTTCCTCACCAGCTCTCGTGCAAGGCCATTTTTCCACCGAAGACGCTGGCCCTCGTCAGGGCTGTCGGGGAGTGCTGCTAGGGCTTCGCCAATGCGCCACATGATGTACATTATCTCCAGTCGAGCAGAATCGAGGGTGACACGCCGTCCGAGCTCTCCATATTCCTCAGAGCTGGGAAGGGGGAGGTGAGGATCAAGCCGTGACATGACGGGGAGCAGCAGCGAGCAGCACCCGCCTCACTCTGACGGGCGGGTAAGCCCTTCCTCCACCTGAGCTTTCCAGATTAGTACGATCTGGCTCTCGAAAGGGTCCATTGGTGGGCACATGTGACCAAGTACGGTGCCGCGTGATATTTTCGGCCCGAACATGTGCCACTCTGGACTCCATGTCTCCGGGGAGGCTAGATTGCCTATGAGGACGTGTCCGCCACAATCCGAGCAGTCACAAGGTAGCACATGCGCATTTAAATGAGACCGCAATCGAATCAATCCAAACGCTCGAGCGAATTAATAGCCATGCAACAGAGCCCTCCCATTTCCGCATTGTATGCAGAAAACACCTATTGAAAGGGGAACGCGATAGACAAACCGGAGACGGTAGGCAATTCGCAATTTTGGTCGCATCCTGCCTGGTTGTCCTAAAATCGGATATCATAGTGCGCCGTCTCAATCCGAGTCTCCGATATCCGCGTAGGCATCTTCCTCCCAATGAAATGTAGCGCCTGGCCCACCCAGCAGCCAGACATCTGGAAGTAACCATTAACTCCGAGTACGCAATACGCATAGAAACTATACCCAAATCGCACCTACCGTTTACCACGTCTCCTACATTCCGCCACTGCCACTCCCATGGAGGACTATATCCAACGTCGGGCGTACGGCCTCTTCCTCCTTGCCGGATTCACGCCATAGCTTGCATACATCCTTCCTCGAAAAGAGTGCCAGGCAGAATCGCGTGCCGTTGACGGCCGGCACTGCATGCTGCAAAAACCGCGCAAAATTCAGCTGCACCGTCCCCGAGTCGTAGGGAACTGATATTCCCAAAGGTTTTATTGCAAAATATGCTTGTTCACCGTAATTTCCGACGGTGAGAACCAGGTCGAGAAATTCGGAAGCGTTGAGACTGTCGCAGTGAAAGATAGCCTCGCGGTTGGCGATGACCTGGCATGCTCCGAATGTGAACGGCCAGCTTGCTGTCACAGGTTGGCGCGCTCTGCATTCCGCCAGACGAGCAGAAAATATTCGATACTGCTGTGGATTGATGATGGCGAGTACGGCGTTAAGGATGTTGCCCACGTCTTCCATCTCTCTCATCCAGTTCTGAACGACGACATCCCCGAACGACGCAGTGGGAGCTATGTTCTCCTTGCGATGCTGAGGCGCGTATCAGTTAGTGAGACATTCCTCTATAAAAGTCATGGACTTATATTGACCTGTTTCATACGAGGAAGTGTGGCAGGGGATATGTAGCATGAGCCTGCTACCGGACATGTATTGTCTGTCTTGAACAGTGTGGCAGACTGGCGCCACTTATCTCCACCATTTGGTCTCTCCCATTGCTTCGCTTGCGGGAGCAGGGCACAGGCATCGACAACAGTTCTCTGCGGAGAGAGATGAGAGACTTGGGTTCAGGGGCAGAGAGCAGGTACTCACATTCAGGTCGTCGGGTATCAATTTGGGCAAAGAACAGGCCAAAATGACTCCCGATTTGTCTAAGAAAACGGCGGGCTCGGGAACCATCGGAAGGTACCCGGCCGGAGTGGGTTCAGCGAGAGGCGGGAAGCGAGAGCGGTCCCAACCGTCCCCGGGTAGAGACTTTTGAGATGTGATCGCTCCCGAAAAGTCGGATAGGGTCCAAGGCACCACCCCTGCACCATGTCAATGGTCTGTAAGTAATGCGGAGACCTGCAGACAAAAATCAGGCTCACATTGATTCCTCATCGCCTTAGCAAGGATCATTCCCGCTCTATTACACGCGGCGACCAAGTCCATGCTGAGGATGGTAGCCCCGGGGTTTGAGTGCGAGAATGAGACCGTATCATCCTTTGCTGCCATATGTAGGTTGAAGCTCTCTCGAACGAGTTTGTGCACTGCGTGACCGCGGGTAGATAGATCTGTTGGGCTGTTATGAGTGATGGGAGACATATCGTGCGTGACTTTGATAGACGACAAAGGAGGGAAGGAGAAACCGAAGATGTACATTGACGACAAAAATCGCGGACGATCCAGGAACCTAACATGAGGCGGCCATGTGGAATCTCGCGTGGAACTTGAGGCCGGCGTTCTCGCAATTGCACACGTAAACAGAGTCGAGGTATTCGTTCAGGGCACGAACGATTACGTCCTTGGAAGACATGTAGATACACTGGGTGATATTATATTCCAACGCACGGTAAAACGTATCATACAATTAAGCATTGTCCGACTCCTGGCCTTCAGGTGTACCACAATTCCAATTCGCAACATCATTTCCGGGGGCTGCCTCTCCTCGAAAGCGTCCGGCGCGAGCCTCGAGGGCTGCCATGTCCAGAGGATCCGTGTGCAGAGTTGGGACCCAATCCAAACACGAAGCCAGCGGGGGAGACGCGTGCGCTCGCGTGCACCAGAGGGTCTCCGCTCGATGAGCCCGCCCATCCAAATCCGCGCTCTCGCTAACGTGCGGCTGCCACGTCATCGAGTCCGAGCCCTTGCAGCGCGCGCCGAACTCCCTCCTGTATGGCTTCGTCAATGGAAGCCTGGTTTCCTTGGTTGCGCTCCTCCTCGCGTCGCCGCCGTTCCTGTTCGCGGTCCAGTTCCAGCTCTGCGAGGCGATCCACCAGTCGCCCCAGCGTTGCGTCCGTTCCCGAGATCGGAGAATCCCTGTCTAGCGCAGGAGACCCTCCGTGCGAACGCAATTGGTCTTCTAGAGCCGTGATGCGTGTGCTCATCCCCTGCATCTCCGCGCGTGCTGCAGAGAGCTGCGCGTATAGCCCCCTCTCTTTCAACTCGGACCGCTCACTGACGGGAGCCTGCCCGCCGGAAGAGGCGTCGTCCGTGGGCATGAAAATGGCCTCGTCGGCCGGGGGAGTGTCCAGACTAACGGTTTGTCGGTGAGGGCTGGAAACGTTCGACAGAGGGGGGCGGGGAGATGTTCCAGAGCTCGCAAACGGGGAGGTAAACGGCTCACGCAAGCCATGGATCGAAATCTCAAGGGTGTCTAGACGAGCGTGAGCAGAACGGACGTCTTCTCTGAGGGAGCGAACGGCATCCCTATCCGCATCCGCTGCGGCCAAAGCCCGTCCCCAGCTCTGAGCGGTATCCAAGAGACGCTGCGAGACTGCACGCAGATGGCCTTCGGCGATGGTCACCTCGTCTTGGTCGGCGGGACTTGTGGGCCCAATCACGATGGGAAGACTCCTGAGAATGATGGCGAACTTCTGAATTTGCTCCTGTGCCTCACGGGTGTGCTGGCCAGATGCAATCGATTCGGCGAGTCGGGTTATCTGATCGGAAACAGCGTTTGTCGGGTCGCCCAGACGCTCCAGTGAATGCATCAGCGTGACGACTGTGCTGCTGAGACTATCAATGCGATCGCTCAGCTCAAATGCTCTACTGATAGATGTCCGGGCGATGTTGAGGGCTTCCCGAGGGTCGATGATGGGAATATGGGAGATGTAGTCCCGCTGTTGGGCCTCCAACGCGTGCAAGGACTGAGTCGTCTTCCCCACAAGCGAGAGGAGGTCCCCGATGTATGTTGCAAGCTCGTCGATGTTGTGGCGAGTGCGACTCGCGGCATCAAAGCGTGGAAACTGGGCCTCTGTTGAGAGAGGAAGAGCGGGCCGCGATGAGCGCGGAGCCCACGTATCTCCTTCCGACCATCCAACCTCACGACACAAGGCTGTGTACTGTCCGTGCAACTGACTGACGTATAGTTGAACGCGAACTGAGCCTGTGATAGCTTCGGCAAGAAGCTGAAGGTGGGCATCAGTCGAGGACTCCGTCCCCCCTGAAGAAGATGTCGTCGCATGGGGAGATTCGGACATAGCCGGTGGAGGATCGGATGCGAGGGAGGAAGCGGCTGTGGCTTCATGTCTCTCTGGCGGGGCCGATATGGAAGGCGCGGGCGCATTCACGGAGAGACTGGGAGACGTGTGTATGCCGGGGATCGAGACTGCCTGTAAATTGTCCTGTTGAGCGTCGGGTTCGATTGCGGATGCGTGGTTACCACTTACCGTGGCGACTGAGAGCGTTGGTTGCAAACCGGTTAGTGACAAGGCGTTCGCCCCCAACCCATCAGCGCCGGGCGGTTCTATTGGTTGGCCAGGTTTCGTTGCGTGGGGAATGTTCTGCCAGGAGCTGCCTGGCACAGACAATAAGCAGCCGCAACATGATAACCTGAGGTTCGGAGACGTACCAGGAGGCGGGGGAGCGAGGAGACTATCCCAATGATTGTGTACATTAGACTGCATCCAGAAGTGAGTACTCTCGTCCCGCAGGCGCAAGTCGATCAGGCGGAATCAAGATGACACACCTCGTTATCTGCGGGCAAAAAATCCTCGGCCCCCGTTGGGGAACGTACCACAGGCGCAGGTGGAGTACCATAAGGCGATGACGCCGCTGTAACCGACCGGGAACCCTGCAAGCGATTGCCTGATGTCTCTGAGGTCGCTGGGAATGTCAAGCGGTTCATGCTGGTAGAGCTGCTAGTCGGCGTTCGACGGGCCTCTGCCGTGCGCCCTCGATGGGGCTCTTCGGCAGGCTGGATTGTCGGCGAATCCAGATCCGAGAGGGGAGAGTCTGAGTCGTCGAGAGTCTTTTCCTCTACACTTCGGCGTGAGCATGTGCGTATAGAGATAATCGCATCTCAATGAGCCTACCGTGTGTCACCGCATCATCGACAGATTCGTCGTTCTGAGCAAATGAAGAATAGTGAGCGTAGCAAAAGGTTATCAAGGGCAGGTACGTACGGCTACTTCCGGAAGCAGTGGACGATCGTCCAACTCGACGGGCGGGCGTGGCGGTAAGCGAGGAAAGGCCTCACAGGTATCGGGATCCAACAGGATCCTCTGTTGCGCCGGCGGGTTCTCCTGCATCAGTTTGTCGAAGAGCTCCCGGAACCATGAGGGCACGTGGCAGGCGTCCAAAGAATCCCACTTCGTCGACACCAGGACCAGGTTGGGATAAATGTCCGGGTTGGCGACTTGTCGGAATGCTCGCCAAGATCGGTAACTGCTCAGGAGGGGTTTCCGAGTCTTTCCCGAAATACCACCATGCGAGCAGCCCGCATGTTTCTCAGCACAGCGCTGGCACGTAGACCGGTAGTGCGGCCATACGATGCAGTCAACGCCGGCGTTCTGGCAAGTCTCACAGCGATGCTCCTGCGGTGTCCGGATCAGTATGTGCGCTATGCATCACGCGTGAGTAAACGCACCTCTGGCAGCACGAGCGGCTGCCATTGCTCGGCTGACTCCGCTGGAAATCCTTCCTCCGGCGGTATAGGCTCTCCTGCGCGCAGTTTCCTGGGTGGCGGACTCCTCGAACCGCCGCGTTTCGTGACGGGAGTGGGAGATGGGGGGGCCTTGCGCTTGCGACTGCCAGACGGGCCCGCGATGGGAGACGTGGCGCTGCCTGAGGCGTCCTCCTTCGAAGTGCGTACGGCTGCTCGAGAGCGCGAACGCGTCCGGCGCGGGATCGGGGGTGTAGCTATGCGCACGGCCTTCGCCTTCCCTTTGTTGGAAGACTGGGCATGTGCCGGAGGCGTGTGCGGTCCCGCAACGAGAGTGTCGCGCCGTTTTTCCGCGGTGCGCTGCGCAGCGCTGGACGTGGCTTGACGTTTGGAGGCAGCGGTGGTGAGGGTCATCGGCACGCGGCCCCTTCTAGTCGTTCCTTTGGTCGGCCGGTGAGATCGCCTACGAGAGGCCTCGTCAGCCTCTGGAGGATTACCGGTGTCGCACTTGGCTTTCTTAGAGTTTCCTGCCGCGGCGGCTGCGGGTGCAGGAGGTTCGGGTGGGGAGACCTCCGGCGAGGAACGTCCAGGCTGTATAGAGGATTTTGGGGGCGGCTTATCCAATGCTGCATATGAAGAAACGTTAGCGAATGAAAGATTGTGGTCAGCAAACGTCAACATACCGCCGGACAACCACCACTGATTGGGCACCTGATGGAGAGGCAGAATGTGGACCAGTCCGCCGTTGTTGCCCGTAAGCGTCAGTCTCTGGTTGTCGTATCGCGGGTGGGGATTTCCATTCGCGGAGACCGGTTGAATGTGTTCGATGATCATGAACATCTTGGGCGGAACCCACAGTGTGTTGTATTCATATATAGCCCCAAGGGCTACCTCGGGAAGCGTCTCGAGGTAATCCATATACGGCGCAGCATATTTTGCAAACTTGTTGATGTCACGTACGAAGTTCGTCTTGAACAAGTCCACCATGTGCGGGGGCGCGTCTGCCGGGGGACGTTTGGCGAACGCATAATGCAGCTTTGACGCGTACTCGTTCATCATCCGGAGATGATCAGGACGGATCGAGTGTTGGGCCATTGCCAGAGACTGTTGGAAGTATAGAGCGGGGGAGATCGGCTGTAGTAGCGGGAGAGTATAGATGACGGCGCGGAGAGGGACAGCACATCCGTAAGAACCTTGAGTTTACCGCGCGGAGACGTCACATGACCTGGGCCGGAGTGCCACATGTTCTGCGCACGCGGCGAAGGCGTGGCTGTGCCTCCACTGCAACTCTATTCCCTTCTTGCGTTCATTCATTGTGAACTAGCAATGTGAGTTCTAGTCTCCCGCGATCCTGTGGATAGATTTCTGATCATCTTCGTCCAGCTATAGTCTTGGTCTCTGGAAGCTGTCGTGCTCTGACATCCATCACGGTATGTGCCCGGACATGAATACGGTGGCCTCCGCTAACATGTGTGTATTGCGCGCGATAGTTATTGGTCTCATGCGTTCAACCGTCCGTCACGAGCCAGACGGACATGTGTCGGGTAATCCGACGGCGATTCATGTGCGTATGCTCTCGAAGTACGCCATCCGTCACGCGCTTACCTCTGCTATTTCCAGGGTCAGGCCACTACGACAGGAGAGGATCATACACGGTCCTCTTCTTTGCCTCCTGGCAGTCCTTTTGATTGCCGCGGGCAGCGCGCAAGCCCTTCTCCACTGCCACATCTCAGTCCTCATGGCCTCTCCGTTGTAGGACTCACCCCTCATCCTGGGGACGACACTCCCGCACACTCGTCTCCTCCAACTCCACGCGGTCCTCTCGGCGTCATCTCGCTGGAGACCATTTGGCCACCATCTCCGGTACCTGAAGGCATACGAGTCGCGCGTGGCTCTGTGGACGATAGCTGCGCGCACTCGTCTCCTTCAACACCTCGTGGTCCCCTTGGACTTGGCAGTCATGAGGCAAGCGTCTTTTCTGCATCGTCTCCAACGTCTCCTCGCGGTCTACTGGGATTGGGCCCATGGAATGCACCCTCTTCGACCACTGCATCGTCTTGTGGGCCATCGGGACACCTCACAGGAGACGAGTACGTGGGCTCATCGCCCTCACCCCTTTGCGGTCGTCTGGGACGTGGCGGGGGGCTGCCACCCTCCTCGTCTCCTTTTCCATCTCCCCCACCCCCTTGCGGCCGGCTCGGAGTCATTGCGCAAGGCAGTCGCGCGCGCTCGTCGCCTCCGCCTCCGCACGGTCCTCTCGGACTGGACCTGCAGGACTCCTCCTCCTCGCCCCCGCCCCCTCATGGCCCACTCGGATTCATCGCAGGAACACGTCGCGCGCGCTCGTCACCTCCGCCTCTACGCGGTCCTCTCGGACTGGACATGCAGGACTCCTCCTCCTCGCCCCCACCCCCTCGCGGCCCGCTCGGACTCATTGCGGGAGACCAGCGCGCGCGCGCATCCCCTCCGCCTCCACGCGGTCCTCTCGGAGTAGACGTGCAGGATTCCCCCTCCTCGCCGCCACCCCCTCGCGGCCCGCTCGGAGTTATCGCGGGAGACCAGCGCGCACGCCCGTCTCCTCCGCCCCCGGAAGGTCCTCCCGGACTCACGGGGGAGCGCGCACGCTTCCCGTCTCCCCCATCGCCTCATGGTCCCCTTGGACCCATGGCGGGAGACAGCACTGCGCGATGGTCCCCTCCATCTCCTCGAGGACCTCTTGGACTGACGGGCGCGCACGCTCATTCTTTGTTTTCCCCTTGGCCTCGCGGTCGGCTTAGACATATGGATACTTCGTCTGGCCAAGGTCTTTCTGGATGCGGCGGGCCGCGCCCACCCTCCTCGTCACCATCGTCACATCACGGTCCGCTCGGACACTTTGCGGAGGAAGATCATGCTGATGCGCGATCTTCTCCTCCGTCTCCTCAAGGTCCTCTCGGGCTGACGGGCTCTCGCGCCCCCTCACGGTCTCTGCCATCGGCTCGCAGTCCGCTCAGAGACATGGTGGATGATCATCGTTCGCGATCATCTCCTCCATCTCCTCGAGGCCCTTTAGGCCTGAGGAGATCGCGCTCTGTCTCATTGTCTCCGCCATCTCCACGCGGTCCACTCGGAACCATGGCAGGGGACCGCTCTTTGCCATCGTCTCCTTCATCTCCTCTAGGTCGTCTCGGGCTGACGGGCTCCTCTCACGTATCTTCTCCAATGGCCACGGTGCGGCGCCACTCCACCAACTATGAACGGGGACGACCAAACTCATCGGCAAAGGATGAAGGCGTCTGGGAGGAGACTACAAATTCTATGGAAGAGTCGTTGGGCACATTAGCGGTAGCCTACGCCATGTTCCAGGTCAGTCCCGATAATATTATTCTTTTCGACTTGGTAACCAAAAATCAAATAGACGCCACCTAGGGATTCAACGCGGACTGGGGGGATATGCCGCAGCGGCGCTCCAAGCCCGTCAACCTACTGTGGTGAGGGAACATGTCACTGTCATGCGAGTACTTACAATCTGTACATAGATCCCAACGTACAGACGCCGCCCGGTGCCCTTACTCCTATGCGATCACTGGAGGTTACGGCGACCATGGTTCGCCAGCATGTGAATGGACTCACACTGGCATCGCGGGAAATTGCGCTTGCGGGGGAGTGGTCCAGTCACTTCCCTGAGAGCTCTCTGCTTAGCCGACCTCCAGATTGGATCAGCCACCTCAACACCTTTGTGCAGCTGGCGTACACACGCCGCCGTGTGTGGGACTGGCATGCAGCGAGGCCCCGCTATTACGACCGCACGTTAGACCCGGTGTGTGTCGATCTCGGTCCACGTTATCTGAATGACTACTTTGATTGGTTTTTGCGAGCGGACTATTTCGAGGAGAACCTTGAATATGCGATCGATCAGAAGCTGGAAAAGGAGAGAGAAACTCGACACGATGCTTATTGGTGCGGGGATGCGGTCTGGATTGGCGAAGCTATCGTCAGTTGTCTCGCCGGTTTCATGCGGCCGGAAGTAGTGGATGTGCCGTCCTTGGATTATTGGGAGACGTACGAATGGGTGGGCGATCTGGAGGCCGATGTTGTCGGGGAGACTTTGGATCAGGACTCGTCCATATGGTGGGACGCGGACGGTTGGAAGGAACTACACGAAATGTTGGAAATGGGGATCATCAAAGGGGGCTCGGGCTCGGAGCAGGGGTCATCGGACATTCCCATGGATGTGGACTCGTAACCGACTTCATGTACACATACCGGCCGTGACGCAATATCCTAATGAGATTTGCACTGCTGAATGCTACCGAATTGCCCTGACCTCCTCCACTCATCAACGGTGGAGAAAGAAGGATTCTAGATCACCAGATGTCTATCAGAGCCACGAATATTTGCTGAGAGAGTTCGCGAACATGGTGTAATTGAGTTAACAGCATCAGCTGTAAGTACATAACCAACTCATCAGGAACTGGGAGAGCGCATGAATGAAGCAGTGCGATGAGAGTCCACATGCGGAATCCAGCTCGAAAGTCTCCATCCATCCCTACGCTCAACGAGGAAAACATCTCCCAGAAACAAAAACCAACATCTGCATGCCCCGGAGACGTATTCACGGCAGGCGAAGATGTAGACACATTACCAAAAGCAAATAAACGTGTGGCTATGTCCCCGTCCTGCGGAGACGGCGTGTGCGGGAGAAGATGGGGAAAACTGAAGTAGGTGTGGTAAATAATGAATAGAAGAAGAGAGTCCATCAAGATGATAGAACAAATTCTGGCCCGGACTAGGCCATGTCGAGCTCTGCCAGCGAAACAATCTTGGAAGGTCTCCCTATGTGCCTACTTTCAAAGAGGAAAACGACTCCGAGGGTGCAAAACCAGCGTCCACGAGCCCGGAGACCTGTCTCCGAAAGGTGAAATGAGGAAAATATCCCCCGTGTTAGGAAAAGGTCTCCGGAAGAAGGGAAAAGAACGGATGAGGTACGTGATGTAAATAATAATCGACAACTGCGGTCCTTCAAAATGACGGGACGTATTCCGCCCTAGCCTAGCCCTGGTTGAACTCGGTGTCCGGAACGAGCGCCATAGCGAGCCATGCTGCAAACATTTCTTCGAAGGCTCCCGGACACCATCGCAAGACGCGACGCATGTCTCGATTCATCATGACGGTAGCCTCTCCGTGACAAGTTCCGACGCCGAGCTGTTCGAAGGAGAGTCCGATCGTGAATAAAGGTGCCATGCGGACTGCTGCAGACTCACTGGAAGGAGAGTGGGCTCCTCGACTTCCTCCGGCGGCGTCTCCAGGTATTCCTCCTCTTGCTTCTGCGTATAAGCGAAAGGCCCATCGACAACGGATTGAGGGGTGTGGTAGAAAAAGAACTGGACGGCGGGGGAGCATGAGGTTAGACGGCCTCAATAAGATATGAGCACGCACCATAATCTGCCAATTGGGATTAGAGGGCCCGAGGTCGTTGTTCCACATTCCCTGCACCATGAGGCGAGCACGAAGATTCACGTCGTTTTGATGTGCGAGCCACTCTTCCTCGCCCACCTGGATCTGCAGCCCCTGCGGGTAGCCAGGCTGCCTCAAGAAATGCGCCACAGCATCCTGGAAGCGCTGCTCGTACTCGCGCGCGATGTCCTCATACAGTGCATCCTCTACGGCTGACTTATACGCTAGACGTGGGATGACAAAGTCCGCGGTGAGCTCGGGCGGCTGGTACATGAACGCAACGACCTCGGGGAGCTTGCGATCCTGCGAAGGAGCGTTTGATGAGATATTGTAGACAACATAAGCGGGGAAATTACCTTTGAAGGGCCCCGCCGCAGCGCCAGGTTGGCACCACTAAGGAACGCCATAACGTCTGGGTGTGACATGGGATCGTGCGTGCCGAAAATGACGGAGGACAGAATGGTCCTTTCAAGCGACTTCAGCTCGTGCGGCAACGGCGGGGAGGAAACCACGCGGGTCCCCGGCTACGCGACGAAATGAAGTAAGCAGGTCAGCAACCGTGGCAGCCACATATAACGCACCTGAATATCCGCGGCGAGGAACAACGAACCCAGTTTGCTTTGAACAGCGACGCTGTTCAGATCGGCATCTGGCTTCCGATTAAACCATGGACGTAAAGCCTTGTACTTCTCCCGATCGCACGCCTTGATGAACTGGACGTTGAGAGCGGTATCGAGGTCGAGACAAATGCATAAAATGAACCAAAACGGGGACAAGGGAAAGGGTGGTTGCTCAAGATAATACCAGTGAATGACGCAGAGGAGGCCTAAGACCTTGAGGTCGGACTTTCGCTCGTCAGAGCTCGCTGGCCCGAGTTTGAGCGTGGCGTAGGAGTCGTGCGAGGAGAAGGACAGTATGCCCTGTTTGTCAACGCCTTGCAGCACGCAACAACGTAACACACTCCTCCCGGGCCCATCACCAATCCCGCTACCGCTGTCGAAATCTTAGTTATTCCCCCGGAGACCAAGGAGAGCGGAAATGAAAGTAGAACGTACACGGAGATGCCGAGTCCCTCGATGAGTTGCTCCATCGTCACCACAGGACATTGAACAGCCGCGGGGAGCGCTCGAGACTTGACATAATTGCTGATCTTGGGTCGGCGACCCCTGGGCGGTATGGTCGATGGATGATCGACGAGCCACCGAAGGACGTCCATGAATGCTTCGACGGCGACGTCTTCGTTGGGTGCCTTCAGCTTGCGCTCCGGTTCAGTGGGTGCGGGTCCCCGACATGCCTCCAGAATTCTCAAAACGTCGACGTATTTGGCCATAATAGTCGGGGGAGGGCTGGGAGGAGGAGATGGGGATAGACGTGGGCGAACAACGGCTCTGCCAGAAGACGTCCCCCTCTGGTCACCAGAAATCTGGATTAGCACTCTGCTGCAAAAGAACCAGGGCGCATAAATTACCTCCAATGTCCCCGAGCGAGCTCTCACGTCTCCGGTGCGAGTTTGAACGGCGGCTACCTCGTCCACATTGCGTGCATCCGCTGTACTCGAGTCTCGGACTTCTGGGAAAGGCGGCAGAAGAATGAGTATATTTCGACAGCAAGGACGAACGACACCACGGAGACCTCCGCAGGCGGGATTATGAAAGGAACCCACCGTTCGATGCTACCCGCGGGTCCTCAGGGGATGACGAGAACGAGAATTGACTTGTGAACAATGGCTGAGCAGTAAGGTGGCTGGATGAAACCTCCCCCGGTGCCATAGGTGCAGCTGCCCCTATGCTACCGGTGTGTGGAGCTGTGGGAAGGAGAGCAGGAGATGAAGATGGAGGGGGAACGGAGACCTGAATGGATGACCTTGTCGCAGCGGCCGGCAGCGGTATCGATTCTTGATGGGTTTGCGACGGCCAAGGAGCTGCAGCCTCTGAAGCATCGCCTCCAGGTCCGCGAACGGTGGCGCCAGCGGTTAGCTGAGAGGATACGACCTGTGCTTGTGTCTCGCCGCCGGGGACAGATGTAAGCAGCCGGCTTGAGCTAGCAGGCACGGTGATTGAGGGAGAGGAAGATACAGGAGGCGCAGTGGATAGAAGGGAGCTGAGAGGCTGCCGGGGCATTGGGGCCGCCACCGGTACGAGCTCTGGGCGTGAGCGGACGTTCGGGGACATCCCGTGCGATGAGGATGAGGCTTGAGCGACGTTCGGAGACATGACGTGGGACGAGGGCCCTTCCTGAACGTCCCCGCCATGCGGAGACATGACACTGGCCAAATCAAGAGGGAACGGCGTCGATGGGCAGTCGTCGTTGCAAGCAGCAGCAATTCCTTGGAGAAACGAGTTCTTCGTAAGGGTGCTGAGGAAACGACCACCAAAGCAAGAATGTTCCGATCGGCCAGATGCTTCAGAGACTCGCAAATCGGCATGCCGCGGTGCTGCGGAGAGACGGGGGTCAACAGTGATAATGAGCACACACGGAAGGATCACACTCACCGAGAAGAACGCACGCTGCCTTGACGTCGTCTCCCGCAATGGGGAAGCCCTTGCTATACATTCCTGCCATCTTGGCGTATGTGAAGGAGGCGTTGTTTATGATGTATCGATCGTCATACTTGTACAGAACGACACGGGTGGTAGGTTTGGCTGGAGGAAGGATAAACCCCAGCGGGGAGTCGTGCGGTGCATTAGGGCTGTAGCTGGATGAGTCAAAGGTGCGGCCGTCTGACCCCTGGAGGTAATAGCCCTGGGAGCTGAGATGGTCTGCAACCGTCTGAACAAATTCAACACCGATGGGCTCGTCGGGGCCGACGTCGATAGGTATAGTGAACACGAGCCCTAGACCCTTCGCTCTCTCCAACATCTCTCCGAGGGACGCCTGGTCAAGCTTCATGTGCTTGGTGGGCCACGACTTGGGCTCGTTGGGTTCCACCATGTCCGGTGTCTAACCGAGGGACATAAACGCATGAGAGAAATGCTCCGATCATGTAGAAGTGTACGCATACCTGGAATGGGAGAACCGCAACGAGAACCTTTTGTTCCGATGGAACCGTCCCTGCAGCGCGGCGCGATGTAGTCCGAAATCGCTGCGCGTTGGCTGGGGGTCGGGAGATGGGGTAGGATGGGGTAGTGCTTCGCATCCGGCTAGCGCTGCCCATACGCCGGGCATTCGTAGAGCCACCTTCCGGCTCCCGGAGACCTCGAAGAGCCGTGATCGGACTATCTGCTGCACGGCGATGGGCCGACGACCATTGGAACGGAGATATCTGAGTAGATGAGAGACCTTGCCCACTGCTCGGGGAGTGGAACGTCCCGGGGACCCCCTGCGGCCCCGCACCCGCTGAGGGCAAAGCGGCTGGTGCAGCAGAGATCTGCGGGAGAAATGGTGGCTGCGAAGCGGAAGTGGGAGTCTGGGACGGCGGCGCCGGGGAGAGTCCTGGTGCGGAGGATGGCGATGGGTTGGGTATAACAGGGTGGGGGGATGTTCCCTGAGAGTTCCAGCGTCCAACACCGGCAGGAGACATATTTGAGGCAAAGGGCGGAGGGAACGGCGAATGAGAAGGAAACTGTGCATGCTGGGAAGGGTATGAAGGCACTACAAGGGGTAGGTGTTGGGGTACAGCGGCGTGATATGTAGGAGGAACGGAGTGGTATGGCGGGGGAGGGAAACCGGGAAAGGAAGAGGGAGATGCGAAGGTGAAACTTTGGACATGTAAGAAGAATGAATCAACGAAGGCATGTATGGGCAACGTACTTCGTAAAACCGGGTGGCAATACCGAAGCTTGAGGATTCAGAGAAGGAGCTTGCTGAGGTGGAAACGAACGAGACATGTCTTGGGGGAACGCATAGAAAGGATTGTGGGCAGCGAGAGGCGCACTGCAGGAGCATAAAGAGTCCATGGAAAGGGATGGGGTATTGTCCTGGTGATTGCGTTAGCCAGTACTGCAACACGGAGACGTGTCCTCTTACCCTAGAGCGAAAGCCAGCGCATTCGGTGGCAAAGCAACCTCCCCGCAAGAGCTCCGGAGACGTTCCTGCAGGTGGGGGAGCCATAGGCACATGCGAGTGCAGCAAGTGGTGACAATGTTTGCAGGACTGGACTCATCGAAGAGCATGAGGGGAAGTGATAGTCTATAAGGGGAATGAAGACCTCACGTTGTCATTCGCGTCTCCGCCGGAGACGTATTGCATGCAGACGCCGTTACATTGCGAATGAATGCATTGGCCACCCAGGGGAGAGGAAGGCTGGGGATGCGGTCCCTGAGCGTTGGTTTGCATAGTGGGTAGCAAGGCCGAAGGATGCAATCGGGGATAGGATATTCGACAGGAAGGGGTGACAGGAAGGAACGAATAAGTGGGGAGAGGGGCGGCTTGCTGGGGGACGTCCCACCTATAAATCATAGTCGTTTAGGATCACCCACATGTGTGCCCCATGTGCGGGTGATTAGGCAAGGAGCTTATCCTGGCCCTGGGGCAGGTGCACAACGGCTCACATTCTCTCCGGCCATCAATAGCGAACACTTAAGATCTTTTGGGCGACTCTCTTTCTCAGTACATGTATCTACATTCCCCTGCCCGTGAACATGGCGCGCGGACGGAGGCGTGGCCGTAGGTGGCTCCCTCGGGGACCTCAGCCGCCTGTGAGCAAACAAGGAAATGCGTCGGACTTCATCGGGCACTTTCGCACCTGATCGGACCCTCCGAAATGAGTAATCTCAGCACGAGGGGCTGCGAATCTATGGAACTGGAATCGGGGCAAAGAACATTCTATTATTGCAAAGGCTAAACAGCAGCTACAGGCACACGGGGGAGCTATCACGAGGGGCGGACATGATGGAAGTTTAGCCTAGCTACTAGCGTGGTGGTGAAGTGTCTGGGTGAGAGGTGGTGAGAGGTGGTGAGAGGTGGTGAGAGGTGGTGAGAGGCGGTGAGCGCGCGTGAGCGCGCATGAGAGCGCGTGAGCGCGAATGTGCGCGTGACCGCGTTAATCACGCGCTTTCACCGCCTCTCACCTGCTCTCACCGCCTCTCACCTGCCCGTATTTTTGTCCAATAAACGCCGTCATAACCATGTCCATACTGGAAGTGTTCGAAGTTTCCGACTCTAAGACGAAACACAATATCCTCCCACACCTGGTCATACCACCGCAGTTTCCTCGCCTCTATTGCAGATCACTGTCTTTAGTGACGTCCTTGGTGCTGGACGTTCACTTTCCGAATTTTTCCGACTTCATGAAGCTGCTGTCCTCATTTATTAACCTCAAGGAACTCGATTGCTTTCGTGTTAAATGGGCATTTCTGGGACATATCCCTGGATTCGCGAGACAGAAAGTCGCGTTACATCGCTCTGCTGAGCCATTTCTGGGTCACCTCATCACCTTAAAGGTCCGTAGACAGTGCGAAGTATTTAAATTGACGCCATCATAGCTGACAGTCTTCCCCAAAGGTTTTCGACCTTCCAAAACACGGTCTTCAGAGACTCCTGGCAGCTCTACCGGGAGACAAGCTTCGCGACCTCGACATCGACATCTCAGGCATCTCGACTAGCTGGAAAACTGGCCGTCCCTCTATCTTCGATGATCACGGACCGGAAAACCTCGACCCGGTTTCCGGTGTTGCCAGTGATTCGCTCATATTGAGCAAGTTCACAAGATTGGAGGCGGTCGTGACCAGTATCAAGCTAGGACAGCATGAAAGCTATCCGGACGATGTATCTCATTGCCTCAACGAGATTCTGTGCTCCTGGGCGCCTCCATCGCACCTGGTTTCCGTCCGTCGCCTAGTGGTAGACATGTCCGAGTTCTGGCAGTGTTTCCCCGATAACACGCTTGCCGCTCTGGAAGAATACCTGAACATTTTGGAACGGTATGCAGGATCACGTAGGTCATGTACAGCAATATTGCAGGCGATTCTGAGCTCACCGGCTTCGTCAACTGTCTACAGGACCTCCGTTGTTCGCAACCATCAAGCTTCCGGTTCTTCCCCCTATCCCCGACGACCTTCTTAGGCGAAAGCTGAGCTTCTTGTGCCCGCAGCTTCATGGAGAGAGTCGGTTGCAAGTAGAAGTAGACGTGGCAGGAATGGGAGACATGAGTGCACATATGAAACGCTGGCATAACTTCGGCATCCGACGGGAGACGTGCCCTTATTACGAGCAGATTATCGAATGGACAAAAGACATAGGTACGTAACATTTCACGCAAAGAATGTCTCCATAAACTTGAAATTCTCTAATTACCTTGAAGTATGTCCACCCCGCGAGGAGGATGTCGTAGCGTGAATTGATGCAGTTCGTGTATACTGAGGCGAGGCGCGTCCACGAATTCAAAGGGATTAGGTCCTGTTAGGGAGTGGTCGTGCGAAGCTTCACACTCTATCCATACGGTGCCT
The DNA here is from genome assembly GCA_002150815.3 of Grammothele lineata. NCBI lineage: Eukaryota > Fungi > Basidiomycota > Agaricomycetes > Polyporales > Polyporaceae > Grammothele > Grammothele lineata. The sequence continues at coordinate 211,500 of NDFF03000002.1, forward strand.
AGATACTATGCGCATGTGAAGGTCGAATGATAACTGCCACGGAATTGAGTATTGCATGTATCCTTGGACTACTGTAGTCGTACGGTACTACTGAGGCTCGTACAGTAGGACGGTCAGCTTACGGAGAGCGAAGCCCATGCGATCGCGTGCGCGCGCAATCTCCGCGATCGTGTCCAGCTGGTCCGCAGGCTGCTGCGTTGTCCCATGCGGGTCCACTTTCCCAGAGACATGGAGTTCAAGCTCAATGTTGAGCTCAGTGAGCGACGGACACAGCATAGGATCGCGCTGAGAAGAGGGAAGGGAAGACGATCCTGCCCACCTTCATAGCACTAGTAGAAAGCTCCTAATTTAAAAGCTGCGACAGCCTGAGTTGGCTGGCAAAGAAGGCAAGCTCTACGACGCGCTGCGTGTGCTCCACGATGACATGTAAGAAGACTTGCTGGACGTCATCAGGACGGACGTGCAATGCGTGGTAAACAGATTCTATGGCATGGACATATGGACTCGTTGTATGTAGAAAGCTACTAATGGTAACGTGAGACAGACACTTTCTCCGATAACTAACCATACCACATCCACATCATGTCGTCCTCTCGAATATTCAAATATTGCTGCGCTCTTTCCAGCTCATGCTTGTCAAAATCCTCGGGAGGGAACGTTTCAAGCCACAGCCCGTCCTCCAACGCCCATCCCGCAACCTCTACGACTTTACGCATTTCATCCAACCATTTCTTGAGTTGCGCACGCTCCTCTGGGCTTCTTCCCCACTCGCTTACCCGATTCACATAAATTCGTCCATCGTCATAAGGCTCTATGACAAGCCTACGCAGCGGATGCCCTATTCTCTTTCGCGCACACACTACATCCGAAATGAGGTTGAGAAGTTGCTCCAGCTCCCCTTCCTGTTCACCAGGAATGTAGATGTCCGCACCCAGGTCGCGTAGCGACGGACAGATGACTGGGTCCTGGCGCTCAAGCAAGCCGAGGAGGGTCGTCCATCCGGGCGCGCTTCCTGGGTCGTTCGCGTAGAAGGTCTCCGTGAGGACAACGAGCTCGACGAGTGTGCTCATGTGCGGCAATACGTATCGGATTCCTTCCATGCCGGGAGTTCGTATCTTGAGATGTAGAGTGCGAAGAGAGGCGAGGGGAAAGTTAGCGTGGAGGCGCATAAGCAGCGCCATGCCAACTCCCTCATCGCGAAATCGATCACTAGGCGCCATATGCATGCATAGCTCTCCCTGCGTACGCTGATCAGAGTCGCAGACGGCTTTGGTTATGATGGCTATGGCGCAGGGGAGACATCTGATTTTGAGGCGCGTCACCGAAGTGAGCATGTCGAGTCGCGGAAGACGGGCAGAGGCAATCTCAGTGGTCTCCTGGGGGCCGAGTCTTGTATTCTCGAGGTGGACATGAACGTCAATCGGAAGGATGAGCTTATTCAAGAGCTTATACGAATATCGCCAGTGCGCTCCTGCGATGGTGAGATCGCGCATAGAGGGCAAGCTGACTCTTGGATGAACGAATGGATAATCTGACGCGATGCAAACGTCCACGCAGGTTATATAGAGGAATACGAGCCGAGGGGTGTTCGCCAGCAGCCGGATAAGATCGTTGAGCACGTCGACATGCTCTCGCAGGTTCAAGAAGGTGGGGGATATGGAAGAGTCCATGTAGCTTTTGAAGGACAAGTACAAATAGGCGAGTTGCGGGAATGCGTCCGTAGGAAGCGAATACGGTACTGGCAACAACGCCAAAGCTCGTAAACGTGGACATCCGTCTTGATCGAAGAATGGCCTTGAACGCCTCGAGGGATCGGCGAGATACATAGGGGGTGGCGATTCCCAGGCATCGACCTCGTGAAAGTTGAACACGAAGCTTTCGATGTGCGGTGCGGTCAAAGGGAAGTATTTGAGCCACGCTTTGGGCGTGGACTCGGTCGGCATCGTAGGAAGGCGCTGTGGGGGTTCCCGGCGAACCCGGCGTCCGCTAAACGTCACTTGCAAATGGCGTGCCCGGGGAGTGTACTCGTGAAAGATTTGCATGCTGAAAGGTACCTTCACCTTGACTGAAAGCGGTGCGTGTCTCGATCGCTCGAGGAAGATCGTGCGCAGGGATAGATGCATTTTGTTGTGATCGTCCACCAAGGACCATAAAGTCGCATCTGCGACAACAACGGCATGCCAGCTACGACAGACGTGTGTGAGGGAAAGGAGAGGTCGAATGTAGGTCGTCATCATTTGCGGCCAATTGTCTTCTCGCACGAACGCCCAGCCAACACGAGGGAGGCGAACTCCGTGGTCGACAACCAAATGACAGATGGAAAGGAAAACCTCCTTTGGGATCTGGCCTATGTAAGAATCAGAATCCTGCTCCGAGGCTCCATCACAGTTCGTTGAGATAGTGTCTGGGTCAAATCCTGATTGGGTGAGCTACGTGATACATATGAAAAATATCAGCTCAAGATGAACACGAGCGTGGCCATGACTGAATCAACACTGACGGTAGAAACGGTATCGATGCTACTGTGAGGAAGTATGTGATTACATGTCGCACGTCCAAGCAGGATCGCACATACCTTGATACAGGGTGCTCTGCGGAGATAGACATTGTGGCAATAGTCGGTCCTCTCGCGATCACCGCCGATAGCATGCTAGCTCGCAGGCTTCCTTGCGTAGATAAGCGCTGAAGGCACGTGCGTCAAGAGCACCGGCTTAACGTGTCCCAGTCGCGTCTCGCGCTCCTCGCTACTCCTAGCGCATTTGCCCTCTTACCACCACCATGCCCCCACTCGCGTCCTCTCCTCCTTCTTACCAGATAGTCTCAGTACCTATCATTGAACGCACTCTGAAGTAATCTCGCCCCTCACCAGTCTTTACGAAGCAGCGAAGGCGATTCGAAAGGCTCCATCGTAGTAGAGGACGCGCCCGTCACGTCTGCACTCCCAGAGCCGAAGGGCAGTACGCAGGGCATGGATTGTCTGGGATGGGAGTGGAGCGGCTGAGTGTTGAGGGTTTTGGGCGGTCTCCGTGGTAGCTGCGGCCTTGACGAGGTGCGCAGTGTTCATTCTCGATACTTCCCCGAGACGTGAACCTCAATTCGGTGCGCTCAACCTCGGGTCTGCATTCGCATCCATAGCTTGGTGTGTGAAGCTGCATCGACCTTCACCGGAGACACGCCCGGGAATCAGAAGACGATCTCATTCAACATGTACTTCAGACACAACTCATAGGCCCGCCGCACAGGGAAAGGCACCAACGCTGTCACAGCTCCCACAGGGCGAGTGATTCTTCTCATTCAACCAGTACTTCGAGCGCTCTGAAGAAGAGGAAGGTCCGGGGGCTATGGTATGGGGGGCCTACGGCAGTGTGGTAGGGGATGCCTTGTTCGCGGTGCTTGTGCCCGCTGTACACGACACGATCCTGTGCGTGCTTGCGAGCCCAGACGCGTAGAACATCGGAGTCTAGAGTATCCATGCGGATGAGCTAGAGGTACTTTCGGTATACGTCTATTCGCGCTGTGGCACTGACACTTGCACTTCTATGCAGATCTCGCGCAGACGTCGAGACGGCAGTCGCGTTGTCTCCTGCCGCACGCGTACATAGGTGCGGACGTCGGCGAGTGCGCGAGGTCTAATGGGGAAAAGCTAGAATAATCACGACGCCCTCGGTTTCGAGTATCCATCATCCCTCTTCTCCTGACGTGTCCCAGCGATACTTTCGACAGTGCAGCTGCACAATAGATGTTTTTCATGGGCTGTGTTGATTATCTCTACCGTTGTTAGCCTGCTCGACATGCGTTCGCCAGCACCTCCAGCCATCAGTAAGCATGATCGTGGAACTTTGGAGATCTCTACGTGTCAAACCAAGGCATATCGTCGGGATGAAGATCCCAATAGCGTTCCGCCCTCTCCTGTTCATCCTCCGCGAACTCCCCCGCGGCGAACACCCTGAGCGATGGTTCCCCCTCGGGCACCCAGCTCACCGTATCAATAACCGCACGCAGTCTCTCCATCCATGCATCGATGTGTGGGCGTTGTCCTGGGCCGTTTTCGCCCCACTCGGATGGCGGCGAGTTTTGTTCTTGAAATTCCTGGAGGAAGATACGACTCAACGGGTAGCCCAACCGCTTGCGCACCCGGGAAAGCTCAGCGATCGGCTCGAGCGTCTGCTCAACCGTTTCGTTGGGCAGCCATGGGAGGTAGATCTCCGCTCCGAAGTTACGAAGAGACGTGCAGACGACGGGGTCCGTGCGTTCGAGAACTCTCAGGACGATCTCCCAGACCGGTTTGCTCCCTTCTTCGGATGATGGCTGAGTGTATCGGCAGGGCGCAAACAGAACGACGAGCTCGATGAGCGCGTGCATGTGCGGCAAAATGTGCGGGATACCGTGGCATTCGGGCTTTCTGAGACTAAGGTGGAGTGTGTGGATGGAATGGAGAGGGAGGTTTGCGTGGAGGTGCTTGAGTAACTCGACGCCGCGGTCGTTATCAAACAGGTTAGCGTCCGTATGCACCTCGAGTCGTCCATGAGGCCTCCCGGACGAGTCAGCGACGCCTTCTGCTAAGATGCCAAAGCCATTGTACCGACGACCAATCTTGAGCCGTGAGGCCGAGGAGAGCATATTGAGCTGTGGCAGACGGGCGAGCGCCATGTCATCGTATTCCTGTGGACCGAGAAACACTCCTCGGAGATAGACGTGGGCGTTGGTGGGAATGATAAGGTGACTGAGAAGATGATACCAATACTGCCAATGCGAATCCGAGATCATGATATTCCGCATGCGGGTGAGCGTGATTGGGGCATGTCTAGATGGATAATTCGCCATAAGATAGTGGTCCACTTCGCGTATGTGAAGGAACGCGATCCGAGGCGCATTTGATAGCAATCGAAGAACTTCGTTCATAACGTCAAGGTGCAGCTCTGGAACTAGGAAGGGACGCTCTGAATGAGAGTAGAGGAGAGATTTGAAGGACAGGTACAGGTGGGTTAGGTGAGGGAACGAATCCGTCGGGAGGATGTATGGGATCGGTGACAAGGCCAACGCGCGCAGACTTGGGGAGATGCTACCGTCGAAGAAGGATTTCGATCGACGTGAGGGATCTGCTGGTAGAGCTGGCAATAGCGTGTTCCAGCATACGGTGCCACTAAAATTGAGCACAAAGCTCTTGACGTGCGGAGCGTTCATGGGGGGAATTTTCTGCCACGCGTCGAGCGAAATATCTGTTAGCGTCACTTGAACATAACGCGCCCGTGGAGCGTGTTCCAGGAGAAAATCGGTACTAGAAGGAAGACGGAGCTTGAGTGAAAGGGGCACCTTTCCCGATCGTTCCAAGAAGAGTGCGCGCAGGGCGTTATCCATCCTGTGGTCATCGACCAGGGACCATAGGGGCGACTCCCCGACAATGATGGAGCGCCACCTCCGACAAACATGAGTGATACAGAGAAGACGCCGCGTATAGGCACTCATGGTGTACAGCGGATGTAATTTCTCCGCCAATGCCCAGCCGACACCCGGGAGGTAAGTACCACGGTCGACGACGCGGTAACATATCGAAAGGAAGACTTCTTGAGGGATCTTTCCAATATAACAGCCGGTGTGTTCATGAGAGCGCGTTAGAGCGCACCCTAAAGTGGCCCCGAGCGTATCTTCTTCCTCCCGATAAGAACCCTACACATGATGAAGTTGGCATAAGAACGTATTCCGCTAGCTGACTATGACAATTCCACAAACGCTTACAGGAGAAAGTCCGAGTATATTGCTACTGAAATGGAATACCGTGTGAGGAGACGCATATCGAGCACAACAGATACTTGCATACCTAGCGGTCGGGGAGCCTACTGGAAGAGACATGGAGGGCAATAGCTGAAAATTGCTTCGGCAAAGAGGCTCTCGTACGATCCCCGTCCCGCTTAGTCATACAATGGTAGCGGCGTCTAATGCTATTACGCTCGTCCGACGGTTCAGTACGCTCGTTCCAACCACTCTTCCCGGTCGGGCCGTGCGTCATGGCCCGAGTGTAGTAGTCGATGAAAAATGGATATGGAATTCTGAGGAGTTCAGGCTTACAAGTCGGCAGTGGAGATCATGGTCGCTCCAGTATTACATACTACTTTACTACATCCCAGAACTTTACATCCAGAAGCACACCCGGCGTGTTATCGAGTCCAGCATCGAAACGGGAACAAAGCAGACGAAGAAAGAGCACACCGGCGAGGCCAGCGGCTCAGATTCAATGGCTCAAACAGAATATTTAGGTCCGGATCCGTCGTAATGTCATCACTTGCGAGGCTCCCATGGAGGGTTGGTCACTTTGATAGGGCCTACTCCACCTTCCAGCATCCCGTCAATAACGAGGCTCAGGCGTGGAGACACAGCCACACCCTCCGTAGTCCACAACGCAACTGCCAGCGTGCTATGCACCAGCCGGTCAGTACCTCCATCAGCATCGCGGGTACAATTTGACTCACTTGCTTCCATTATATTCCAGGATTCCCTGAGGGACTGGGAACCGCACCTGTGGACCCACATTCGCAATGCGTTTCCCGAACTGCCATCCGTTCACGAACAGTAGCGCCCGATATGGCTGCCCGTCGGGGTCCTCGAAGAGAAGGCTTAGCGGGATATCCGTCTCCGGCGGGATGTCTAAGGTGAATGTCATCACGAAGAACCCGACACCCGCCTTTCCTCGTGGAAGGCCTTCAGAGAGCTCGCGGGCTGGCCACGTGGACGTGTCGAACCCAGGCAAATGCCAGCCCTGTCGTTCGCCGAAGAGGCCGCCCTCGTTGAGCAACCCGCGGACTTTGTCAGGGTATCTGAGCGTATAAGACGAGTCAGCGTGTCAGTTCTCTGCCGTGGTGAAATAAAAGAGACGAACCCAGTATACCCGCCAAATTTGCCTTGCACCTTCCACGTAGAGAAGTTACCCACGCCGCCCAAGAGTTCGAATCCGGCGATGCCCCGCGCGGATTTCTCGTTCTCAGACTCATCCAGCCCCATGTTGTCGTAGAGGACAGTCAGCACGTTGTCTTGATCCGCTAAAACGGCGCCTGAGGGGAAGGCGAAGAACGCATTCGCATGATCCTCGCTGGGCTGGATCGAGCCCGCGAATTGATCGTTAATCCAGACTGAAGCGGCGAAGTCTACATAAAAGAGTCAGTCGTGACGAGACGATGTAAACACGCGGAGAACGTACAGTCTCCGCCGAAGATGGTGAGGTTCGCTCCAGATTCCCCACCCGTGGCGTTGAAGTGCCCACGGAAGAAGACTGCATTCTCGCAGCTGTGTTTCATCAGTAGATGCTTTGGTCGAAGCGACAAGAATACACTGACAATCCATAGTCGCAACCTAGTCACAAACATCAGCTCGAGCCTCTATAGACTACATCACCCGGACTCACCGTATAAAACCCTTCCATCTCCGAACAGCGGCTGCTGGTAGGAGTTCGTCTTCGTCTTGTTTGCCACGATCCACTCCGCGTCGTCGTATCCTGGGAGGATCTCCGGCAAGCTGTCTTTGAAGGCCCACCCGGTGAGCTCCGGAAGCTCGATCCCCTTCGCACTTAGTCTCGCAGTCAGCTGCGCCGTGACTACAGCTGCCCATGTCCCTCGGCGCCCGAAGTCCGCTTCCACTTCCTCCCCATTCCACGTCACAGTCCGGACCTCTGGCGGCCCGATGACCGTCAGCATCGCGCTCGTCTTCAAGTCTCCCCTGAGCGCGAGCGTCCCATCCTCGTCAATCGTCGCGTTCCGCACGAGGTACGGACCTCCGACGAGCACAGTCGTGTTCGTGCCGAACTGCCAGAACGTCTCGAGCCCAGGCACGGTGTCGGATGTGGCCTTACGCACAGGAGGCGCCCAGAATGTCGCGGCCGTCGCGGGGTCCGCGAAGAGCACGAGCTGTGCAGCGCTCTCCCATACGGTGATCAGGCCTTCGACACCGGGGAGCACCGTCACCGTCACCGCTGACCTGCCCAATATGCCCGTGCTCGTGTTGAAACGAACCTGGGCGGATTCCGCGCTGAGCAAACCGTAACCGGACGTGGGCGAGAACGCGAACTCGTGTGACTGGGCGGAGTCGCCATAGAGAAAGACGACATCCCGGTCGCCGATCGTGCCGGCGAAGAAGACCGACGCTGTTGTGTATGCGAGCGAGGACGAGACACCGAATGTGTAGTCGGTGATGATAACCTTGCTCTGCCGGCCGTTGAGCGCAATGCCGTTCGTTGTGATCGGGAGCGTGAGCGGACCTTGGGAGGAAGGAACTGTAATGTTGAAAGAGATGCTTTCGCTGCAAGAGACAAGTCATTACCAAAGCATTGTCGGAAAGCCGCAGACGTACGTGGACGTGGAATCGGCCTGGCGCGTGATGAAAAAGCCAGTACCAGTGTCGGGATTCTTGAGGTAGGTCACGAAGGCAGCATCATTGCTGAGCTTGACTTCCGGAATCCCAGTGATGGAGTCTCCAATCCAGTCCGTCTTAAGGAATTCCGGGGAAGAGCGAAGGAAGAGTCCTTGTCGCTTAAGCTCATCGTACTTGGGCGACAGCATGCGATTTTCACGGATCGCTGAGCCGTAGTCGTAGCTAAAGGAGAGTAAACAAAGCAACAAACATCATTAATGCTGATAGGCGAACCTGGTATAGACTCCTGGGAATACGATTCCACCCCAGTTCGTCCCACTGGAACAAACGTCAATGAAGGTACAATAGCGTGCCGTGTGAGGATCACTCACCCGTAGACCATGTAGTAAGAGATGAGCTTCGCGTTCGCCGCCCAGAGATGTTTATAAAACACGTCCTCGAATTCAGGCCCTGTCAAGGTTGCGCACGCATCGTAACCTGGTCCACCCCACGGGTCGAATGCACCACCTTGAAACTCAGGTATGTACCAGGGCTGGCCCGGATTGACTTCCTCGTGGTACTGGTGGTAGTTCGTCACGACCGGGTTCCACGTTTCGGGGTTCGAGCAGTCGAAACGTTGAGGATATCCGTCCTACGCCGTCACAAAAGTGAGGCCATTGGCAGAGCAATGGAGAGCAATGACGGACCAGACCATATATGTCTACCGCGCCGGTGCCATTGATGAATGCCCTTCGCATGTTTGGATCGTTGTACGTGCTTATAAGAGCTCGCCATCAGCAGACACTACGCATCAGACAACAGGTGCGCGCATACAGAGGCACAACAATCCCGTTCTTTCGATATTGCTCCTCAACTCGTGCAAAGTACTGCCCTGTGACTTCGTCCTGGTCGTATTCGTTGTCTGTCTGGATTGTCAGCATTCAACATGCCTCTGCTAAAAGCAGCATATACGTACCAATCTGAACTGCAATCACAGGACCTCCCTCGGTGATCTGGTACGCCTTCGATCTTTCGATCACGCCGTCAATGAATGGCTCATAAGCCTCGGTCCAGTCGGTTGCATTTGTCCTAACGACGCTCTCCGTTTCTGTAGTGATCCACGCAGCGATCCCACCTGCGGTAGTTTCCGCGTTTATCTTGAGAAGGACACATTAATCGCACCGCTCCTTGCAGCCAGCAGCCCCGGAGACGAACTTACGTAAGGACCTGACAGTATCGGCGTGAGTTTTCGGAACCCTTAGAACTGAGACGGTGGTTCTCCAAACTTACCAGGACGAAGAACAATGAATATACCAGCGAGCTTTGCAGCGTCATACATGATCTCAAGAGAACGCCAATCGTCAAAATCGAGTACACCGCGAGACGGATTCGTCAAGCCCACTGCAATGACGTCAGCGCTTCGTGGAACGTTTACAGCTCACAGAGTGGCAACGCACTGTGAACGTAGATGCTAACAGCGTTGAATCCAGCGGCGACCATCTTCTGAAAGATGTCCAGCCACAACTCAGGTACCGGTAGACGGAATGTATGGAACTCCCCAGAGCTATTCGCCGTCGAGGTAAGCTAGGCGCTGCGTAGTAAAATACATGTAAGAGACATACTGAATGAACACTCGTTGTCCGTGGAGGATGAGTGTGTAATTGTCCCACTGGACGACGTCGGTGAGACCGTTCGACTTCCTCGGCGGGTCCGCTGGAATTACAGCCGGCGGTCTGACGGATGGCCACGACAAGCGCGTCATGACCAGTGCGAGTGATGCCAGAAGAGTACACGACAGAAGCCGGTGCCAGAATGGCGTTCTGCTCGCGCTTCTTCGCCCGTGTTGGAAGCGCATGTGCGCTTTGGAACCTTCGTCTGCTCGAACGACATGCTCTGTATACGTCGGGAGACTGTTTGAGCCGGAGTCACGCTTCTCCATAGTGTCGTGCGCGTTCAGTGTAAATCCGGTAGTCTTCTTGCTTGGCCCATCGGTGCCCATGTTAGCAACAACGCGCCGTTGGCGGACCGATGGTGGAGGTTGAGAGGGAAGCGACTCCCGGGCGTCTGTCTTGTCGGGCTATAGGCGCGTGTCGGAGTACGATCACGTGTACGATATCGGACCGGCGGTCCGATCCTGCGGCCGCCTGGCACTGAGGGACCTGTTGGGGACTTGGGCCTGAAGCATGTATTGGAAGGACTCTCATGCATACGACTACGGCAGCGCACGTAGATTGCAGATACTCAAAATACATGACCGTGTTCGTTGTTTCTCGATGTCTTACAAGTACGCTGAAACGATTCAGAATCCAACTCTTGATGGCTTCACGAACGCGGAGCCCAAGCCGGGTTGTTCGTCGCAACCGGACCCACCCCTCCCTCAACTACGCCATCCAGCACCAGCTTCAGGTCCGGGTGCACTTGCGTATTTTCCATGACCCACAGCGCGACTGCGATTGTGCTTCGCACAGGATGCTCGTAAGCCACTGTCCCGTGCGATATGCCCATAGAACGACCACTCACTTCTTGCCATGGTGATCCAATATACCAGGCGGGACTGGGAACGCCGTTTGAGGCCCAATATTCGCGATCCGTTTCCCGAACTTCCACCCATTTACGAAGATCAGCGCGCGATATGGCGCGCCGTCTGGATCACCAAATGCGAAGCTGAACGTCGCGTCGAGCATTTGAGGTACGTCCAGCTCAAACGTCGTTGAGAAGAAACCGACGCCAGCTTTTCCTCCGTTGTTGAGACCCTCGTCGAGGTTGCGGCCCTCCCAGGAAGACGTGTCGAATCCGGGTAGGTGCCAACCCTCGCGCTCGCCAAAAAGGCCGCCCTCGTTCAACACGCCGCGCACCTTGTCCGGATAACTGTGGAAAGTGCAAGGATGAATCGTATAACGATGTGCGATGATTCCGATCGAGAAAGGCACACGTACCCTGTGTACCCACCGAACTTGCCCTGGACCTTCCATGTCGAGAATTTGCCCACGCCGCCGACGAGCTCGAACCCACGAATGCCGCGGTCAGATTTCTCTGCGGGGATTTGTGCAGTCAGTCCATGGCACACACTCGGAGCAACATCACTTAAGGCATACTAACGATTTTGGCCCTCGTCATTACCCATGTGGTCCATAAGGATTGTAACAACGTTGTCCCGGCCGGCCCTCACTGCCCCCGAGGGAAAGATGAAGAGGCTGCTCGCATCTCCGGCGGCGGTGTTGTTTCCGATCGTGTCAATGAACACGTCGTTGATCCAAACAGACGCCGCAAAGGCTGCGCCGGTGCATGAGTTGAGGAGACGGGAAAAGGGCACTGGAGACGCACCGGTACCGCCGTTGATGCTCAGATTGGCCGCGATTTCATCTCCAGTAGCGTCGAAGTGTCCACGCCAGAGAATATTGTTCTCGCAGCTGTGAAGTGAGGGTGAATAGCCCGACTTTGTGTTAGAGCAACGAGCCTATCCACACTCACAATCCATAGTCACAACCTACACGCCATGATCCAGAACCGTCAGCGTGTTGCACGGCGAAGACACGAGCTTACTCACCGTACAAAACCCGCCCGTCCCCGTACAGCATCCCTTGCGTAATGTTCGTCGAGGTATGATCAGCCACAACCCAGTCGCTATCGTCAAATTCCATGCCGATCTCGGGCAGACTATCCTTGAACTTCCATCCCTCCAACGGCGGCACTCTCACCGCTTTCACGCCCTCGCTCATCTCCAGACGTCCGGTCAAGACCCCTCTCCCGACCCCGCGTACCTCCACACGCGCCCCATTCCACGTGAGGCGTGTTACGCTCGGAGGCGCGACGACTGTCAGAGGAACGCTCGCGTTCAGGTCTCCCCACAGCGCGAGCCTCTCTCCGCCCTCGTCCAGCGTCGCGTTGCGCACGAGCCACGGCCCGCCTACGAGGACGCTCGTGTTCGTCCCGAACTGCCAGAACGTCTCCAGCCCTGGAACGGTGTTCGCTGTAGGGGCATGGATCACGGGCGCCCAGAACGTCGCGGCGGTAGCAGGGTCCGCGAAGAGCACGAGTTGCTCGTCGGAGTCCCATAGCGTCGTCACGCCGCTTGCCCTCCCCGCACGGACTGTGACGAGCGTCGCGCCATCCTGAGCGTTAGTGTATAGCACGTGTGCGTCCTCTGCACGCTTCCCGCCGCGACCAGAGAGCACGAGGGCGGCTTCGTGTGATTCGTCGGTGTCGCCGGTGAGGAAGAGGACGTCGCGCGATCCGATGGTGGTCGCGACAAAGACCGCGGCGGTAGAGTGGTGTACGATGCCGTGCGCGCCAAAGGCGTAGTCTACCACGTAGAGCTTGCTCTGCCGGCCGTGTATCTCAAGCGCGGAGAACGTTTGCGGGAGCGAGAGCCGGCCGCGCGAGGAAGGCACGGTGAGGGTGTAGGAGATGTCCGCGCTGCGAGAAACCAAGCGTTACGTCAAGACCAGAACAGAGACACTCAGAGCAGGAGGAGCTATCACGCACTAAGATCCAGCATCGGTCTGACGCACGAACACGAAGCCCGTTGCGGAGTCCGGGTTCCGGAGGTACGTCACAAACGCGCCCGAGCCGTTGACAGTGACTCCAGGTATCCCACTGTTCGTGTCCCCGATCCAGTCCGTCTTGTAAAACTGCGGGGAACTACGGAGAAAGAGCGCCTGACGCTTCATCTCGTCGTACTTCTCCCACATGAAACGTGTCTCGCGGATCGATGCCGAGTAGTCGTATGAGGTGTACGCGCCGGGGTAGTTGATCCCGCCCCAGTTCGTACCACCGTAAAACATGTACACGGAGTGCAACTTGACGTTGCTCGCCCAGTTGTTCTTGTAGAAGATGTCTGCAAAGTCCGGGCCGATGCGAGCGACGCATGCGTCAAGACCGGGACCGCCCCAGTAGTCGTGCGATCCGCCTATCAATGACTGTGAATATCCTGAGGAATTTACCGCACACAACGCGGCGCACCTTGGAACTCAGGCATGTAGAAAGGACGAGTAGGATCGTTCACGGTGTGGTACGTATGGTAGTTGGTCTGGATAGGACCCCACATCGATCCGTTGGTACAATTGAAGTGATTGGGGTAATCGTCCTGCACAATGGAGTCTCGATGAGGTGACGTTCTACGTGGCTGAGCAAGGCCAGATCGCTTACAAGGCCATACAAGTCCGGGGCACCCGTGCCGTTGATGAAGTTGAGCCTTTCTCCAGGGTCGTTGTACGTTCTGCGCCATGATTCAGTACAACGGCTGTGAACCCACACTGGCATTGACTTACAAAGGAACGACTATGCCATTCTGACGATACTGTTCCTCGAGGTCGGCGAAATACTGGGCATTGACATCAGGGGTTTGTGAGTATTCATTATCTGCGAGATTTCGTTGTTCTTAGTCACGCGTAGGACCGGCGTAGAGCTTCGATGCACTAACCAACTTGTACCACTAGACGAGGTAGAATGATGAGTACCTACGAAACTGATATATGTCGAAAACGTACTCAACACTGGGCCACCCTCCGAGACCTGGTTAGGTTTCGTTTGGGCGATAATCTGGTCGACGTAGGGCTGGTACGCGGCGTTCCACGAAGTCGTGTTCGTGCGCACGTCACCCTCGACGAGACTTGTAGACCACAGAGCGAGTCCACCTGCAGTCGTCTCCGCGTTGATCTAAGAACGCCATCAGCGCTATTCCGAAACGCGTGCCCGAAGCAAGTTATGCCTACGTAAGGTCCTGAAATTTTACGTCAGTAGACGGACCGGACATAAAAGGTCAACGTGGACGCACCGGGGCGGAGAACGATGAAAATGCCAGCTTGTTTGGCGGCGTCGAAGATAGGCTGAAGAGCGCGCCAGTCCTCGAAGTCAAAAACACCCGGTGCAGGGTTTGTAAGTCCCCCTATATCTTGTGAGAATGCATATAGTCCGTCGTCGGGATGCGAACTCACAGTGAATGTAAATGCTAATTATCACGAATTGAGCTCGCATCAGGGGTACGAGAAAGTTAAAGGACGTACCTAACGCCGTTCATTCCCGCTGCAACCATTTTCTGGAATATGTCGAGCCATAAATCGGGCACCGGCAGACGGAATGTGTGAAATTCTCCAGAGCTGTAGAACGTGCGCGCGTGAGCAGCAGTCTTCAGGTACGCCACTCAAACAAACTTACTTGAGAAACATGCGCTGGTTATGCAAGAAGAGCGTGTAGTTGTCCCATTGCACGACGTCCGTGAGGCCGTTAGACTTGCGCGGCGGCTCCGCCGGAACGGTCGCGGACTGCGCGCTCGCCTTCGGTGTCGAGCCGACGAGCAACACCAGAAGCAGCGGGCATAGAGACCAGATCCAAAAAGACAGCCGACTGAGCAACATGGCGATCGTTCATGCCCGAGCGTTACCCCAGCGCGACTCAGGCGGGCAGCCGTCAGTCTTTTAAGTGCTGAGGAGGCAAGTCGGTCAGCAGCCACAACCTGCGAGTTCGAAAGGAGTCATGAGATCATGAGACGTACCGGAGGCGGACCGTCGGTTCTTGGTCAAGTGTTTTGCAGCGTCTTCGAGACAGTGACCTGATCTTCGATTCGGAGTTTGCGGCAATGGAGAGGCAGCGGGTAAATCTCGGCCGCAACACACATGGCTAGATGCTTCGTCTATGTGCCGGCCATTTTGAGCGGCGGCTTGAGTAAATTAAAAGGCAGCCTTGCAAGGGCAAGTGTGGTGAGTTTAGCCTGGGGGAGAGAACACAGTAAGTCTGCCCGGCTCTGCCGTCGCAGTGAGCAAGAGGCAAGTCTGTTCGCAGTCGGAACTGGCGACAGGAATAGCCGCTCTTACCACGTGGGATATACGTCATCACTGGCTAGCGCCCCCTCAGGCAGCCAGTGACGGAGTCCAAGACTCAGAGCGTAACCGTGTTGAACGTTCAGGTGTGTTCAAATTCTCGTCCAACCTCCTCCAGCATCCTATGTCGCTTCTCTGTTAACCCAAGATGTTACCGAAAGACCCCTACTTCAATCTAGTAGCCGATATCATATGGCAAGAACGACGAGGTTGTACAGTGCTCAGAGATCCAGTGAGTATTCGATCGTCGCCGTGGCAGTAATGACTTGGAGTCTTTAGAGACTAATAGCTCCAAGAGGATCTTACGCAGAGCGACAGGGATAGGCTAGCGCTCCGGTCACAGTGATGATGATTCGTGATACTAATGAACCTCTACGATGACCCAATGACGCACATTTACACAAAACGCAACTTAGGAACCCGGGAGACGACTGCTAGAGCGCTGAATGCCATGGCATATGATTGTAGTTCAACTTCCAGTACTGCTCGGCCCAAGCGCGCTCCTCCTCGAAGAATTCCTTGCCCCCAGGAGTAAACATACGGATATCGTCTCCCCCCTCCGTGATCCACTCCGCCGCTCCTACCACGCCGTGCAACGACGCCGTCCAGGCATCCATCCTCTCCTTGAGGGCGTCGCGCCAATCCGCGCGCTTTCCCGGTTCATCGCAGTCGTACGGTAGGACCGTCAGCCTCCGAAGCGCGCAGCCCATGCGATCGCGCGCGCGCGCGATCTCCGTGATCGCGTGTAGCTCGTCCGCGGGTGGCATTCCCTCTGGATCCGGGTACTCGATTCCATCGAGGAAAAGCTCGACCTTGAGCTCGGCGAGCGAGGGACACAGAACGGGGTCGGTCTGCGAGAGCGCTGTTCGAAGGGCGGGGAAGACGGCGCTGCTCGCATGCATGGCGTCGGCTTCGCAGAGAGACAGCAGACCGGCGAAGACGGCAAGCTCTACGACGCGCGGCGCGTGCTCGAGGATGGTCGGGATCAGGTCGCGGTCTTCGTGCCAGTTGAACCGGAGGTGCAGTGTGTGGAGGTTGGAGAGCGGGAAATTCGTGTGAAGAGATTTCAGCCAGATATCGTAACCGGGGCCTCCTCCCGCATCCCTGGAATGTACGTCGAGATCATATCGGCCTGCGGGTCGATGGGAACCGTCTTTCTGGGGTCCTTCTGCGATAACGATGACGGTGAAAGGGTCCCGTGAATACACGATCTTCATTCGAATGACGGAAGAGAAGAGCTCAAGCCGCGGGACACGGGAACGTGCGCTCCCCTCCGCAGATTCGAGAAGGGGCGTTCTGAACGTATAGATATGGACGTCTGGGGGAAGGGAGAGGTGGTTCAAGAGGTGGTAGTTGAACTCCCAATGATGTCCCCTGAGCGTCACATTTCGCATGTTACGCAGCTCAACTTGCTGGTGAGTGGATGGGTCGTGGGATGGAAATTCTCCGAGCATGTCTGCGACGAGCAGAAGGGCGAGTTGCGGAGTTTGTGAAAGAAGGCGTAACAAGTCGTCCAGAGGGTTTATATGTCGGTAATGGTCGGAGAATGCGAGAGACAGGTGGGTCAGCTGGGGAAAGGCGTCATGCGGGAGTGTGTAGAGGACCGGTGAGAGGGACAGGGCACGTAGACTCGATGATTGACGACCATGGAAAAGGTGGGGGGACTCGAGCTCCATTGAGGGAGGCATAAAAAGCGGGAGATACGGCATAGGTGCACTGGCAATGGAAAGGCTTTCGATGTGCGGTACGCTGAGCGGGAAGTACGAGGGGCACAATTCTTCTGACTTGACGGTGAATATCTGGATCTGGAAATTACTGATGTGGGCTGTTCGCGGGAGGTAGATGGAGTCTCCGGCGTAAGCTGCTTTCGGGGGATAGCGGAGCACGAGTGTGAGCGGCGCCGTCCCGGCGCGGGCGAGGAACAGATCGAGCAGCCGTTCGTTCATCCAGGATGGGTTGGCGTAGGACCACATGACCGGGGCGGTAGCGATAACGTTGTACCAAAAACTGCAGACGTGGGTCAACGCTAAAAGCGGCCGGACATATCTTGCCATGGCGTTGTGCGAGGCAGGCGTGATTGGGATATAGCCATTGAAGTCTGCATCAGGAAGGCAGGCTCGTCTGTCGAGAGCGTGCTGGATGATGAGGAGTAGGATCTCTTCTGGGAAGTCGTTGATGGGCAGCAGTGATCCTTGCCCCTGGACGTCGCTGGGTATTTGAGCTTCACCTGAGCTGTGTTTGGGAGATTAACGTCGTGCACGAAAGCAGAGCAGCGCGAACATACTCGGAGTTAAGCGCCGTGAGCATTTTGCCACTACGCAAATCACTACCAGCCTGCCTTTCATCGTCAAGCTTTTCATCTCGGCTGTCATTATCCATGATGTTGCACTGGTCCTCTTGAATGCGATGTTGGTGCGAAGCAAAGAATGTCAACGATCTGATAAAAGCCGCCCCAAGCGTTTGAGGCAGTGCCGGTAAACCCGGACCGCAATTCCCGTCGCGCGAGTCTCGTAAACGCATGTCGAAGGAGTTCTATGTATTCTAGCCTCCGTAATGGAAGCATAGTGACGAGAGCAAAACGCGCTCGCATGACAAGTCATGAAGGTCGTACCAAGTTCATACGGCGTTTTCCCCCTTCACGCCCTTCCGCTCTCGCTCCGTCTCCTCCTCGCTCTGCCGCCCTTTCTCTCTATCCTCCTCCACGACCTCCCCTCCATCCGCCGCGTCAGCCACTGCCGCCTTCTCCTTTTCAGCCGCGGCAGCCCTCTTCCGCGCGTCCACCACGCTCTTCCGCAGCTCGAACCCGCCCTCCCACCCTATCCACTTATACCTCGGACAGTGCGGGCCCCGGAGGAACAGCACCCCCAACGTCCACCCCGTCCACGCCAAATTGAGCGCCGCGTCCGGCCTCCACCCATGCGCCGTGAACACCTTCGCGCCCACCGACGTGCCCATGACCTGCCCAATAAACAGCGCTAAAATAAGCACGGCGTTGAGGCGCGAGCGCGCGGAGGCGTCGAGCCCGAGCACGGCGGTGGTGAGGGAGACCTGCTGGGTCTGGCGGAAGACGTCGAGGCCGACGGTGACGAGGACGACGACGGAGACGTTGAGGCCGACGGCGGCGGTTTGGAGCGCGAAGGTGCAGAGGAGGGCGCAGGTGGCGACGAGTGTTGCGGACCAGGGGACGAGCCGGTCGATGGTGCGGCCGATGATGGGGGCCATTGCGACGCCGAACATGCCTACGAGGCCGAAGAGGCCGATTACGACGCTGGAGGGGAACGTGAGCGCGAGGAGGAAGGAAGCGAGAACGGGGGTGCGCACGTGGAGTAGTTGTAGGGTGGACCGCCGAGCAGGAAGGTGAGCGTGACCCACCAATTGGTGAACGTCGCGCTCGAGGGAACCGTGATGAAGATCGCCTGGACGAGCAAGGGCTCCGTGACGGCGAACTTGCCCATGCTGTATAGGATACCCCAGTACGTCACGCCCTTGTTCTTCGCGGGGTAGTCTGGGAGTAACCAATAAAGGAAGAAGAGGATGACGAACTGAACGCCGATCGCGACGTAGTACACGACGCGCCATGTGACGAACTGCGCGACGACGCCGGCGAGGACTCGCGCAATGAGGACACCAAAGAGGAGGCCGGAGAGGACGATGGAGAGTGCGGACGCGCGCCTTTCTGGCGGGGCGAGATCCGCGGCGAGCGGCATGAGGATCTGAGGGACGACGGTGCAGACGCCTACGAAAAACGAGATGACCTCAAAGACGACAAGGCTAGACGTAATGGCCAAGCCTATTGTCAGGGAGCCAGTGATAAAGGTGAGGATAAGGATGAGGGGCCGTCTTCGTACGAGGTCGCCGAGGGGGGTAATGAAAAGCAGACCGACAGCATAGCTGTCCCGCTGAAAGTGAGGACATGCAGGACTAGAAAATCTATGTTTTCGACGTACCCTGCTTGTACCAGTGTCGGGATTGTTGAAACCTCATGCTCCGTAACTCCAAAAGCATTCGCGAATTGAACTGAATAGAGACGTTAGTCTGCTGCTTCTAGTCTCAACGCGTACGACCCCGTCACGGTCCCCGCACTATAATTGAATCTTATAGCACGTGATGGAACAGTACTCACTTAGCAGAGGTTGACAGTAGTAAAGATTCGCGACAACTTTGAGCCATATGAGCTCAATACATCGAAGGTAAAAGCGGCAAGACGTACTGAATGTGCTCGCGATCCCGAACAACGCATTCATCAAGATACCGAAGTGAGCCGGATGCTCAGGGTCGTACCGCACGCGGGAAGGGATAGGAAGGAAGCCAAAGTCCTTCGTCGACCCGACCCTGCCGCTCTCCGCCTTCGCCGCCGCCTTCTCCTCGACCTTCGGCTCAACGACCGGTGCTGGAAGAGTTTCCGCTGTCGAGCTTGACTGGCGCCTTGAATCGCTTGGGGGCCCTGCGATGGACATGGTGGACACGAGCAAGAGGCGTGTCTGTGCGAGACAAACGGAGGCCGGCGGGCATGGCTGGTCGGAAGAAGCAGCGAGGAGCAGATATAGAACGGGAATGACGCCGAACCGAGGGAGGACCGTCAGCTCATTGGAGGTCCGCGTACGGTTCGCACGGGCGCTCCGGCACGGCATGCCGCTTCCCAGGCCGTGGCCTCTGTGGCTGCGGCTCCTACTCAACGCCCGGCTATTTCCTTGCTATTCGTGTAGGTTGACTCGAGCTTCTATAAGGGCCGATGCGCTACTGAGCAGCCATATTTCCCCCAGCGTACGAGAGGAAATCTTAGTGTTTGTTCTCTACGACGTTTGTCCCATTTCGGAATGCGAGTGGGTGGTAAGTGTCTGATTTCTAAGCCTTCTGCTGACAAACCTCGGCTCGAAGCCGTTGGAGGATGCACGCCTTGTCCAGCACCTCCCGTGGTCGTTGCCGTATGCCACAAACCCACATACTCTCCATCTCAAGCGCTCTGTCGGAGCGAGTGTAGTATGTTGATTGAGTAGCAAGTATCATGAAGCGTTCTTAGTAACGCGTGGACTGAAGAGCGATCCTCAGTGAATCAGGGGGCCAAGATTTCCAGTGGATGATGGAGGAAGCCCCGACTATGTGAGACGTGGAGTGGCTTTGACGTCACCCGTGCTTCTCATGTCGAGGAACGCGGTCAAGGTTCTGGGCCCTTGGAGGCGTCGAGTAGCATCCGGCGGATGTAGCGGACCGCTGTTGCTGCCATCATTAATGTCTGACGTAAAGGGCGCTTGTACAATTCCCTCTTGATTTCCTCTTCGCCGCTTTCTCCGACGTTTTGACGTCACTCCTCGCCATCCTCCATATACTCTCTCACTCGTCTTTCTAGCTGTCTATGTTCGACACTTCTTGCCAAGGCTTCAGCATCAGAAAACACCTGCTCAGCCTTTCGTAACTTCACGTAAAACGACCGGCAACAAGTCCTGTCCGGCTTCCCGAAGGCTTCACCGCTGCTCGTTGTGTCTCGCCCGTCGTCCACATGGCCCGACGGACCCATTTCCCGGGAAGCGACGGTCATGCCCCACCGCAAAACGGTCGCCTGGCTCTCCGCATCTCCAGACGTCATCAGCGCCGGCCATGAGAGCAGTCAGGCGTCCCCGCACGTGAGCCCGCCGTCCCCTTCTAAGGCCCCCTCGCTCCCGCGGAAAGAGACGCACCGGCGGCCCGCAGGCGCGCAGAAAGCGAGAGAAGCATTCCGCCAGGGCAATAGGCAGCGTGGTGCGCATCTGGGGCGTGCCCATCATGCATCGCCGCCGCCGCCGCCGGTTCGTATAAAGGGCGCGGCGGGGAGCGGGTAGAGGGAAGCAGCTGCGTCGGTCGCGCCTCAAGTTCGCCGCCATGCTCGTCTGGCAGAAGCTCTCCTCCTGGGTCCACTGTGCCCTCCTCGCGTCGAGCGTCGCTGTTCCCGCCTTGGCCGTCTCGCTCGGCTCGCGTGCGGCGACGGCGGACCCCCCACGCAAGTCGAACGGTTTGACGGACGTCGTGCAGTGGGACAACTACACCGTGTTCTTGCACGACCAGCGTATGTTCCTCCAGTACGTCGTCTTTTGCTTCCACTCTTTACATGTTCTGAGCGTGTTGCTTTGTAGCTCAGGGGAGTTCCATACGTTCCGTCTCCCTGTGCCCGACCTATGGCTCGACATATTCCAAAAGATGGTCGCGGCGGGTCTGAATGGCGTCAGGTGCGCATACAGTTCTCCAAGTCTCCGGACCCGCTCTAAACATAGAATATATGAAGCATCTACATTCACAGTACGTACTCCACTTATTGCTGCGCCTGAGACGCGTCGTCTCATGACTCTACAGTGGGTGCTACGAACCCCGCACGGGATGTGCTCGACTTCAACGACTGGCGGGCGTTGCAGCCCATATTCGACGCTGCCAAGCAAGCCGGTATCTTTGTCGTTCTGCGGCCTGGTGCGTCTTCCTTCCACTGACCTGACGTCACCCCTTGACGAGAGTCCTTTACAGGCCCCTACGTAAGCATAATCTTCTGCTCTGCTCTCCATACAGGCGTGCTCAGTCCATATATGCAATTCTCAGATCAACGCCGAGACGACCGCAGGAGGCATCGCCCACTGGATAACGTCTCAGATCTCGGGCACGCTGAGGACGAACGCGACCGACTGGACGGAGGCGTACCAGCCCTACGTCGGAGCTATCGCCGACGCCGTCGTGCCGAGCCAAGTCACGGAAGGCGGGCCCGTTCTCGGTTAGTATTGCGTACATTGACTTGTAGGTGTGTGGGGACTGACCGCGAAAACTGGCGTAGCCGTCCAGATTGGTGAGCTATGACGTCATTAGTATCGTGTCATCCTCGGACTCACGGCCGCGCGCAGACAACGAATACTCCCAGGACGCGGTGACTGGGGCGTACTTCACGCAGCTCGAGACGCAATACAAGGATGCCGGCGTCGTCGTCCCCCTGTACGCGCTTCCCCGTTCGTGCACGTTCGTGCGCATCTCGCTGATTACGATCTTCGTAGTACGTACAACGACCCCGGCGAGGGCCGCAACTTCGTCAACGGCTCCGGCGCCGTTGACATCTACGGTCTCGTAAGCCCCCTCCCCTATCTCACGACGATTTCGGCGGCCCGACTGAGACTGATCTCCCCTCGCAGGACTCGTACCCGCAGCTCTTCGACTGCTCGAACCCTACGACATGGATCCCCGTTACGACCAACTACCACCCGTATCACGAGGAGACGAATCCGGGCGAGCCGTGGTACATGCCCGAGTTCCAAGGTTCGTCTGCCTTCTCTGAGGCAGTCCGCCCGAGTATTGACGTGTGGTGATAGGCGGCTCGTTCGACCCCTGGGGCGGGCCGGGTTACGACGCATGCGAACTGCTCACGGGCCCGGACTTCCAGGACGTGTTCTACAAGCAGAACTGGGCGTCGAATGTGAAGCTCATCTCGTACTACATGTTCTACGGGTACGTCTTTCCCCTCCGCGCGTTACCGCCAATTCCCAGACACTCATCCGATGTGCACCATAGCGGCACGAGCTGGGGCGGCTTCCCCTTCCCGGGCGTGTACACGAGCTACGACTACGGCGCATCGATCCGCGAGACGCGCGCGCTCTCGGCCAAGTTCGACGAGGTGAAGCGTCAAGGGATCTTCCTCCGTTCTTCGCCCTCGTTCTACAAGACGGACTGGATCGGGGACTCGAGCACCGGCATTCCTGGCGTCACGCTGGGTGGTTCGGGCGCGTTCGCGACGTTCCTCCATAACCCGGACTCGGGCACGGGCTTTGTGGTCGTTAGGCAGAACGACTCTACGTCTACGTGAGACATTCTCTTTCCTGGTCCGTACAGGAGATTGCTAACCGCTTTGTGGTATCCAGGGCCGACATCAGCTTCACCATCACGCTCCCCACCTCGAACGGCACGCTCACCCTCCCGCAGAAGACGTCCAGCATCGCGCTCGCGGGCCGGCAGAGCAAGATCGTGATCACCGACTACCCCTTCGGCGCGTCCGGGTCCGTGCTCTACACCACCGCCTCCGTCTTCTTCGCCGGCACCATCGGCTCCCGCGACGTCCTCTTCCTCTTCGGGGACGCCGACCAGTCGCACGAGCTCGCGCTGACCCTCTCCGGCTCCTCTGGCAAGCTCACCACCTCCTCGCGCGTGGCGGTCGACAACTCCTCCGCCGCAGGCACGATCCTCGCCATCTCCCCCGGCTCCACCGGGCTCGTCACGCTCTGGGAGAGCGACGAACAGCTCGTGCTCTTCGCGGACCCCGTCACCGCCGCGACGTTCTGGGCGCCCGCCGTCCCCGCCGCGTCCGAGGGCACCGTCGCCGGGCTCGAGACGTTCTTCCAGTTCGGCACGAACACGACCGTGCTCGTCGGTGGGCCGAACCTCGTGCGGAACGCGTCGCTCTCCGAGGACGGCGCGACGCTCGCGCTCCGTGGTGATCTGAACGCGAGTGTGCCGCTTACGGTCGTCGCTCCCTCGTCTGTTAGGGCTGTGGAGTGGAATGGGAAGTCCGTGCGGGTGAAGAGCGACGGGAAGGGCGTGCTTAGTGGGAAGCTGGAGCAGGGCGTGGGCTTGAAGGATATCAGGCTCCCGAAGCTGGAGGGGTGGAAGTTTAACGATAGCTTGCCGGAGGTGACGAAGGGCTTCGATGACTCGAACTGGGTCACGGCGGACCATACGCAGACGAACTTGAGCACGAAGCCGTTGTTTGGGGACGGGCGCGTTCTGTATGGTGAGCGCCCTCTTCTCTAATTGGGATAGAGGAACGATGCTGATGAAGGCGCGCGCAGGATGCGACTACGGGTTGTACGTACCGCTCGGGCGAACTTCGGGGTCCATTATCGCTGACGTTATTCTGCTGCAGCTGCGAGAACAACGTCCTCTTCCGCGGACACTTCAACGCGACCGGCTCTGAGACGGCTGTCAACTTGACGATCTTCGGAGGAAGTTGTACGTGCCCCACTTCTCCGCCTTCCCGCTCTTCGCCCTGACTGTCTTTCTTCGCGCCCAGCCTTCGCGGCCTCGGTCTGGATCAACGACGTGTTCATCAGCAGCGTCGGGGACGGCTCGGACCGCGTGAACGCGCTCTTCCCCTTCCCCGCCGGCGCGGTCGTCGCAGGCCAGGACAACGTCGTCACCGTCCTGCACGACAACATGGGCAACGACGAGGCGAACAACCAGAAGTCTGCGCGCGGTATCGCCGGGTTCGCCCTCGTCGGCGGCACGATGGGCACGTGGAAGGTCCAGGGCAAGGTCGGGGGCTTCACCGAGTGCGTATCTCGCCCTTTCCTTCTGTGTATGGGCTTGCGCTAATTCCTGCGGCGCAGCTTCCCCGACAAGGTCCGCGGCGTGATGAACGAGGGCGGCCTCTTCGGCGAGCGCGAGGGCTGGCACCTGCCCGGGTTCGACACCTCCGCGTGGACACGGCGCGAGCTCTCGGACGGCCTCCCAGACGCGAAGGCCGGCGTAGGGTTCTTCGTGACGACGTTCGACCTCGACTTCCCCGCGAGCGCGGACGCGCTCCTCAACTTCGTGTTCACGGAGGAGGCGGGCCAGGCGTACCGTGCCAGGCTGTTCGTGAACGGGTGGATGTTTGGCAAGGTGCGTGGGATGAGCTGTTTCCGCTCAGCGGACGTTTCTGACGCTGGGTCGACTTGATAGCGCGTGGGCAACGTCGGACCGCAGACGAAGTTCCCTGTTCCCCCTGGTATCCTCGACTACCACGGCAAGAAGTGAGTGCATTCTTTCGTCGCCCCGGGGTTAGATGCTGATCATGCTCGATAGCACCGTCGCGATCGCGCTCTGGGCGCTGAACAGCACTGCGGTAGCGCCTGCCCTCGAGCTCGTCGCCGACGACGTCCTCGACGGTGGCGTAGGCCCGATTACGCTCAACAACCCTGCATGGGCTCCGAGGAGCTTCTGACGCACGGCCGCGGGATTGATGCGGTAGGATTAGGACGTGGTAGCTCAGAATGATGATGTTGACGAATAACGGGAGACCTTCGCTGTATCGAAGGGTTGATGAAAATGTACTGTAGCGTTTCTAGCATAAGGACCTCTTTTCTTCCGCATTCGTGCCCTAAATGAGGCCTTTGTGGCTTCGCGTGGCGTGGTGAAGGACGAGTGTCTTCTGCGCGCCATCATCTGGGCGTTTGCACGGGCCGGAGTGACTCCAGACGCTTCGGCACCGCCCCGGATCCAGATATCCCTCGAGCAACGCGTCCTGGTAGCACTCTTGCTCATACCATCACCTCGAGAGACCTTCCGCTGCTACTTTCTCCCTAGTTCCATATACGCGACAGACGACCAGGATGAGCGATACTAGTGCGGAGCCCGAAGTCCAAATTGAGGGGGACTTCATCGATGTCAACAACGAGCTCGTCGATCAGCATGCGGACTCGGGGTTCCTCGAAGATCGCACGTCATTGATAGAGTGCGTTTTTATTCAGACCATTCTCCATATCTTAGCTCATAATCGTGACGCAGCCCCGATCAAGTGAGTGATAGCGCTGCACTGGCGTTTTGATACAGGCGAAGTACTCAATCGTCGTCGGACCCAGATCCAAACTCTAGACTTTGAGCCACTTAGTACTATCTTCGAGGAGATACTGCAAGGGAAACCGGACAAGCCCTTCGTGGAAAGTCTTCCTGAGGAGATTCTCCTTCTCATTGTCCAGCGTGTTCTCGACGTAAGAGGTTGCCTACCGAGAGCCGACATCAATTCTTGGGATGCTGAACGACACCCTGCAATGATCATGTCCGGATATATTCGGCCCCTCCTCAAACTGACTCACGTCTGCAGCCTCTGGCGCAGCATCATCGTCGCTGCATCCTCGTTGTGGTCTACCGTCGACGCGCTTACATTCAGTGAACCGCTGCTCGCCCTCTTCCTCGCTCGTACCGCCACAGCACCATTTACTCTGGTACTCCGATACCCGCCTAAGGGGCCTCATGCGGGTGACTCCATCTACTTCTCACACGCGGCCCAAGTGCGTAATCTGCAGGTACAAATGTCGGGCACGAAATCGGACCAGGCTCCTTCGTTTTTTCCGCTTGGAGCTCCTAACATCGAGAGTCTTTCCGTTGCGTTTACGACAATTTCCTCGGACACAGACTTCCCTCCATCTCTCGACTCGCCTTATCTATTTCAGGAGGGTTTGTCGGGTTTACGCGCACTGTCTCTCTCGCCAGTCCTACATTCCCTCCCACACGACTCTTTCCCGCGCCTCACTCACCTTTATCTTCGATTCTCCCCATACTCAATCTCTGTAAACAAGAGGGACTTTCCAGATCGTCCGCAGCTCAATCCGCTCGACGACCTTCTCGTACTCCTTTCGCAAGCTCCGCAGCTTGCGCTTCTGCTTATCGTAGACGTTCCCGGGGAATTCCCCATCTATGATCCGTCCACTCATCAACGGGTTTTGCTATCCAACATGCGCAACATCACGCTCAGGGGAAATCATTGGCTATACGACTACCATCTACTCAACCATCTCTCCCTCCCCGCTGATGTACACGTTTACCTCTCGAACACCGACCTGATCGAGCCAGCGGAACTGAGCAAACATTCCCGCGTCCCACAACTCGAGCTGTTCGCTTCTGTCACTCGAATGAAGATCAAATACTCGCCCGATGACCGCCTTTGCATTGTCGTAGAGGGTCCCCAGCCAGCAGGTTCCAACAGGCCTATCGGTAGATATGATGTAGACATGCACGATGAGCACATCAGCGGAGGTCGCGGCGATGCATGGTTGAGACATCTTCATACGAACTTTCCCCTATCTGCTCTCCTCACCCTCCATCTTCAGCTCGAGGAAACGGAATACGGGCTCGTCTCCTACATCCTTCCCCATATGTCGCGCCTTGTCGAGCTCGTCATTCTCATCGGTGCTAACCATTATTTCGATCCATCTGACGACTCAAGCTCCCCGTACCCAATCAGAAAGGTGCTCACCTCCCTTCTCTCAGCACTCTCGCAGACCAGCCCCGTCTGCCCCTCTCTGGCCGATATTGCGGTGGAGCTTTATGTCTTCAAATCCAATAACGATGACTCGTTGGCGTCCGTAGACGGTGCGCTGGAGACGCTTGGAGCGATTGTACGCGCACGCGACAGGATGGGTCACGGCCTTCGCCGTCTCAGGATCTTCCCTTTCGGATGGCTTGACGAGGAGCACATCGAACGATGTAGCGATGATCTGAGGGGTCAGGTTGACGCTTGGGCATCGACACTGGGCGGCGCGGTTGGGGAGGTACATTGCGAGTCTCGTATCCAGATCGGGCCTGGTACGCGTAGGTTCACTCCTGGCGGCAGAGATTTCTTCCAGGAGGAGCGAGCATGGGCAGAGAAGTATTGGGCGTTGGACTATCGTAATATGCCGTGGCATGCCTTATAACAGCACAGTACGGTAATGGGTGCATGTATCATGTCTTTTCGCTCTCTCGCAAGTTGTGGTGCATGTTCTTAGTATCTAGTAGGGGGCATGACGGATAGAGCTCCATCCAACGTACATTTCAGTGCCGTTCTGGAGCCGACATCCGTGTCACGGAATTCGAGTCGACTCACTAGGATATCCCCGTGCCACACCCATACCCCCGAAGGCATACACATACGACTTGGCGCGCGACTATAGGATGGCGTGACACGGGAATAGGGCAACATCTAACGGCCAGTAAACACCGAAACTTAAGCGTCCACAAGCCCATTCCTATCCCTCCACGCAGTATACATTTGCACCACCTCTGGTGTGATCTGCTTCTTGATGTTCCTCGCTGCCTCGATGAAAGCAGACTGCGGCACCTAGATAGAAGCGGAGCCGTCAGGATCGTCGTACGTAGAGTTAGGAGGCTCGGTCTCACGAAAGGCGCATCGATGTCGGCTTTCATGGTGAGCAGCGCCGCTTCCTGGCAGAGCGCCGTGATCTCTGCGCCTGAGCAGCCTTCGGTCTGGCGTTCGCCAATTAGCGACATGTGAACGAAGAAGGGAGTGGCCAGGGATACGAGGTACGTACCATGCTCGCGACTCTATCGAGATCTAAGCCCTGTTCCACGCTCATCTTGCTCGTCCGGATGCGTAGGATCTCCTTGCGTCCGTCAAGGTCTGGTGGACCGACGTATAGGATACGGTCAAGTCGTCCGGGTCGCATCAGCGCGGAATCCTATAGGGATGAAGAGACTGAGATACCACACCGGGACTCTCCAACAAGGTGAACTCACAATGACGTCTGGTCGATTCGTCGCCGCAACGAGTGTAACACCAACGAGCTCTTCTACACCGTCCATCTCATTCAGCAGGCTGGTCAGCACACCCTCATGAGCACCGCCTCCGCCGTCTGAGTTAGATCGAGAAGTGGCAAGCGCGTCGATCTCGTCCTGTGAAAGCCCAATGAGGAAGTTGCCATACGTACGGGATGAAAGAGGGACGCACGAAAAAGATGATCGAGGGTGCAGTGGCCCGCGCTTTCCTGAAGATCTCACGCACCGCACGCTCAGACTCACCAACGAACTTGTTCAGCAGCTACGTCCGAGAAGGCCCATCAGCATCCATCTCCCTTCTTCACACCCTCAATGAGCTTCACTCACCTCCGGGCCCTTGACGGCGAGGAAGTTCACTCCGCTCTCTGTCGCACAGGCGCGCACGAGCATCGTCTTGCTGCACCCCGGCGGACCGTACAACAACACTCCCTTGGGTGCACGCACGCCCAGGCGCGCGAACGCGTCAGGGTGGCGGAGCGGCCACTCGACGCACTCGCGCAAGCGTGCGATCGTGCTTGCCTGCCCGCCGATATCCGCGTAATGCACTGGGGCGGTATCGAGGAAGAGCGAGCGCAGCGCTGACGGGCGGACGGTGGGGAGCGCCGCGAGTAGATCCGCGAGCTCGAGTTTTGGGGAGGAAGGGAGGGAGAGGGAGGGAGGTGGTAGTGGGTTGGGCTGGGATGCAAGCCAACGTTTGATCGCGAGCGTGCCGGCTTCGCGCACGACTGCGCTGAGGTCTGCACCGACGTACCCATGCGCTTTCGCAGCGACGGAGCGGAGGTCGTCTTGAGAGATCGTTTGGGGCGCCTTCGCAAGGAGTACGTTCAGGATAGAGAATCGCGCCTCCGCATCGGGAATCCCTATGTAGGAATGAGGACTGTGGACAGACGCAGCGCAAGGAGCCGGACGCACCGATCTCGATCTCCCTGTCAAACCTACCAGGACGGCGCAGTGCAGGGTCGATAGCGTTGGGCCTGTTGGTAGTGGCAACGACGACGACCTTACCTTCCTTGCCGTCCTTGCTTTCCGTCTCGATGCCGTCCATGAGTGTAAGTAGCTGGGCAACTACTCGTTTCTCCACTTCTCCTCCAGGACCATCGTCGCGACGAGGGCAAAGCGCGTCGACTTCATCGAGGACGATGATGCACGAGCGGTGGCTGCGCGCCTCGGAGAAGACGTCCCGGATCTTCGCCTCCGTCTCGCCATGGTATGCAGACGAGAGTTCGGGGCCGTTGACGATGAGCACCGCCGAGCCGGTGGATGCGGCGATCGCCCGTGCAAGATGCGTCTTCCCCGTCCCTGGCGGCCCGTGAAGCAAGATACCACGGGGAGGCTTCAGCCCTGCGGTTACGACACAGCACGGCGTCCCGAGCGGCACATATTACGGGACGGGCGTCGGCGTGACGGGTCGTACGAGGGGTCGCGACGGAAGGTCGGGGGAGGATCGAGGGATGGAAGACAGTAAGGTCAGATGACCATGGCACGGGGGCGCGCGAGAACGACGCACCAAACTGGCGGAAGAGCTCGGGCTTGGTGAGAGGGATTTCGATCAGGTCCCTGATCTCAGCAATTTGCTTGTCGAGCCCTCCCACGGATGAGTATGCATCTGCTGGAACACCGCGCTCAACGGCAACCCCAGAATCCTGGGCGGAGTGACGTTAGACGCAAATGAACGGTACATGAGGTAGCTGTGTGCGCCAAGCATAATCACTGAGGGCACATGCCTCACCTGATTGGTCTTGTCGGCTTCATGGGTGGTGTCCTTCTCGTCACCGGTGTCGAGAATGACGGTCGTCTCCCAACCTACTGACCATAACTTCGGAGGACCGTCGGCTAACGATAGAGCATTGATTTGCTCTACGAGATCGGAGCCGCTCTCTGAAGAATTCAATGTTGACACCGATGACAAACAGAACCTGCGCGTCCTGCCTTCATAAAGGAGTTCCAAGGTTTGAGTCCGAGTGATAAGGCTGAGGTCAACTGTGCACCCGAAGTTCGACGTCAACAACTCAATGGAAAATTTCCGCGGAGGTAAGGGGGCAAGGAACGCACCCAGTGCTTCTCGGATTAACAGGGTCAACCAATCCCGGCGTTTCCCCTTTCCTGAGTCGGAAGGAGCAGAATTTGGCTTCCGAGGGACGCTATCCCCTGTTTGTCCGACGGAAACCTCCTTGACGCGAATAGTGTGGGCGAGTTGGGCCTGCCGAAGGGACGGCACGCCGGATGGAAGCTTCGGGGAGTCAAGAGAAAACAGGCTGACTTTTGCGCCTTGCGACACCCGCGCGGTGAGAAGCAGTGGCGGGGAGACAAGTATAGCTGTCAATGTCGAAGCGGAGATGAGCATGATAATCTGACGCGCGAGTTCGAGGTTCCCAGCGACGTTCATGTGGCGTAAGGGTGTGCACACGTACAGTCCTGAGAGAGGTCCGCTGAAGGCCAGGCCACACCTACAGCAATTTCCTATGGGACGATAAGCTCGATCAGCAGGTTTTATGCTTGTAGGAGGAGGTCATCTGAACATACGCAAGGGCGCAGAGGTTTCCACACGAAAATGACGCAAGTGGGCACGGCCCGCGCAGCCCGCGAAGCGCACACCGTTGAGAAGCATTGCTTACCTTTGACGGATCTGAAGAAACTATGGCGACAACATCTCCGGCGTAAAGGTTCGCTTGCTTGAGAAGAACCGCATTGATAACTACGCGCCGGGATGCACGAGATATTGGCTCAAGCTCATTGGCAACCTCGACAGTAAATTTTCGAGCTGCGAGTGCCGCCATACTAGCGAAGACATGAGTGATCGCTGGAGCTACAAGACCGAGCAGAACTAGATCCTTACATATGATGGTGATTTCAATCTCCTCTCAGGAATGATCCTGGGAATCAGGCGAGCGAAAATGTGGGACGTCTCTTCCGACGAGGTCGGTAGTCCCTTGAAATATTGCGGTAGATATAGACTGGTAGTACCTACATAAATGGTGCCACAAGTAATACAGCGTTAGAGAACACTAAGAATGCTCTTGAACTTTTCAGTGACTTACAAATCACAAATGGCTGAATCGTCGAGGCGTTGAGTAGAAAGGAGGGCGATAGACGCTGGGTTTCGGAGCCCGACAACGTCATGGGCGCTTAATCGCATCGTGGTCAACGGTGCTGCTATTGACCGCGTTGTAAACCCCTTGCTCTGTACACCTCATTCTCCACACTTCCCGTCACGCTCAGGTCGTCCTCGGAGAAAATGAGGCTTGGATGCTGCTGGCGGTCGTGCTTTCTGCTGGTCTTGCATCTCGTCGCGGTCTCGGCACACCAGGAGCAATTCGACGAAGACCTCACCCTTCGGCCTCTACGCGACGGCAAGCTATCCGCGAGGTTCCAGTTCACCACTCTACTGAAGGGGTCATCACCAAGAGATCCGCAAAAGCTGTCGGAAGACGACGAAGGTCCGTTCTCTGGCTGTATGCGCGTGGTCTCATCTTCAGCTGTCGAGTAGCGCAGCATTATACTCTCTTCCCTCTCGCGCTTGGTCAGCTCCTCCGTGAATACGCGGTGACCGAGCTCCATCTAACACTCAACGCCGGGAGATGGAATTACGACGCGTGGGGATACCCCGACGAGCCTGGAGTCGGTACGGGGGCGGAGCTATGGGCGTGGATGGGAGAGAGCACACCAGCGTCGTGAGTGTCATCATAACCTGCATGTATATGAAGTCGACGAACGCGCATATAGTCTTGACCAGCGATGGTCTGGCCTCCGAAATGGTCTCGCGGGCCTGTTCTGCGCGTCGCTCGGCCATCTCGACGAGCAGCGGACAACAGCGCCGGTTCTCACCTTCCAAGCCGAAGGCTCCCTACCCAACTTCACCCACCCCCATCAGCTCCGCCACGCCATTCTCGCCTCAGAACATGTTTGCACGGAAAACCTTACGCCTTTCCTGAAGCTCCTGCCGTGCAAATCAGGTTCTGGCATCGCGCGCCTGCTCAACCCACACAAGTTGTTCGATGCAGACTGGCACGGCCTTGGAGTTCACGTACGGTATCGCGAAGCTCTCGGTGTGGAGGTCCGCCTCACTTTCCAGGGCGTGTTTGACCCTGTGCGTTATTCGTCACAGGCGAGCCGAAGTGAGTCTTCACCTCTACTCGTGTGTACCTTTGCACCACTTCGCCCCATCCCCTTTCTGTAGAGTTCCATATCTCGTCTGTGGAGGTCGGACACGTTTTTCTGCTACACGCATTCTACGCCCCGGTGTTTTCGGAGTATGCGAGATGATACTGAACGCCCGTTAGACTGGTCACTTCGGTCACTATTTGATCGTACTATCGAGGGCGCATGCCCTGTCGCCCGGACAAGCAAGATCCGGGTGGAGCTACCTGACGGATCCTCGCCCTACATGATAACCCCAGAGCCGGCCGCAATTGAGGACGGGATCGCCACATACGCTGTCGAAACTAGTGAGTGATGGCAGCTTCAGCAGCGCGGTAGCTCAGCTTACCTGTTTTTCCATAGAAGAAGAGGCGCTAGATGTCGCCGTCCGGTGGCCCGCAGAGCAGACGTTCGAATACCGTACGTACCGCCCCGGCGTATCGAAACCTTACGTGTTTCTGATTGCTCTCGTTCAGCGAACACGCTCCACGCACCACCCCTAACAGACATCTCTGTCCGCCGCAGCCTGAAGGGCACGAACCAAGCTGACGCCCAGTTCGCCCTGGTCGTCACGAACAACCTCCCGGTCGAGGTCCGGACTGGCTACCTCGAGACAATGCCCTGGCACCTCCAGTTCTACCTTCACACTCTCCAAGGTCACGTCGGCGGAGTCGCGCGCGGTGAGTCTATCATGCACCTATCAACTTCTCGGGGGCGTGGCGCCATCGTCTGCCCCATTTGTTGGCCCTGGGCGTCGACTGACCGGCCGCACACAGACGACCTCGTGTCCATCCTCTCGTACACACCTTCGGTCCCCCACTCCCGGCCGGCGCTCCTCCAAGCGGTGCTCACACTTCCCCCGCATGGCACGCTACAGCTCACGATGGACGTCGCGAAACCGTTCCTACGCTACACCGAGCATCAGCCCGACGCGCAGCGCGGCTGGGATCTGCCTCCCGCCGTCCTCGTCCCCTTCTCCTTCGGCTCTGACGTATCCCCAGGGCAAAACACCACCTGGACCGGGCGTGGGCGCACGACGCGGATGTACACGCCTGCATTACTCGTCGACCTGGCGACGCCCGACTTCAGCATGCCGTACAACGTGATCATCATGAGCTGCACGCTCATCGCACTCATATTCGGCAGCGTCTTCAACCTCCTCACTCGCCGATTTGTCCTCGTCTGTGTCGACCCCGCGGTACCACGGCTCGCTCCGGTTCCGGATGCGGACGCCGGCGTCCCCGGCGCCGCTGCCGTTGCCGCTGACGCCAGAAGTGAAGTCCGGGAGGGTCGCCATCGATGACTGGGGACTACGATTGGAGACCTATGACGAGAGCAGGGTGCTCGGCTGCCCTCGGTCAGGGTCTGTGGATCGACGACGCGCGTTGGATGTCTTGGTGTATATTTATGCTCATTCCCCCGACCAGACCCAGACCCGTACGGCAAGTACGACCCCCAGCGTGCCCTGCCACAGACAAGTTGTGTCCGACGTCAGGCCCCAGATATTTGCATCGTGCTGCGGCGCGTTTCCCCAACGAACAGCTCGCGCTAGAAGCCACCTGCCTCATCCGCACTCGGGTGTGCGTCCGATCGCGATGGGCCTTCTGTCACGGCGCCGCAAAGCGCATGCGGCCCCCTGACCTACGGCGGACCCTGCAAACCTGTGCAACTCTATCCTAGCGCGCGGGCGCGATCAGCCCGTGCGGCTGCATGAGGCCCACGCGGCGGGGCCGTCGTCATCAGCCTCCCAGCTGACCGTGCAGATGGGTGGCGGCCACCAACGTGTCGCGCGCGGAAGCAAACGTTCACGCCTCTCTCGACGCACTGGGGGACGGTTCCCTGCCGAAAGCTCTTCTATCTGGATAAAGCACGGCATAACAAGTAGCTAACGCTAGTGCAATTACAGCAGGGGTCCTAGTTGCGTCCAGGGCAGCCCGGAGAAAGGCACGTTCTCCGCGTGGCGCTTCCTTCCCGCGATCGCCAACTGCAGACATGCTCCGCTGCGGTCGACGCGGTGCTATATCCCGCCTTCTCGAACGTCGCCACCTAGTTCTCGAAAGACGGACGGAGCGGCCAACGGGAGGCCCTGATTCTGTCAGCAGCTGTCGTGTCCTCGCAATATTGCGTCTGAGCTACGTATGACATTCCGCTTTCCCGGAACGCGCGTGGACACATCGTGCGTCGACCGGTCACGGGGTGGACGCGCAATTAATGACGTGGGGACATACATGGTTAGCAGCCTCGGAGAACGCGTGCTGTGGCTAGGGACGCGACGTCCAGGCGTACGCCCTGGTATTGACGTGGGTGCCCAGATCGCGACATTCAGACGTCTCGTGCCCCTCCGTCGTGTGCGCGTCGCTATCTACAGCTCGCCGCGCTCGCAGGAGCGCTTCTGCAACTCAAGCAAGCACAAAAGACGCCGCGGCAACCTCTGCGGCAGAAGCACGCCCGGCACCGGCGAGGTACGCTCTAGCACGCCAAGCGCGACGCATATGAAACTCTCGCGCCTCGTTCGGCGCGGAGAGGACTGTCCAGGGAGAGGAACCACCGCGGTCGCTTCGCGTCCGACGGCATTTAATACAACAAAGTGCGTGCGCGGGGCACGCGAGCTTACGGGGCAACGCATCGCGACCGGCCTGGCACTTACTGCACCCGCCCCAGGCCTCGCGCGCCGTGCCTGGACGGGGCGGGGGAGATTGGTAGGGCCCGCGCGCGATGCATGCACGAACGATGTCTTCGTTGGCTCGGCGCGAGTGGGGGCCCGGGGGTCGAGGCCCTGGCAGGGCTCACGCGCGCCGATCCCGACAGAGGGCAGAGGTTAGCGGGCTCGGCGTGTGGCGGGGAGAAAGCAAAACTTTGCGCGACGTGTTGTGTCACCAGCCGCGGCGCGCGCGCGCGCCGGGCTCGTCTGTGTTTGGACGGCCGCGGCTCGCGAGCAAATTTTCTGAACTTTCTGTGAGGCACGGCCGCCACAGCGCGAGCCCGTGTAAGCAGCCGTCTCGCGCACTCAATCTCTGGGTATATGATACTCATGGACCGGCTTCTAGATGAGTGGAGCATCTACAAGCTCGCGCGGGCCCTCGGAAGGATCTTGGTCGCCGGACACACGCGCATTTTTTCTACTGCTCGCGATCAGATTCAGAAGCGCCCGAAGTGCGATGGCTGGCGGCGTTCAGTAAGGACGTGCTAATACATGCTCATCGTGCACGTAACAAATTGCGCCCACTATTGGAAAATTTTGCGCTGCATCTAATTTGAAACGTGAAGCTGTAGGTTCATGACGGGAGCCCACCAAACCCCATACAATGTCGTTCTACAACGCGCACGGCTCACACAGTCGTCATACCCTACGTGCTCATATCTCATCGATGCGCTCGTGAGACACGAGACAATACCTTGGTGATGGCTACTTATGTTGCAAGGCTGCGCGCCGCAACAGTCCTAGCACGAGCGGCGCCCGCGTTGCCAGAGGACGCAAGAAGACTCGAAAAGCCCTCGGTATGTCTACGCCCTACCGATTCGGTAAGCGCCGCATGA
Organism: Grammothele lineata; assembly: GCA_002150815.3. Lineage (NCBI taxonomy): Eukaryota > Fungi > Basidiomycota > Agaricomycetes > Polyporales > Polyporaceae > Grammothele > Grammothele lineata. The sequence goes on from NDFF03000002.1 coordinate 247,577, forward strand.
CATTACTTATCTCTACCCTCGTCATTCACCCGCGGCGCGTCTGATTAGATCCGTGTGAGGAAGCCAACGAATACCAAGGCCCATCGATAGTATCTGAGATAGACCAAATGTTGCGTTCGCGAACTGGGAGCGTTCAGGTGGCGAGGGGCGAACCACACCACCATGCTGCGCCATCTTGCGCTCAAGCTCTCCTGGTACATGTACATGCCTCCGCGCGCCACGGCGCACGCGGGTCCTCGTAATGAGCAATTAGGCATAGTTCGAGCATAGCTTCGGGGATATTTTGTCATCGATCGCCCTCCTCGTACAGACCGGTGCCGGTCGACAAGGGTTGCAAGCCCGTTCAGGCCACAGGAACCTTTGGCGATTTTCACCGACCGGCATCCTGTGGCACCGCACACGACGCCTGCTACGCGCGACATAAACGACCTCCATCCTCTCACGCAAAAATTACCCCCTCCTGAATTCGACGCACTGGAAAAACCTCTTTCGCGCCCGCGCGCGTTCTGATAAGTGCACGCAGGAAGCCCCGCGAAGCCAGGCGCAGAAGACTGGCAAGGGAGATAGGCCACGGCCGCACACTCGACGAACCGCTCTGATCACTGCTCCCGCGCGCCCGCGAGGCCCCGGGATGCTTCGCGCTGGAAAGCACCTTCCTCTCTCCCGTGCGCACCCGGGCGAGGGAACGAGCAGCGGCATTGCTCGCGCGCGTACGGGGCACCTTCTGTGCGTGCGTGCGGAGGGCTTCGCCGTGCGAACGAGTTTCATTGTCAATATTGGCTGCTCCATCGACGCGCGCGGAGGGCTGACGAACGTGCATTGTGCACCCGCAACTGAAGGGTAGCGTCATCGTGTGCGTGTCTACACCCAGCGAAAAAGGTGGGGACGCGCCGCACGCAGAAAGCGCGCCAATTTTCCTGTCGAAAGGAGGCAAAGTCGACATCGCGTCATTTGTGCGGTCGAGCGCTGCATCAGCCGTCCGGTGCTGCAGCATGGCTGGGCAGGAGGAGCACGCGCCGGGATCTGACGGGCCTTCGCAAAGTTCGGGTGGCTGGAAAGAAACGAGCCAGGGGCAGAAGAGAACCAGTCTCGCCGCATGTGGCGTGCATCTGGGAGCATCTGGCAGGCATCCTGCTCCCCTCGCCTCTCTGCGGCGACTTCGCGAGCCCATTCGGAAGGCCTATACACCCATGTAGGCTAGCAGGGTTCTGGGGAAGGGGCGAGGACGTGCGCGCCTGACGCCTCGGGTACGCGGAGATATCTGGATCGCTGGTGCTGCACTGCGCCGACGTTCGACGCGAAACGTCCGTGCCCCTTCGGCGGACAGAGATTCGGGGCTGAATGGGGCGAGGAAGCGTGCGCGGGCTGCTTGGGTGGATCTCACGATCTGGGCGGCCCACGCGTGCCCCCGCGGCTGGCGGGCTTCTTCTGCGAACAGTCCGCCGGGTCGGGTGAGGCGGAGGCAGGGACGCCCTGGGACGCCCGGGGCTGCTCGCACCACGCCATGCCGAAGCATGGGCCGTCGCGTCCGGTCTAGCGGGACGCCTTGGGACGCCCCGCAGAAGAGGGCAGCGAGCGTGTGCAGGCGTGTGCTCTCGTTTGGGTTTGGGGCCGGACGCGTCGAGTCGGATACTTATCCGCCGCGGCGCGACGAGCGCTTAGCACGCCCGCATAAAACGGTGGCCACAGATCACCCTCGCGTCCTGCGTGACTCACCCCGCCAGCCTTTGTCCCTCCCTGCCACATACAAAAGCCTTGGCTTCGCCCAGTATCTCCCTCGCGCCTCTTTCCCACATATCCCTCGCGGTACATATACCTCTCGCACCCGTCCTCGTCCTCTGTCCACCCGCACTGCACCTCGATTCGCATCGCCACACCACTCGCACATACCACACCCGCCACTCGCGAGTCACTTACTGTCATACACAATGTGCCAACGAATTGCGTATGTCGTCCTTCCATTTGCTTCGCTCCTCACGCGCGCTGACACACGCGGAATGTGCCGTAGCGAAGGAACGCGGTGGTCAAAGTGTGGGGTGAGTACAAACTCGCGCCATGGCAGCATGACGCTCCGTCGCCGCGGCGCGCGGGTCAGCTGAGCTCGCGGGTGCAGGCGCGTGCTGACGCTTGCTTCTCCCCGCCTCCAAATAGCACTTCCAGCGCCACCTCGTCGTAGCCATCATGGACTGCAACTCGCACAAGTGCGAGCGCAGCTACCTCCACCCAAAAGGATGCCGCGACCCGGCATGCATCAAGGTGTGTGTCCCGTGTCTCTCCTTCCGTGTTCCGTGTCCCCCGTCCTGCACGCCGCCCCCTCTCCCTCTCCTCCGTCGTCACTACCGCTGGGTCACATTGCGCACAATATTGTCGACTGTCGTCATAGGATGCGCGATGTTCTCGTGCCGCCCCAGTCGACGAACGCCCAACGCGGCGCACGCCATCTACTCCTGACGTAGCGCAGTTCCGCGAACCTATCCCGTGGGCCTCACGTGCTCGGAGCCACCCGCGAGCTGAGTTTGCGATTGACGGATGCAACAGGAGGGCGACAGGGGGCAGTGGATATGTGGATGCGGACTTGGGTTCGAACTCTCTACTGTGCGTCGTGCTAATGCCCTCGTTGCCATTCCTTCAACAGAACTTTGGTCCGGACATCCAAAAAGACATCGACACCGTCAAAGACGACTGCTTCCAATGTCGCGCGGCGGCTGCACGGCGCATCCCCGCATGACGGCCGCGCGGCCAGGCTGACCGTGCGGCGCGACCTCTCCGCTCTTGTGCACGCCCCTGTCCCCCGCGCCGCACGCCGCACGCCGCACGCGCGCTCGACGCGCTCCTCCCTCTCGGTCACGCGCAGGTCGCGGGCGCAGGCGCGCGGGGGCGGGCAAGCTCGCTAAGCCCGCGCGCGCTGCAGGGCGCGTCGCCCCTTTTCCGAAGGCGCGCTGCACCCACCCCGTTACCGCGTCGCGGCGGGTGATCGTTCCGGGCTTGCTTCCCCTGCGCTCTCCCGCTCCGACCCGTCGTCGCTTGCGTTCGGGTATGCCCCGGACGCGGGCGTTCTTCCCTCCGTCATCTTGTCGTCGACCTCCGTTTATCCCGCCGCCGTTCCCCGGTCAGCTGCACGAACGTGCTCGCGCAAGCTCCCGGTACTCCACACCACGTCCGTCCGTCGTCCTCCGTTGCTGTCTACTGTTGCTTTTCCTTGTCGATTCTTCATCTCATCCGCTCCTCGATTTGTGCACATATATCACTGCATCAGCCTGTATGAGTAGCCATACCTCTGGATATACACTGCGTTGTGCCACAACGAACATGTCTTCGGGCCTCCGAGTCGAGACACAGCCGCTCGAGTTGCGCGTCCGATCGCGAGAGGCGAGAGAGCTTGTTCTGCCACACGGACGATCGGGCCCAATCCCGGGCCTCCGAGGCCCGAGGTCCGAGCGCGCGCGCGAGCCACTGTCGTCATCGCTGTCGCGCGCCGTGCCTCGGGTGAGGTGACGTCCTCGCGAGTCAGCCTCAGTCACGACAACCACGATCTCATTGCTGCGAGTCACAAGTTCGCACAACATCCATGGGACATACGTCGCCATAAGTACGTGCCTACTCTGTGTACACGTTCTATCGGCTCCATGATCGCCACGGGCGCGAGCGAGCGTCATCCACGAGCACCGTCGTTCCTGATCCGAGCAATACTAGCGAGCTCGCCTTCCCCGCCACGCGCGAATGGCGCTCGCCCCCGAGTCGCCGCCAAAGTCGCGCCGCGTTAGGCCGCGTTGCGGCGTACGACGTTCAGGTTCTGATATTCGTCGTCATCCAGCCAACGAGGACAATAAGCACGCGTCACCTGACGCGTGCAGGACGCGAGAAGCGTCGCGGGGTCAGCAGACCGCGCCGCCGCGTCGTCGCGCTGCCGGCACCGTCCTCGAATCCTCGCGCTCGCATCTCGGCACGCCGCCGGCGCAGCTGTCAGATGCGTCGGGGCGATCGGTGGATGGGCCTGAAGGGAGTCGGAGTTCGGCGGAGGAGAGGGCGCGTAGTAAAGAAGTTGCTCGACGAGCCCGTGATTGCCCGTGACGGTACGGAAGACCATGCTCGAACCTGCACTTGTGGGGCACAACGTGTTCTAGGAGCGCAGAGCACTATGAGGTGGTGTCGAACGACGGCGGCTCGGGACCTCCCGATGGAGGAGTGCGCATGTCTGGTTGTGGCGTGCTCGCCCGAAGCGTACCCAAAGCTCCAGCGCCTGGCGGGGGTAGTATGTAGGAAGGAGTTCTTGGAGCGCTTGGACGTACTGCCGTCTTGCCTTGTCGGAGCGAAGGGCGCGAGAAGATCGCCCGCCACAAAAGCCGACGGGTCTTCGAGAAGGAGGCGGTGTGAGAGCTTCTTCTAGCTTCCTGGGGAGAGGTCTGCGTCCGTAGCTGACCTTGACACGGGATACGGGATGCCGACTCATGACAAGGAGGGCCGCGCGCGCTGACATACCCCGACTAGGAGCGCAGTCGCGATGGCTACTTGGATTAGACTGTCTTTGTCTGCGATATAATCGGGACATATCGGGACTGTGAGGGTGGGCGGGAGTCACTGATAACGCGGCGCGTTGGGGGCGATAGCAGCTTGGACGAGTCAGAGAGGCTTCGGATAACGACGACCGGAAGGCGCAAGGAAAGCGTTCCTCGCGCGTCGTCGCGCTGCCGTTTACGTACATTGAAGGAACACGGTGTGTGGCCGAAGTTCCGTAGCGGTCGACTGAGGGGGCCTGATGCCTGATCTGTCGAGCGCCTTGTGCTGGGCAGTTTCTGAAGGCCGATAATGCGAGAGTTCACTAAGGCGTTCCAGTGTATGTGCCTTCACCGCGCATGATGTACGCACCACAGCTTCTACGATTCAATCCTGTTACAGCATGAGGCGTTAGTAGGAGCAGAGTAGCGTCAATGAGGAATCAGAGATACTGCACGTACCACTTCTATCTAGAGATGCGCGCTCTTCGTGCAGACGCGCTGGATTGCTTTGTACGTCAAGATAGCGAGACGTAGGAGCACAAGAAAGGAGCCATGTACTCACGTCATCAGGGTTAAGGGAAAGCAAGGGACAGCAAGAATGAGGGGCGGGAGCGCAGCTGAGCCATCGCTTGTGGACGCCATACTCATGGAAGGATAACACATCGGGGGATCTATACATCAGATAAACGTCGCCAGAGCCTTCCTGTGCCCCTCGAACGAAATCTATCCTAAGCGATCTACAATGAGAGCGGACATACGTCAACCAGGGGCTATGCGGGGCCGATGCGGGAGCGCACAGAAAGCGAGGCCGATCCGTACGTACTCCATACGTCCTTTCGCACGGACCGACGAGTCTTGCGCCAGCCTTCGCAGCGCCAACGCCTTCAAGCGCGCTCCGTGCACGGATCCCTGAGAGAACTTCTGGGTTCTGAGTGCTTTGTGGACGGCGATAGAACTCGGTTACTCACGACAGTCTCCGTTGTGGTGGATCGATCGCCGGAGGGCTCGGTATGTCGTTCGAGCGTAATAAAGACGTAACCCGGTATCTGAAGATATCGAGTGGATCTGGCTGGACACGGCGTGGTCTTCATGGCGCTATGTCATAGGTATGCCACGGGATACTTGGGTGGTCTGCGATGATGACAGACGATATGCCCAGTGGCCACTGCTAGAAAGAATCTTACTGATTGCGCATGGTCGAAGGGTCACTGTATCTTACTCGCCTATACGTTGCTAAGCCCCGAAAATCGCTGCCCACAGAGACGGCAATTTGAAGGGCTTATAACAGGCTAAGTCAGGCTAAGCCAGCCTGAGGAACGCGTACGCTCAAACTGAATGCGAGAACAGCTACTTCGATGTTAAGAAGAGCATCAATGCCGCGCCTCTAGACTTAACATTTTACGGTGATACCAGGGAGCACTAGAGAACGAGCACGATAGTATCGGTGGGCGGTCAAAGGAGGGACCACTTGCGCAGGCGCTGCGCTGGCGAGCGGCTCGTCAATTCCCGTGACGGTGACACGGAATCAGGTGATCGTGACTTTACGCGATGCCAGTCCCGTGATATAGGTCAAGAGCCGCGCCAGCGGCCAAACTTCAAACTTCAAAGTAACGCTCCTGACTGCGAAGCGCTTGACCGGGCTTACTTTGTGGCAAAGCCAACTTGGTTGCCATGCGATGCTCAACTTTGTTTCAAACCCGCTGCCGTCGAGACCTCCGAGGAATCCCGAGGCAGTCGTTATAACTACGGTCTACTTATGGGGAATCCGATCGGCATGGCTCGAGTTGAAACTTGAAAGCTGTGGCTCTTTGAAACAGGCCTTCTGAATTTCAAGCCATATGTCTCACGGGCGGGACGTAACTTTACTTAGATGAACCTGTTGATCAGCTCCTCAGCCAGATGGTAGCGAAGGAATGCTCTAGTTACGTGAGTTCCCAATCTTCTCCTCGGAATCACGCTGTGTACGCTTCGCACTGCCTTCCAAGGTGAGGATGAAAGTTCCTTTGGCGTTAGGAGCTTGAATCAAAAGTCGGGTAATGAACAGCCCTAGAATGCTGGGAACTTGCAGGTTCAGGAATACAGAGTACCACACTTTGTGCGATCTTCACCGTGCACACAGCTCTGAGTCCCCAGCCTCCAAACCCATCTATCAAATATGTCCGCTGCGAAACCGCCTGCAGTCTATCGCTCGGATGGCAACACTCATATTGCATCCATAACCTTATTCTTGAGTGCTGCAGTGCTTGTGGCGTACTCTATGTCGTAAAGAAGTTAAGTAGAAGCCAGGCTTCATAAACCTCGCACTTCAGGAGTCCTGTCTGTCGCCGTTCCCTCCACGTCGTCCTCTGCCCCGTATTCAACTATACCATGGACAACAGTGACTCTGCAGCCATCACAGTCTGGAACAATAACAACGCCATCCAGTACAATGGAAGCTGGGTCCTTCGTACAATAGAACTGTCGAATAGCTCCCCGCAAGTACATGTCGCACGCACGAGCGGCTTATCCGTCTCCCTGAGTTTCAGTGGTGAGTATCGCTCGTAGTGCACCTTAAGTTTATTCACTCGAAGCGTTCATTTTCTGCAAGAATTATCATGTCTCATGATGTTTCGATCACGCAGGCGTAGGCATTGAGGTGTGGGCATACCTCTGGTCCAAACGTGGCGTACCCGACGTTCGCTGCTCTGTGGACGGCAACGGAGTTCCGCCCCAACCGGTACCAACGTCCAATTACACAGAATGGCTTTCCTGGCAGGTCATTTCTGACTCAGATATCCCCTCTGGCAACCACACGGTCACGTGTAATGCCGACTCTGCCTCGAACGACGCACCATTTTATCTGGATTCCTTTATGATATACTGTCGCGATCAGACCATAGCGGCGCGTCACGCGTCACAGGGCCCACCGCCGCGCCGCTATCCGCCTTTTGTCACTGGTCACAAGGGGCCCCCGCCGGATGTGACCGGCAGCCGTAGGCTCATTTTGAGCGCTCCAGTACCCAAAATGGAAATTTTCCGCCGCCTTCGGCGGCGGCGTCACACCTCTGGGGCCTCCCCGCCGCCCCGCCGGTTCGACGGGGACGTGTCACACCATCGACCCCCCGCCGCTATGGTCTGATCGCGACAGTATTCGAACGATCTACCACAGCTCCTCAGGGCTGGTGCGCTCGCCAACTCGGTGGAGCCTGATACCCCTCCTACTTCGACGAGCGCCACACAATCGTCAACACCGACGAGTCAGTCAATTTCCTCGAAGCAGGCAGCACCAATAGTAGGAGGAGTGTTGGGTGGGATCGTGTTGCTTGCGTTGATTGTACTCATGCTGGTGTGCTACAAGAGGCGGCACGGATATAACGAGGTGGGCGGTTATGACGACGGTGCGTGGTGCCTTTTTCCCGGGTAATTGACGTGTTCCTGACCGAGCTCATGCAGACGTGATGAGCGGGAATAGTACCCCTGTGCGCAAAAATCGTGGGGGTCTGATGCCATTCTTCCTTGGACCTAGAAGAAAACGCCAGGAGCCATCCCAGGCATCGCGCTACGACAACCGCTTCTCAGGTATGCCTTCTTATCTTTACTTGGATTCCATATGTACTTTGTATATCCTATTTTTATGCTAACTTCATTGGAATATAGGCCCGTATATGGAATCTCGCGCGTACGTTCCAGCAACCAGGCTCATGCCAAGGGGCAGCGTACAGAGTCGGGAGGGCAGCGAGATGACGCAGCAGACAGTGAAGATCAAGGACCTCGAAGCAGCGGACCCTGAAACTGCGAAGGCACCAGCGCGGCTGTACCGCAGCTCATCGCAGAGCTTGCACATGCCTCGCAGTTCGAGGAGCTCGAGAAGTTCGCGCAGCTCGGTTGCCATACCTCATCCCGAGAGGGCGTCATTGGCAATTGCCTCAAGCGGCAGTACATCTCCAAGATTGAGCACACCTTCGCCAACTCGCATGTAGTACGATGGTAGTATGAACGTTCAATTGGGCAAGTCCTTCACAGTTCTTCCCCATCACGCATAAATCGTATATTATAGGCGTTATACGGGGTTCGCAGTGGTAGTGTACACAATTAGGGTAATACTATATTTCTTTCAAGCGACTAGTGGAGTGGTCATACATTGTGGCATTTTCAATGTACCAGTGGTCAGGATAAAACCATCGTATCCTTCCTGTAGACCAAAGCCTCAAATTGACGAGGAGCCATAAACGTACCCGAGTGAGATTGCGCTGTACAGCACATAGATCCTAATTCCGATGTTGTGGAGCCAGAACATCTCCCCAATGCACGAGATCGACATCAAGATGAACGTGTCGGAACCGGCCGTAAGTATTACCAATCGAGCCAAGTCGAATATATTGAACAAGCATTCTGAAGGCTGTGGCTTCAAGTATAATACACTTCTCTAGGTCTACACTAAATAAGCCAACGTAACTTTAAAACCAGATAGTGTCTGACGAATGCATGGGCGAAGCGACTCCCCTGAGAGCGCCTCAATTGTAACATTTCGGGAAGTCTCCATCCCCACTCCTCCGCGCATACCCCTGGCTCTCCACGAAGTCCGCCAGCGTGCACATCCCCTCGCTACCCCCACAGAACTCGAGCGGTTGCACCTCGTCGTTCACCAACACGCGCACATACGTCCCCTCCTCCCTCTTCCCTTCCTCTTCGCACGCCAAGCGCTCTGTGACCATCCGTGACGAGAACGGGACCATGCGGGACGCGACCCACACCGTCTCGTTGGATGGGGCGCGGGGATCAAGCGACGTGGAAGAGACATTGAAGAGACCCGTCGCGGCGTAGACGGCCACCATGAGGTTCTCGTGTGTGAAGTCGGCGTAGACCGAACGCCCAAGCGGGAACTCGAGCGAGGCGTTATGCGTGGTGTGGTCTTGGACTGGCGAGTTCGTGAGGCGAGCCAGGAGCTCATTGACGTATCCAACGCCACGGACAGGACCGAGTGGTGCACCGTATCTGCGATCGCCCGTCTCATCAGCACTGCAATGCTCAAGCTCTCATTCCTCGAAGACGGCATAAACTCACCCTGTACGGTAGTACTTCTCGAGGTCGCCATAATACTCGAACGCGCGGAAGTCATCCTCTTCGAAGAGCTCGCAGAACGGCGACAGGTCTTCGATCGCGACGGACTCGAACGGGCACATCGCGAGCAACCCGATGACGTGCGTCACGTTCAGGTTCGCGCCGGGAGCGTCCTGGTTCAAACGGGAGGCAATGCGGGGGCCGAAGATGGACAACCAGATGTTCGTCTCGCGCGAACCGTCGGAGGCGGTCGGGCAGTCCTGGTTGAGGGTGTTGTTCACCTGTGCAGATCCATATGATCAATGCCTGAGCGGAGTAGAAGTAGAGCCTAAGTGGCGTGCCTCTTCAGACATAACGACGTTCAAGTAGGGTTGTACGTGCTGGTGACTGCCCACAGCGAACCCTGAGGCGGAGATATTAGACGTCCTGAGTTTGGTGTCCGAATCAGCACGTACCAACTGTCCAATTAGTCGCGGTCGAGACTACCCGGGGAGCGTCTGCGGCCCGCACAAACGGCACGTGATTGGGGCTAACGAGGTGAGCATATCTCTTATACGCAATTTGGCCAGACTCGAATGTCCTAAGTGCCCTTAAGTAGCCTGATCACAGATGCGCATCGCGGGGTACTCACTGCGCAGCCCCAAACGGCACCAAGTCATCTGCACCGAGTCCGTAACTGTAGTGTTTGAGGAACTTCAGCCGCTTGTCTGAAAATTTGTCCGCTGAAGCGAGATGCTTCACAGCATCGCTATACTCCTCCCCATCGTCGCCATTCGGATACCGTGCGCCGTGTCGTTGAAGCTATGAATAAATGAGCATATGTTGAAGTCGCGCATGGCTTAAAATAGGACGTACTATGTTGACCTGTGAGGTTGAGCACCGTCGATGGTCAGCACTACATCCGGCTATGATATGTCATTGACGTCACGCAAGGTGGCTTGTCGCTCTTCTATCACCACGGAAGATACAACCTGCTTCTAGCCTGGCCTTCTATCTTCACTCAGATGGTCACACGAGCACTAATATCTCTCGCGCAGCTCCTGCCTTGCGCTCGACTCGTGTGCCCGTACGTCTGGCCCCCACGCGCACACAGCATTGCCAACGTCTATACCTTGCGCACCTCCTCCATCCGCATAGACCAGCGCGATTCCGCCTAGGACGAGAGACTCACCTGCGTGATGTTACATCCCTTCGGCGGCGGCTCGTACACAGCTAGCGCATGCCATGGCGAGTACATCGCCCACTTCGTCTGCATCGATTTCGGCACTCCCAGCGGGGGCGCACGCACGATGTCCTCTGTCCCTACCTCCACGCCTCCAATGTCGTCTTGCGGACTCCCATGACCCGTGTTCTTCCCGAAGTACCACCACCAGACGGCATATGCAGCAAAGACGAGGAGAGTAACGCTCGTGCGAATGCAGTTGTTTGTCACACATCCGCGCTCACGTCGTCCTTCCGCGCGTGGCTGAGAGGAGATAGAGGAGTAGGAAGCGATTGTTGGAAGGGGTGGGAGGGACTTGCTTGAATTCGACCGTGTCGGCATCTCGGGTATCGCGCGAGCTGAGCAAAGGTGTTGATGCGAGGACGAGGAGGAAAGATAGGAGGGATAGGGCTTGGAAGCACCGTAGAGCGGGCTGGCGAGCTTTAAAACTGCGAGCCACACTGTCGGAACCTGTTGGCTAGCCTCGCGCGTTGGAGCCTGAAGAGGTGAGGACAACGCACGAGTGATATCACCGGTAGGCCGGGATCCCAGAAGACGCCGATTACAGGCCACGGGAGTCTATGTTATCAGCATGAAGGTATATCGCTGTCAGTAGCGAGCCTAACGTCGACATTAAGGGAGAGGCGAAAGAACGGGGGAGATCGGCACGTATAGGGCATCAAGAGGAACGTGCGAGGTCGCAGATCCGGTGGGGAGAAGCGAATCAATGAAGGCGGAATACGAATTTTTTCGCAATCGTTCAAGTCCGCTACATTGACGGCACTCAGATGCGCGGTGTGCATAAAAAGGCAGATGCTTACGGTACTTCTCCGACGCGGCGAATTCTCGCAATTACAGTATGTCCCACGAGCGACACAGCTGCATGCGAGATGAAGGATTCTATGATTGAGCTCGAGGTAGCACTCTGGAGGTTTTCGAGACGATCCGACGCTTAAGAATGGTTGATCAAGCCTCCAGACCCTCAGGCGAACGTCAGTCGGCTACACGAGGACGGTGAGCAATGATCATGTCCGAGAGCGCAAACTCACAGACCGACCATTCTTTCAGGCACACCTATGCTTGGGTTGACTATAGCAGCACGTAACGCGTTCTGCAGTCTGCTTTGGTCGCCGCATGATGGACTAAGGTGGACCGACGACAAGCCTCAGTCGCTCGCCGCGCTACAATCGCGTCTGCTGTGTAACGCTTACCAAGCCGCCCGCCATCACGTGAGTTGGTGCCTGTTACGCACGTCACGCCTTTCGGCGCCTTCGAATCGGTTCCAAGAAACGGACCGTTGTGCTCCGAGTCGCTTTGAACACGGGATTGAATCAGTCCGCATGCGATACTGTACAGCCCATTCGTACACCCACCAGCAATGTTACCGCGAACCTCGAGCATCGAGCCCTCAGAACGCGCCACCATTATCTTCGACACTTCTTGACGCAACCTTCTAACTTTTCAAGGACTCTTGGCTCAGTTTGGTTTTGTGTTTACGGAGGCCGCCGCGATTATAATGAACTGTAATTCGTAAGTCATGGGCTCTGGCACGGGTATAACGTAACTTGACTCCGACGAAGCTGTTGATCAAAGGGCTAGTTATGTGAGTTGCCAATTTTAGACGTCGCTCAAACCTTGTATCAGGGCCGATGAGGTCTGAACTTATACCTCAGCTGCCACCGCGAATATACTCAACACTGACCTGACTTGAGTATCAATTACCGAACACTCACAGCATGTTGGGGATACCCCGGTTCGGTATATCGCTGAGCGCCGACTGGTAATCCATCGCATGCACCGCCCGTGAGTCACTGGTCGGATCCATCTGTCAAATACGCACCGCCGCAATCCGCTGATGTTCGCTGGCGAGCTACGCGTAGTCTGCCGTTCCTGATGGGACGATTCATTTGGTCATTGCATCCACGGGCTTCTTCTCGAGGACGGTTGTGGCAGTTGCGTAGCCAGTGTTATGGAGACGGCGTGGGCTAGGCTTCATATACCTCCCTGGGCTCGGAAGTGTCGTTCTGTTTCGTTCCCGCTACGCTGTCCTTCCCGCACACTATGGACAACAGCAACTCTGCAGTCATCACGGTCTGGAGCAACAACTATGCCATCAAGTACAACGGAAGTTGGTCCCCAGAAACGATATCTGTGTCTCACAGCTCCTCCCAGGTGCATGCTGCACGCGCAAACGGCTTGTCCGTGTCATTGAGCTTCAATGGTGAGCCTCCTATCTACACTCTATACGTCCCCCTTCTACATGAACACTGGAATCTCACGGAACATCGATTCCTGCAGCCGTGGGCATCGAGGTGTGGGCATACCTCTGGTCCGAGGCCGGCGTTCCCGACGTCCGCTGCTCCGTGGACGGCAACGGAGTCGCGAACCAACCCGCGCCAACCTCAGAATACGAAGAATGGCTGGACTGGCAAGTTGTATACGACTCCAATCTCTCCTCCGGCAACCACACAATCGCGTGCAGTGTCGTATCCGCCTCGGACGACGCGCCATTCTTCCTGAAGGACTTCCATATACACCCGAGCGACCTTCCCCAGCTCCTTGCTGGCGGCCTCGCCGACTCAGCAGACCCTGATGCTTCTACTACTTCCTCGAGTGCCACGCCATCATCGACATCAACGAGTCAGTCAGGTTCTTCGAAGAAGGCGGCGCCAGTTGGAGCAATAGTAGGAGGAGTGTTGGGTGGGATCGCGTTGCTCGCGCTGATTGTACTGGTGCTGGAGCTTTACTTGAGGAGGCGGCGCGGGCGGTACGCGAAGGTGGGCGGATACGACGACGACGGTGCGTAATGTTTCTAGCTTTGCCCTTGTCATGTACCTAACGAGGTCCGGGCAGATGTTGCAACCGGGAAGAGCACCCCGGTGCGTGAAAATCACGGGGGTCTAATGCCGTTCTTCCTTGGAGTTGGGAGAAAGCGTCAGGCATCGGAGACACCGCGCTACGACAATCCAGGTACGCCATCTATATCTTTCGTTCCCATCAAATACTGTCTTTTTAAATCCACCTTATTGCGATGCAGGCCCATACATGGAATCTCGCACACACGTCCCCGCAGCTTGGCTCGCTACCCAGCAAAATGCTAGCACACCTGCGCGGACGAACTCGATGCATTCGTCCAGGCACAGCGTGCACCGGGAGGACAGTGGGATGACGCAGCAGACAGTGAAGATCAGCGAACTCGGGGCGGCGGACCCTATACCTGCACTACCTGCACCCGCGCCAGAACTTCCGTACCGCAGCTCATCCCGAAGTTCGTACGCGTCCCACAGTTCGCGCAGTTCGATTACCGCGCCCTATCCTGCGAGGTCGTCAGCGGCCTCAAGAGGAAGTATATCTTCAAGATCAAGTACGCCCTCGCCTACACACGCATAGCGCGAAGATGACATGGACATTCGGATACTAGTTCGTATACTCTAGGTGTTCTATGTGGTTCCCAGTTTGTGGTAGTATACACGATTGAAGCGAGACGCCCATGATCGTAACGTCGTGAATGCTAGCCTGCGAAAACCGTCCCATCCTACTCGAAGAGCAAGTTCACTTTTTGATGAGGAGCCGTGGATTCAGACGGAACCTCACCCATGTTATGAGGAATCCTCCTGCTATGATCGTCGATCCGCAGAGTGCGATCGCGCCTCTGTACGACCCATGATCGTCCTTCAGCAAGGCCCCCGCCGCAGGAGCGCCTGCGAGTGTCCTACAGATATGCAAACGGTTTAGCCGACAGTGACGTACACGCTCGACTGCGAGCTACGAACGTACCCAAACGAAATAGTGCTGTACAGCACGCCGATCCTGAACCCGATCTCATGGAGTTGGGACATCTCCCCGATACACGGGATAAGCATCGCGATGAACGTTCCGGAGAAGAGGCCGTATAAGATTGCGAACCATACGATCTCAATGAGTGTTGTGGCGAACATCCAGAACAGAAGTACGCAGATGCCCATTAACCAGGTCGAGGGGATAGTCACATTGAAGCGTCCGAGGCGATCCGAGAGCAGCGGGGGACCGAGCCGCCCAATGATACCGCCCGCGTTGACGGCGGAAAGCATGTAGAATGCCGTGCTGTCAGCAATGCCGTGATCCTTGGCGTAGTCGGCGAGGTAGAAGAAAGGGATGAAAAGTCCTGAAATGCGTACAGGTCAGTAAGGGGCACATGCGAATAAGATGGAGTATATTAACCGATGCAGACGATCATGCAGCCCAGACAGAAGATCATGAAATTGACATCACGGAACGTCCTGAGGTCAAACAGTGGCGCTTTGCTCCGTCCGTGCATCCGGTTACTTGAGATTGTGGCTGTGGCGAAGGAGCCGAGGCACAGTGTGAAGAAACCGTCGATCCTGACTGCCCATCCGAAGCCGACCTCGGCAAAGAGGCGTTGAAACATGATAGGGTATATCACGCCGCCTGATGGGGGTTAGGCTAGGATGAAGCATGGTGCATACATTAGGACGCACCAAGGCCAGCCGATGCGAAAGCTATGCCATTGGCGGTCCCTCGACGCTTATGAAAATGGGTCGACAGGGCGGCGAGAGAAGGAAAGAACCTAGACGTCACGGTGTTGTCAGAGGTCGCGGACGACGTTGTGAGCGTAGGTACTTACACGAGTCCTACCGAACCTCCAAATAAGACACCTTGCGCGAGCATAAATTGGTAATATTCCTTTGAAAGACTGGTCATCATGGTAGTGAAGACGAGGATGATCGTGCCAGGGAAGATGATGACCCGTGGGCCAACCGCATCGAACAGGCGGCCGACGAAGAGACCCTAAGTTGCCGTGTCAAAGGATTGCTGTCAGTACTGCATGGGAGATCAGGCATACCAAAAACTCACAGAAAAGAAAAACGTCCAGAACTGAATCGACCCTATCCACGAGATGGTCGACGTCTCAAGGCCCTGCGACTGGTGGTCGGCGTAGTACGTCTGGAACGTCCCGAACGCGCTCAACTGGCCAAAGGCACAAAAGAGTGAGGCGGAGCAGCCAGCGACGGCCAACCATGCCTTCAGACCGCCGTCCATCCTACGGGATTGTTGTGATGGTGGCAATGTCTCGTCGCTGTTGTTGTCCTCTTCTCCAGCGGTCGTAAATGCCGTTACTCCGTCTTCACCGGCCGGCACGAGCGAGTTCTGGATGGCGGCCTTCTCCAAGTCAGCCATGGTAGGGATCGCGACGAGAGCAAGGAAATTCTGAGAGTCGTGTGAGCCTTAGGCATAACAGTAGTTATGCTCTTGTTGCTCGCAGCCTATCCGAGGCGCTACGTCATCGAACTCGGGGTTTGGGTATGAGTCCGTTGGGTGGTTCTTGGGCGTCTGCTGCTCATCCGATAGCTGATTCTTACGGGTGTTCTAACAGACTGTTTCCCCGTCTGCTCTTCTACTTACGCGGAAAGCATCGCCCGTGCATCTACGTTTCGACCTTCTGGTCCGACCTATGCTTCTCCAGGGAAAGTTTATAAACGTGCCTCTTGCCGCGCGCCACACCCGGATCTTCCACAATATTGATACATGGATCCTACATACTAAAACCTGCGGGGACAAAGGACCTCAGAGAAGACAGGCGTGGTAGGTGGTCTACCACGTACCTCGACAGTACAGGCATGGACCTCACTGCTCATACACAACCTTTCCCTTTTCACATCCGAAATACGCCACGCGCAGCCTCGCCTTCTTTCCTTTCAGCCCGTACACTTTGGTTACTTGCGGGTCCCCGGGGAACACATCCAGCGCGTTATCGCTCCACCTTACGCCCTCTTTCCGTCCAAGAGCGCCGGCGTCCGTCTCGTCCACAGTCAAGAACACGCCCTTCGCGGGGCGCTCGACGCTCACGCTAACGTGCGCCACGTCCTCATTCTCGTCGAACGCGACCGAGACCGCGAGGTTCGGGTCCGGAAGCTCGAGCAGACGGAAGGGTTGCGGCCAGTCCGCGTAGCGCGCGAGGACCTCTCCGGACATGGCGTCTACGAGGCGCGCCCCTACGACGACCGAGTGCGAGCGGTCGACCGCGTGCGGGCTTGGGGGCGGAGGCCCAGGGACGCGCAGAGAGAGGAGTTCCGTTGTTTGGTTTGGGAGTAGCGTGGCGTCGAGCATCTGAGAGGCGCTCCAGGCCGTGGCGAGGTCGATGAAGGAGAGCTCGAGCCGGACCGCGCGTGGGGAGAGGGTGCTGTTCGTCGCCCATACGTCGAGCGTGGCGGAGACGGAGCGAATGGCACCGAACTCGTAAAACTATGGGAGGCGTGAGTGTATGCGGATGATGTGGTACGACGAAGAAACGGACCTGCTTCGGCCGGTCGTTGTCGCGATTTTGGGTGATCTGCGGCGCGCCGACGAGTCAGCTTGTGTCATCTTCACTGTGAAACGGGACGTACGGTTCGCATCATGCCAACAGAAATAGGACTGAGCTCGCGCGAGATCGTGTAGTATACAGGTTTCGCGCGGAGCTAAGCATCCATGCAGTGGATTTCGATCAGCACCGAAGCACCCCTCGGACAATCTAGACAGACGCACGAAAAAGTCGGCGATCGCCCACGAGATGACCGGCCAACAGTCGTTGAGCTGCCACACGAGCACGCCCGAAGTCTAACATGAGCCCGAGTCAGCGATCACTACCGCTCTCGAGATCACGAGTAACGTGCCGATGGCTACGTACGAATTGTCTGCCTTTGCCCCTCCACTCTCGGCGCCACGCGCGGTACGCCAGGCTGACGGCCTCGCTCTGCATGAGCTGCGTGTTGTACACATACCTGCCCGTCGCAAGCTGTCAGTCGGGAAACCACCACCTTCAGGCTCGCGGAAAGGGAACGTACGTCTCGAGATCGCTCGTCATCCTGAAGTTCTCATTCATGACGATCGCGAAGCGGCGCTCGTGCGCGCCCGCTCGGTCGTGCTGCATCATGCCCTTCGACTGCGCCCACCGGTTCTTCGTGTCCCCGTCCAGCCAGTAGTCGATCGTCTTGATGTCCGGGAAAGACGGGATCCCGAATTCGCTGCGTCCCCGCGTCATAGTTAGTCCCCGATTCCACAGTATGGGGTGAAAGGGAGAGAAAGAGACGTACCTGACGAATCGCCCACCTCGGAACGGGTACTGCTGCCATGGAAGCTCCTTGCCGCCCCAGATGTCCCACTGGTGCACATCACCCACGGTAGGATCCGCCGTGTCCCAGCCCTTGCCGCCATATGGTGAGCCGCGGTGGTACGGGATAGGCGGATCGCAATGTTCGGCGACGACCGAGGGCAAAACTTCTTCATAAAGAACGCGAGCGGGAAGAGCCGCAACGTCTGGCAAAGATGAGGGTCAGTACGTCACTGGGGATACATTTGCGGGAACGCACCTCCCCACTGAAGCACCATTTGATAGTCTACGAAGTATGTCAGCTGCCAGAGGCTTGAGAAGTGATGTAATGGTAGGGAGGGCACCTTCGTTGTTTCCGCAGAAGAGCGCGATCGAGGGATGGTGCCGGAGCCTCTTCACGTTGTCCTCCGCCTCCGCCTTCACGCTTTTCACAAATTCGTCATGTGCCGGGTACACCCCACAGGCGAACTGGAAGTCCTGCCAGACGAGGATGCCGAGTTCTGTAGAGCGTTGTACTATCGGGTCAGCACAGCTTTCTGGAAATGAGAGGTCTGTGCCGACGCACCGTCGCAAATGTCGTAAAACACGTCAGGCTCATAGACTCCTCCACCCCAGAGCCGGACCATATTCTGATTCCCGTCCCGCATAAGCGTCAGCCACTGGCGATAGTCGTCCGCCTTGAGCTGCGTGAGGAAGTTGTGCGCCGGGATCCAGTTCGAGCCTGTAACGACGTTCAGCTTCCCCTACGCGCAAAGCAGGAGTCGGAGAGAGGAAGAAGGGAACGTACCGCCCATGAACATCCGCACGCCGTTGACCTCGAACAGGAACGTCGTGCCTTTGCCATATTGATCTGCCTCTTCAAGCGGTTCTTGAATGAGCTCTACCCGCCGGAAGCCGATGCGCTTCGTGAGTGTGTCGAGGACTGCGTTGCCCTGTGCGCGGGATGAGCACATCAACAGCGATCGTGATGCTAAGGGGGGACACACCTCTCCGAGAAGCGAGATCTCGACGTCGTACAGCGTCTGTGTGCCGTATCCCACGGGCCACCACAACTCGACTTTATCCTTCAAGTCCCAGCTCAGCAAGTCCTTGAAGAGCCCACTCCCCGTGCCAGTCTGGATCTGTGTCTCCTGGATCACCTTGCCGGTAAGGTCTTTGAGCACTACTGACACAGCTTCGACTGCAGACGCGTCCCCCTTGACGGCGACGTCGACCTTCAAAGCTGGGGAGAGAGACGGAGCGGCGGATACGGACGCGCGAGTGTTCACAGCTTCGATGCGCGCGGTGTAAGTGATAAGCGAGATGGGGCGGAAAGGCCCGCACGTCATGAGTTCGGGGCCCTACGGCGCTGTTAGACCACGTCGTGCGGCTGAGGAAAGGTGAGCATACCCAGTCCCATCTGATCGCAAGGTTGAGCGGGGCGGAATAATCGGAAATGCGAAAACCTCACCGCCAGCCATACTGCGCCTTACGGACGTACACGCGACTCGGATGTCCCAAGTTCGTCGAGCCAGCCCTAACCCTCCCGTACTTCTTCTCGAACTCGAGCGCGAGGTTCTTCGTGGACTTGAAGTGCAGGACGAGCGAGTTATGCGTAACTTGCAA
The DNA here is from genome assembly GCA_002150815.3 of Grammothele lineata. Lineage (NCBI taxonomy): Eukaryota > Fungi > Basidiomycota > Agaricomycetes > Polyporales > Polyporaceae > Grammothele > Grammothele lineata. The sequence goes on from NDFF03000002.1 coordinate 267,009, forward strand.
GTTTTCCCTCGACAACGGGACCTGGGCGGGCACTCGTTGACGTTACCCATGTAGATCTTCCGTAGCTGAACACTCACAGCCCAGGTACGGAACATATTGTCGGCGTACAGGATTTTGTGACCGTTCTTGGGATTGCGTTAGGCCATACAGTCGGTGGGGTTCGATTGCATGATCACTCACCAGATAGACATCACATATCGTGTCCAAGCCTTCGAACACTAGCTCCGCATGTTTCCACCCCTGCTCTGTCCCGGGCACATCGAACTTGGAAGTATACAGCCATTCGACCTCCCCAAGCCCTAATTAAAGATGCATATACTCATCTCCGCGGGAAGATTCGACATTACTCACATTGGACCTCGTGTTCGTTGAACCCAAGGAATGAATCGGGGATCTTCCCAGCCTTGAGGAGCTCGACATGGACTTCGGACGGAAACTCCGTCGCTGGGGACCATGTGGAGTCGAGCTCGTCAAGCACGGACGCGATGGACGCGTCGCGCTGCTTCCAGGACCAGCCTTGCGATATAGAGGTAACTACGGCAGCCATGAGGGATGAACAGAGACTCGAGAAACACAGAGGCACTCACTCGTTTACCGTCGACTTCAAGTCAAGAGCCACAAACAACCACGGGACCTTATCGAGCGGGTCGTCGGACCGCGGGCGGATGGGGATGATGATGGGGGCGCTCACACAGACTCGACAGACTGAGACATGGTGTGTGGAGGCAGGAGCCAAGGTCAAAAGGGGTGGATGTCGGGAGGAAAGCTGTCTTCGAGGAGTGTCTCCGGAGACATGTCTTGCAGAGTTACACACCGTATGGACGAATCCCAGACATCGACAATATGGATTGCGATATGGAATACATGCGTACTGAGAACCAGCAAATACCTCGCACACAGGAAATTCCTCCCCCTCCCCGTCCCCTCGGCTGTGCTCGAGCCTCGCGTGTCCTACGCGTGCCCCTCCCCGACCAGAAACTTCTGTCGGTGATAGCGTGTCCTTCCCCAATCTCGGCGTGCCTTGAGCGAGACAAACCGTAACATACGCCGACCGGCGAGCGGTACGACACGAGGTAGAAGGTTGTTCTGTCCAGGGAATGAGGCATCGCGAGCGAGGAAAAGAGCGTTCAACGAGCCAATTGAACTGGAACAAGAAGAACAACTCGAGTGCGCACTGCGGCGGAAGGAAAAGCCTACGCGCATATCACGTGCATTCGGACCTACTCGGGCGCTCCGAGAATGACGCGCATAGACCTCGCACTACGAAGCGCCCACAGCCGACACGAACTTTGGGCCAGCCGCCACAGCGCCGAGCCACCTTCGTTTGACTTGTCGACATCTTCTACGGCAACCAAGGACACCTACACAATGTCGAAGCCCGCTGTCACCACCTCATCCGTCTTCATCGCTATTCCGCTATTGACTCAAATTCAACACTCAGCGCTCGCACTAACCTTGGTCACCGCGAAGGTCTGGCATGCATCCGTTCTTGTCCTGTTTTAGCCCTTGCGCTCTGGCCACTGGTCTTGTTTGCGCCGCGACCGTGGCCTCGAACTTCGGTCTCTTCTGCACGCCAGCGGTCCAAGCAACGCGCGTTGACGGGATCCATCACCAACTCTAAGCCAGCTCGGCCCACATTCCCAGCTTAGGCCTCGTGGCGACGCCCTTTGTCCATCCCATGCCCAAATTAGGCCTGTGCTGCAGCCATCGTCTTTGTCTCCGCCTCGGTATATATTCCTACTTGCTTCAAATCGCCCACCCTCCGCTTTGTCTTCTCTCGCCCATCTGCCCAGCTCTTTGGCAAACCTCGAGCCCTTTCCCCATCGCACAAGATCTCTTCACGATCGCCGCCGACCCCCTCCGAGGCAAACACCATGCACACGAACATAGACCGCGCGATCGCGACCGTCCTCGAGCGCGGGCAAGAGCTCACCGTCCCCACCGTCTTCTCCGCCTACTTCCAGTGCCTCCTCGCGCACGACGCGCCCCCGCCCGACGCCGCGGAGGCCAACGCGCTCCTCCAGGCCGTCTTCGCCGCGTTCGAGCGCGCGATGGACAAGTACCCGAGCCCCCCGCGCCGCACGACAAAGGCAAAGACAAAGACAAAGACGATGACGACGTCCGACGCGCACCCGGACGCGCCCCAGACGCAAACGCGCCCACGCACACGCCTGTACTCTGCAGAGGTCGCGCTGCTCCGGCAGGAGTACAAACAGTCGATGGTGCGCGTGACGACTACCCCGTGCGAGTACGGCTACGACTATGGCTTGGGCGGGGGTGGGAGCTGGGGATACGGCTTCGGGTATCACGGCGGCTGCCCGTGCGCGTCGTGTACGTCGGTCGCGGCGGGGACGTACGTGCAGCCGGCCGCGTTGGCGTCGTCCGAGGGCGAGGAGGAAGATCTTGCGGAGGTGCCTGTGAGGAGGAAGCGTACCCGTGAGTTGACTGCTTCCTTTGTGTTGTGTCCTTGTCTGATCGCGAGTTGCGCATAGGCAAAGTGAAGAGAGGAAAGAAGAAGGCAGAGACTACTGCGAGCGGACGCGACTCCCCGCTCGACCCCTATGCGCCGTCGACGAGCTACGTTATGTTATGAGCTACTGCGCTGTTCCATTTATGCCCTCCTCCACGTGTATCCCTATCCGGACTGTATCCCAAATCCTATCTGTATTCTTGCTCCATCAAGTGGTTCTCCCATCATCAACCCGAGTCCAGCGGAGCCTTACCTCACGCGTCGTCTTCGACGGCCAGGCCCACGTCAATATGCACCTTGACTGCGGCTGCGTCTTCCACTGCATTGGTCCATACCGATGGTAGTTTGAGACAACCCTCGCATCTCCTTTGGAGTCGTACCTGGTCGACTACCCTATCCGATGTAGCCTCTCTGCAGATCTTCGCGACGCTTTGTGGCCAGCCAAGGCCTGCAGAACGAACGGTGCGGTATATCTTTCCAGGTGGGGACGGCCTAGGAAACTATGTACGCCTCCTAGACGGTGGACCGAGAAGCTGAGCACTCTCACCGCATTCTTCACAGAAGTCAGGCACGCTTGGGCGCGCGGTACATTTCCTTTCATCACCGAAAAACCACTCTGACTCTGCAGCGTCAGATGAGAGGAGACAGTTCCGGGCTGGTTCCGTGCCAGTGTGTCATGAGCACCAAACCTGGTGAACCTTCGAGTCGGTTCCCCTTCTCGCCGACCAGCGTGGGGGATCCGAATCCATGCCCGTATTTCCCGGGAACTTGTTTACGTAGAGCGAGCGTAGAAGGTGTACCTCAGCAGCGTCTATCGAACCACAATCTAGAGCGCTCCTTGTGGTTTGTGATATCTGGGTCGACGACGAAGCGATGGATACCCGAGACACGCATGCGGTACTCTCGATGCTCGTTGGAATCCTTCGTGAGGACGGAGAGTAACAATGACCGATCGGACGACTCTAGTGCGGTGTGTTCGCTGATCCTCATTATGACGCTGCCGACGATCTCCGGCAGGCATTGAAGACAGAACAGACTTTACGACAAGATTTTTCCAAGTCCGTAGCGATAACATCATATACTTTTTACATTGTTGCCTCGGAGGCCTACCCTATGGGTGGAGGCGAAGGGGTGCTCGAACTCGAGGAAACCCTCACCCTGGAGGTGCTAGGCGTCCTCGGGGGATAGGCAACGGCAGAGCTGCGAGACGAGCTGATCAAGGAGGGGAGGTCTCCGCTAGCGGCTAGCGGGGTAGGAGTCTGAGGGGCCGCTGCCACCCCGAGATCCCGTATTTCCACCGTCTGCTGCGTAGTTCTGCTATCTGACCTGCGCATGCCTTCGAGCTGTGAGAAGCTCGTCGGGTACGTCGGCACGGGAGATCTTGCGCGCTGCTGTGGCTCCAGCCAGGTTCTTGGTACGGGCGTGCGCGACTCTACGTAAAAGGCTGGGGTACAGCGAGTCGGTGAAGTCAGCGACATTGGAGTATAGCATGAGGAAACAGGTGCTACCTGCAGCAGGTCGGCGGCCGCGTGGGTCCATGGCTGGCGGCTTCGGGTTACTGAGGAATCGGAGAAAGGATGGAAAGCCCTGCCACCAACGGCTAGCATTGCGCGTAGGGGTGGTCCTCCCCGTCAGGGCGTCTGCGCGACTTTCAGTCAGCTATGTGCTACGAATGAAACAGAGAGTAGAGACTCACCATCGTTCGAGTCTGTGTGGTAGCGTCGTCCCTGTCTCCATTTGAGGTAGAGCTCCATCACGAGCACGGTCGCCGCGATCCCTCCGATGAGTCCCCCAGCGATCGCTCCCGTGAACGTCGCCCTCGTCGTGGAATCAGTGAGAGTAGATGTCACTACACACGGTGCGTGACTTTCCAAGACGATATTAGCGTCGAGCCGAGTGGTGTTCGTGTGGCGCCCATCGAGGAGTTGTGGGTGCTCATTTATGTAGAGGTAGAAGTTTTTGAGGAGGAATGGTCTGTCGTTCTAAGCCTCTGCGACGTCGCATCTAATTGTATGGCTTCCGGAGGGTAAATTGCTGTAATACACAACCCGCCAGTCCAACCACTCAGCGCCGAGAGCAGACGTGGGCACGGGAAGGTTGGGGATTTGGACGCCGTCGACTGAGCAGCGAACGTCAGGGACGTCGGTAGAACGAATATAGGCTCTGAGCTTGATGCCGACGGCTGTAGGAAGCAAGAAAAGCGAGCTCGATCAGAGATGGTAGGCGGGTCTTCATGAGGGTACGAAGTATGAGACGCAGTGCTCACCATTGAAGCTCAACGAAACCGATAGTCCACTTTCGCGCGCGGCGTGAACGTTCCTGAAGAAGCCGGTGGATATAGCTATCGTCTCGGGGTGCCAGGTACCGTTGTATCTGATGGCGTTGTGGTTACTCCATATCACAATGGCTGCAGAGTTGCTGTTGTCCATGGTATGCGGAAGAAAGGAAAAGAGAAAGACGAGCAGGGAGCTTAGTCCGGGGAGGAGGATAAGTTGTATGAGGACTCACTTTTTCCGATTTCATGCGACTGGCTATTGTATCGAGATTGTCGGAGAGCTGGTGTGCCCTGGCGCGATAGTCTATTGCCAGCGTCCCGACTCCGAGTATGGCTTGGCACATGCGCGTTCTTCGAAAGAGGAAGGCGAGTGAGGGAGGTACGGTGACGCCGGCACGCTGCACTGGCGGTGCCTTGACCCGTGCCGCAGGCCACACGTGGCGCCCACAAGCTGAGTTTCGCCCCTCAGTCTCGAGGTGCGCTTCTCCTTCGGCATTTGGGCTATGCATCGAGACGGAAAAGCGCGTCAACGACGTCCATGCTAGACACGCTCCAATCACGACGTACGCCTTGGATTCTCTGATGCTGGCATTCCTGGAGCTTATCACTTCATGTCAGTGGGCGTGTTCGCGGAACACGTAGAAACCATCTCAGCGCACCTCTTGCTTACGACTCCGATGTACGCGAAGCCTAGAAGCACCGCCATCCCAAACCTTTCGTCTAGATTCCAACAGCGTAGAAAGCAGTAGTCGCCCGAGTTAGGCTGCATTGAGTCAGCGGCTGCTCACCAATTGAACAAATTGGTCGCCATTGGTAAGCAGGAACTTATACACATGCAAGACAACGCACCTTTGCTTCAATGATATGACGGATATGTATGACAATCCGGTGACCTAAAAAGACTTCCGATCTATAATCAACTTCTTCTAGTAGCCGATGTCAATTAACCGCTTCACTCATATGCCTTCCTCCGCCCACGTGTACCTTTAGAATGGGTACTCAGTCACTGTTTGTGGAAGAGCACTGGCGATGTGTACGTACTGCATATATCAAATTTAGTCCTGGACGCTACCGCCTTCGCTATGTCGTGAATCTAAGCACTAGAAATACAGTATTCGTGCTCAGGAATCGCTAGTAGGGACACTAGAGACAAACCATAGGTATCTAAGCAGAAGAAAAAAGAGGATCTGGCTTCGGTCCTGCGAGAACTCCAGAGGATGAGTTGCGAACGTGGTTCAACGGGAACCTGAGCCGGAGATAGCGAAGCGCCGCGCGGGACTGATGATCGTGAATGGTGTCAGCTGTTGGATGCAATTCTCGGCAGAGTGTGAGGGCTGAGGGACGATGAAATCGTACCGCAATCCTAGTTGTTCGCTGTCGCGCCTGTACACACAATGAGGTTAGAGAATCGGTTTGGGTAATGGCGCTCTCCTCACCGACGACTCATGGGCATTCATCGAACCTAGCAGAGTTGACGTGGGCTTCCGCGGGGCTCCTCTCGTCGAGCGCGCGATCAAGCCTACTAATGCGTACCCTCCATGAGGAACCGCTCTGTGACCGCCTCGACGACCCGTTCCCCGCACCCTCCGCATCCGCATGCATGCCGGCCCGTAGGACCTCCATTCCTGGACTACGTAGTAGGACAGGTCTTAGGGGGGTGAAATCACGCCTTCAGTGACTGTAACGTCACGCGATCGCATCAGTCATGGTGTGACTCTATCACGCTTTGCACTACGATCGCGTCATCGGCATTCAACAAAGTCATGTGCATGTGTATGACCCTGTTTGTAGCTTGATGATGGACGTCCAATTCGTATAAAAGGCCTTCCTAACCATCACCATCCAGGTACTCTCCCCTTTCCCCGCCGCCGGCTCATGCGACGACGACAGCTCCCGTGGGCACCAACCGTCTTTCGGTTATTGCCCGCGGAAGCTGCCGTTGGTGTGCGAGCGGTCGCTCGACGCGGTCTACTCTCGGAGTGTTCTCTGCCGTCGCTTCGCCTCGCCTCGCCTCCGATGCCCCTCCGTTCAACGCTGACTGTATGTTTAGCTCGCAATTCTCGCATATGTAACCCAACAGCACACCTCGTTCCCCCTGCCCCCATTTCGGAGCGGATCCGTTGGAGCGTCGTTACAAGTCGGGGTTAACTGTACGCCCCGTCCAGCTGGTATGTTGCGCCTTCTTTCTCTTCTAATGCCAACGCTTATGAATTTCAATTGTCTCACCGGTGGGCTTGTCCCCCGTGAATTCGCCATAAATTGCTCGTAAATCGCACCGTGCTGTCATCATTGCTTGTTCATCGCTCGTATAATGCCTGTAGACTGTACCGTGTCATGATGTCTATGTATTTGTTATACATCCTTTACCAAGGTTTTATATTACTGCTCGAAAGAGGTTCCACGTCCTATTGAAAAGGATTGATTACCCAACTAATTCATACGAGTTCCTATAACACCGTGCCTCAACTTCGAAAGACTTCACGTTGAGGATCCGAAATGCGATATTGTGGGTGCATGTTTCTGGAATCCGGCCGAGTTAGCTCGAGCACAACGTGCGAGGGCTAACTTGGCCGGTCTAGACGTCGGTAGGACTCTAAGAGCCTTTGTATCTATATCTCCAGTCAAGTGGTGAAGTTGTCGTCTAGATGCATCTTACCGCTTTCGATATGTAGTCCAGGTTTGCCCGTAGGGCCGTGCTATTACATACGTCGCGCGCTCAAGCTGGGACCCCGGCCCGATCGGCTCCGACGGGCCGAAGTCCCCCCCGCCAGGAGGCTTGTTCAAGTTGCGGTGAGAGGTCCTGCTTTCGGATGAAGGACGCAGGGACGTTATACTGGGGGCGAATATTTCCTGGCGCACGACCAGTGATTCTTGCTGCAGCGGCGTAATCTCCTCCATGAGTGACCCCACGTACTCCGCTGTTCGCATGTGCGTCAGCGCATGGGCGTCATGTCAATGATGGAGGGACGCACCAACGCCGCCGCCTTGTCGTTGTAGATCTGGGGCGAGGACAAGGATAAGTGATAGCGCTGAACAGAGCGGAAAGCCAAAACTCACTACCTCCAAACACCGACCGAGCTGGGCCGAGATTATGTACCGCACCGTTGTGTAAGCACGCGAAGTCAAAGAGTGCGGGGGCAAAAACTATGTGATTGGGACGAGAGCTATAGTGAACGTGGTACAACGATACATCGGGGTCCGCACTCCCGGGAAGGCCACGAAAGTACGGCAGGAAAATGAAAGACTAGATGGGGATACGCTGGTATGCTGGTGTATACTTGTTTCGGGTCGTGTGATATGCGGCGATTAGAAAGTTTCCTCTTCGTCTACGGCCCCTTCCGGCACCTCAAAGCCCTCCTGCGGGGCAGGTCAGCGGGCAGGCAACGACAGGGAAAAGAGTTCAGGATAACTGACCTCAGTTGAGTAAAGGATCTTCTGGATCTCGCCGAGGACGGGGTCATCCTTGCCCTCTGCTAGCAGTACCTCCATTTGTTGTTGCACGAGAATCTCGATATCTCGAAGCTGCAGCACCCGTCCAGTCAACAGACAGAACACTAAACCACCAGGAAGGCACGGGGAGAGCACAATCGAAAGCATACCTTCGCGAAATAGAAGTCACGCTCCTTCTCCAGCCCTTCCAAGTGCACGTTCATCTCCCGGAGCTGCGTCTGGAGGTTCTGCAGCGCTTCATTCGGCTGTGTTGAACCCGCGCGGTGGCCAGTGACGGGTGTCCGGCCGCCTGCCCGCGCACCGCCCGCGTGAAGACCACCGCCGCCTGTGGCACGTGCGGACGGGGCGAGAGGCGCGATGGTGGCAGGGGTGTCGGTGGGCGCGCCGCGTCGTCGTGCTACGGGGTCGTAGCCCTGACCGCCGTAGTTAGTGTCCCAAAAGCGCTTGATCCACTGCAAGAATTCGAGGTTATCCCTGTGCGGGTGGTCAGGGTAGGTGGTGAGGCGATGTAGCTCGGAGAGGATCCGGGTGGACGTACTGCATCTTGCACTTGACAAGCTTCTCTACCGGGATAGGCTGTGCGGGTTGAACAGAGGCTCACAGCATACGACAAGAGGCGTGCGTACCTTCTCAACCTTGTGGGAACGGAAGGTGTTTTGGAGGATCTTGAAGTTGCCGATAAACTCGTACTCATGCTTGGCATTCATCTTAACGCGAGCCATCGGTACGTCACCTGCCCATCCCAGCACCATTCTACCGCGGTTACCAACAAGCCGCTGTGAGAGAAGAACGGAGAAAGACTGACCAAAGACCGAGTCCATGATCTGACAGTACGCGCCACCGGTGCCGCATTGCTCGACTTTGTTGTAGTTGACTTGAAGCAAGTCGTTGAGCCAGGCAAGAAGCTCGGTGCGAGACTCTCCCATGATAAAGGCGCGTCACAAGAGAGGATGGGAAGCGGAAGAGGCGGTGGATGGTGGACGATGAAGATCAAGTCTCGACGCGTCGGAATCTGACGCTGCTCTCTCGGGCGCTTCATTAGACGCTCATGCGGTCATCCAAGCGCTTATGTTCTGCTATAAACTTACGCGTGCTTGGGCCAACGCGCCCTTTCCTCCTACCATTGACGACAAACCTCCCCCGGCGTCATTCGCTTACTGGCGGCCAAAATCATACACGCGCAAATACCGGAATCCCCTTCGTGTTTGAGCTCTGGCTCCAGAACTTCTGGCGTTTACAGGCTCTCTTGCCAACTTCACTTCAATTTTCTTCGTGCTCTGCTCCTCATCTGTGAGTTCTGAGTTCTTGTCGTGATCTTGAGTAAGTCTATGTTCTCGAGGGGTACAGACCTACGCGTTCGCTTGATCAGTGGACTTTGTGCGTGTTCTCGCATCATGCTACCCAATAATGCATATGTTACCAAATGCCTGCACCGTGATCGCGCGATGTCGGAGACCTGTGTCTGAGGATAGACAAGACGGCAGGATTCTGTGGCTCGGTCATCAACTTCCTCATCCGCGAGTGGCGTTCTCAGTGGGTACTCACCATCACCCTCAGTACCATGAACATTTTGCCAACCGATGGCTCCTTGGATTTGGACGCCACAAAGGGCAAATTTACTGTCTCCCGCCGTTCATCGACTCCCAAGTATGTGAACTGGTTACTATTCGTCTTGTCATTAACGAACCTGTTGTTACTGTAGAAGAAATCACGTCATGAATCAGCTACCACCGGAAGTATGTAGTGCAATCGCGTCTTACGTGACCTACACGCAAGACCTCCTTGCGCTGGCGCGTACTAGCAAGGCGTTCCAGCGTGCAGCGGAGTCCCGCATCTACGAGTCTGTCGTATTTCGCGACGTACAGTCTGCCTTCGTCGGGTGCCACTCCATCGTCATTCGGAGCGCGTTTCGCGCCCCGTACGTGAAGCGCTTTCTGCTCTACCAGGATCCTCGCCGCCCTGCGGCGCGCTTCACCCTCAGCACCGCGCCCGTCCAGTTCTGGACTGCCGTTCGGGACGCGCTCGCGCACACCGTCAATCTCGACTATCTCTACATCCACGATCCGCGCTGCAACCATTCGTGGATCCTTGACCACCCCGACATCCGCTTCCAGCTCCGCGAGGCGACCCTCCACCTCCCATGGGACAAGTATATGGCCACGTTCCTTGCCGGGCAGCACAAGATTCGCTACCTTGCCTCAGGAGACTTCCTTGACGATGGCCCACCTTGCCCGCTGCCCCAAGGCGCGCTCAGGTCGCTGGATGTGTTCAGCGGGCCGGTGCTCGTCGCAGCGGAGCTGCTGAAGGTGCCGCTGACGCGTCTTCAGATCACGGCAGACGACGACACGTTGCCGTTGCTGCCAGCGGTCGTGTCGGACGTCGCGCGGAACATGCCGACGCTGACCAGCCTGAGCATCCTCAGTACACACGACGCGCTTATGCTGGACATCCTGCGGCCCGTCACCACTGCGGTGTTCGCCCCCAAGCTGCGATACCTCGGAATGCTTATGACACCGCCCTCAGAGGTGAGCAATCTAGCTTCTTCGTTCTCGAACGCTACGTCATCCCTCCGTCCCGTGCTTCTGAGCGAACGAGCGCGCGCTGACGCACGTTCTTGCTTCTTGCAGCTGCCCGCGGTGTACCGCTGCCTGATGGCGTTGCCCGCCCTCGAGTATGTCGAGTTCGACGTGACGCGCTGGAACCCGACCCCGCACGAGCAGTTCCAGCGGCTGCTCATCTTGGACATGCACATCTACTGCGCCGCGCTCCGCGCAGTTGTGTTCTGGATTGGCCATTCCCGCACGCACTGGGTCTTGCACGGGGACGAGTGGTTCTGCGCCGGGCGGCAGCACGGCCGCTCGGCGGCGCAGGAGCCCTTCTGGCGCCAATGCTGAACAGAAAACAGGCGGGCGCCGGGCCGGCAGGAGAGGCGCACTCCCGCCGTAGCGTCGCTCAAGCGTCGCTCGTCGCCGACGCGGGCCCAGAGATAATCCGCTCGGACCTTAGCCTCGCGGATAACCGCGTTCGTATGGATGTGTCTGCGCGCGCGTGGGCGATGTGCAGAGGCTCCCAGGCCCGTGTGCCGGGTGGTGAGCCAGTGCAGGCTAGGCACTCGGGGACGAGTATGACGCGGCGGCGCCTCGCGTATCTCGTCCCGCATCTGTGCCATCGGCGTGGGCACCCGCCCCGCCGCCCACAAGTTTGTGTGCCCCCTGTGCCCGTTTTGGTGCGCGCGTCGTCGGGAGCTCGGGAGCGCGGGCCCGTGTATTAGACTGCGCTATCGAAGATAATCTATTCCCTCTCCGTTCGGGACTTGCGCGTGCTTCGCGGCTTCCTGCGATGTCGGAAGTTCCTCGCTCACACACAAACGCGGGATGCTGCGAGCTCATCGGACACAAGACTCTCCGACAGCGCTCATGTCGAGGAGTTGGGTGGGTACTGCTCGTTCAGACGATGGCTGACTCGGTATACAGATATCCATAGCCGCGCTACAGCAGCAGCACGCGCCGTGGCGAGTCAGCACGTCCTCGACTTGAATCTTGATCCAGGGAGCGCGCTCGCAGAGGACCAAAGATGGGCTCGGAAAACACCGCGCGGACCAGATTCGCCATACCGGGATGAGCGCGTCTCCGGGAGGCGAGGCGGCCGCGCCGTTCTCTTTCTCTGCTCGGACGCACAAGCTCGCGTTATTCGCGGACGAGTGGACGCGGGGCAGTGCGTGGCACGGCGCCGTTCATATACGCCCGCGGCCATCTGCACGTCCTTTGTTCGCGCCCGTTTCACGTCCCACCACATCTCCCGTCACCCGCCCCGCTCCCAGGGCCAGCCGCAGGCCTGCGCGTCTGGACCGAGATCTCGCATACCGCATCCGCCCAACCATAGGCTCCCGTGCACACACATAACACAACTGCCAGTCCCACCATGCCCGCGTCTGAATCCTCACACTCTTCCTCCTCGGTCTCCTCTCTGGCCTCCGTCCCGTCCGGCTGGGTTTTCCCGCTCTCACACTCACATTTACCCTCCTGCTCTTCTGAAGCTGCATACCGCTTCGCCTTTGACATCGACATGGCTGTCGCCACCACCCACGGGCCCTCGGTGCCCTCAGCCTCCAGCCCAGAGACGCAGCCATGCATCGCCGCACTACCGAGTCTCGCGCACTCGCTCTCTGTACTCCCTACAATGACCGTCGTCACGAACGACATGGTCCACTACGGCACCCTCGCGCGGACAAAGAACGCGAGCGAAGCCAAGGTACGCGGTCTTCCCTCGCTTCCCCTCCCTTTCCTTCTCCTGGCCCGGCTCGGCGACCTCTACAAGGGCCGCCAGAGCGGCGGCATGTGGGGCCCCAATGCGCCACCGTCCACATGTGCGCATCTATCCGTAGATGTCTGTCCGAGTAGCTGTTGCACTTGACTGCGCCCGCTACCCGCCACCCTCTCGCCGCTGTCCAGGCCGCGGTCTCGCCCTCACCTCCTCGGTCTCCGAACATCCAGACGCTGACCCCTCTCTCTCTCTCCCTCCCGCAGCTCAACTCGGCGCTGAAGATGACGCGGCAGCGACAAAGCGACGGTTCGCTCTCAACGCTCGTGAGTGGCACCCCCCTCCGGGTCCCCGCCGCCGCATCCGGCCCTCTGACCGACGATCTTCCCAAACAGGCACCCCCGACGTCGACGTCACCCGGCGAGCCGTTCCCGGGTCCCGACGACGACGAGCCCATGCTGCTCTTCGTTCCCAAGCGGTCGAGGGTGCGTCCCCCCCTCGGTCCGCCGATACGCGGTGGCGCTGACCTAGTGCGGGCCGTCCCCCCTCCAGTCCTCCCGCTCGCAGCGCCCCCCGTCGTCATGACCCGATGACCCCCTTCGGACTCGTCGGAGTCGACCGCCCTCCGTGGTCGTCCGCACAGCGCGGCTGTCCGCGCTCCGCCCCGCCACAATTGGCGCGCATGACCCCATTATACCCCACCGCACGCGCCTTGTTACCCATCCCTGGCCACATCCATCTGTATCACCACCGCCCGCATCGGCCTCGGCTTTAGTTTCGTCTTCGTTTTCGTGTTCGTGTTCGTTTTCGCGTTCGGTTTCGTTTCACCTCGGTCTTGGGCTCGCTTCCGGTCTCGCTCGGTCTCGTCATTCAGTCATCGGGCATTCATATTATTCGAATACTTTACGAGAGCACGGGTTGCAACGTCAGCATCAGAGTCGATAGCCACTAGTCACTAGTCAACAGTCGAGAAGCCAAGAGAGAAAGAAAGGGTCGTCGTAGTTCGTAGGAGGTAGTGTAGTGTACTACATAATACCCGCCACTAGTCAAGCACACACACACACACACGGTATCGATAGCAGAAGCAAATGTAGCACCAGAAATTGTAACGTTACTGTTCGTGAGAGCGTCGTCGTACGAGTCGAGTACACAAACCGTCGTGGTCCGAGAGAACACACATCACGCATATACACGCCATCTCCCAGCCCCAAGTCCGAAGCGGCCCAAAACAGCAGGCGGCCCGGCGCGCGCGAAACGAAGAGACTACTCGCTTATTCGCCGGCGAAGAGTCGTATGAGCATGTACGTCGTGGACCCGATGAACCGCACGACTAGAAGGCAAGCAGACAGACGACGTCAGCGGCGGGAGCGGAAACGAAGGGCGCGAGAAGGGACGAAGGGACGAAAGGACGAAGGGAGCAATCCACTCACGCGCGAGGCCGGCGACGGAGAAGAGGATGAACGCCATGTACCCGTTCACGGTGTTGTGCGCGCCCTTGTCCGACGCCTTGCCCGTCGCGGTGCTGCAAAATGCGGGGTCAGCCGAGCGCGCGGGCGGGCGGGAGAGGAGCGAGAACGGGGATTAGACGCGACGCGTGGATCGGAAACGTACACTATGATCGCTGCGAGCAGGGCCTGCGTCATCGCATAATACAGTCAGCTTCGGGTGGACCAATCGGAGAGAACACGGCGGCTTACATTTGATAGCGTCCACCAAAGCAGGACCTGATCAAACGCGGGGGTGTCAGTTCCTAGAACGCCTCAACCCGAGGACAGCAGCGCATCGAAACTCACACTATCCGGAAAGAACGGCGTCAGCGACCTCGTGTCAACCGGAAGCGGCATAAACGGAACGGGAAGACGCACTTCGTACGGAACGTCCTGTAGTAGTCTTCTTGCTCCGTCGCCTCGTCGCGCTTCGGCTCTTGCTTCGGGGGCTTAGTGGACAACATATGGATGGCGTCTTCATACGCCGCGTTAATGTCCGTCTCCGTTGTGGGCACCGAGACCTCGACTTCGTTCTTGTTCGGACCCGTTTTCACGACCCCGAGATCTGTCGAGACCTTGTTGTCGCCCTTGGTACCCCATGATACATCACTAGGAGAGCCGGATCGGATCAGCACTCATAGGAACGGCCCCACATCGGGGGGAAGGACATACTGGACGTTTGCAAACTGGGAGCACGGCTGCGCATCAGCATGACTCAGCACGGAGAACACGGAAGAAGGCACGCACAGCGTAGACGTTCAGGACATTGATGTATGAAGGCGCCATGAGGAGATACTGGAAGAACGACGTGATCATGTGCCATGGCTCGAACTGCCCCCATGAACGGTGTCAGCGCCACGGCGGATACAGCCACAGGAGGCGCTGGACATACGAAGATAAGCGAGGCGAGGATGTACAGTCCGAGCGTCGCGAGCAGCGAGATGACGATGTTCCGGAAGATCGAGTTGGTGAAGAGCGAGTCCGGCGTTAATGGACCGTCGTTTTTAATGATGTTGTCGACACCTTTGAAAGCCAAGAAGAATGCGGCGATCTGCAAGGAGACAATGCTTCTCGGTACACCGTCACAGTGAAGGAATCTGGGGTAACGTACCGTCATGTACACCGTGATCACAGCGAAACCAAGAATCGCTGCGGTATACAGCCACTTCGCTCCTTGTGGTCGATTGCCGAGCGAGAGGATGTACACAAGGATGAGCAGGCCGAGATAAACGTATTCCAAGATGACGTTGACGACGTGGATGCCCTTGATATTGAACGACGGATCCTCCAACGCTTCACTCAGGATCGTGAACGAGATGTAATAGTTACCCTACGGGAACGCCGTTAGTCCAACACAGCCACTACGGTTTCGAAACGGCGATCCGGCTGTACGTACCAAGGCAAACCACGAGAACAAGAGGTTGAAGGTCTGGTACAGCAGCTCGACGTGGATCCAGAACTTGCGGAAGAACGAGTGCGACGACCGGTAAATGTACGTGAACTTGACCGTACTGTGTATGGCCGCGAAGAACGACCCGTTCAGCCACCGCCTCCGCTGGCTGATCAACTCCGGGACCTGGTCCGGGACATCCGTCACGGCGTACGCGGACTTGACGTAGTGCAAGATCCACGCGCCACCGCGCTTCGAGACGAGCTCCCAGCACAAAATCCGGTCCTCGGCGAGGTACATGTTCGCAGTGAAGATATCCGCGCCCGCACCGTGCATCTTCTCGCCCAAAAAGTACTTCTGCAGCGGGCCCTCGCCCGTCGCGTCGTTCTGGAGCGCGATGTACCTGTACGCGCTGAACGCCCCAGGAAGGACCGTGATGTACCCGAAGACGGACTCGAGCGGCTTGTCGAGGATGTTGGACATCTTGTACTCGAAGTTCTGCGCGGCGACGAGCGGGTTGATCAGGTTCTGGCCGTACTTGCCCTTGAGCGCGACGATCTCGCCGCACGCGCCGCCGACGTTCGAGTTGATGTCGAACGCTTTCCAGAGGTGGTAGATGGACGTCGGGCCGGGCATGGTGCCCACGTCGAGCAGCACGCAGACGTTGGGCTGGAGGATCGGCCCGAAGGCGTTGAAGAACCACCGGTGAGAGTTGATCTTCTTCTGGTTCTTCTCTTTCAGGCAGAAGATGATCTGGACGGGCACGATCCCGCGTTCCGAGCCCTCCAGTTTCATGGAGGGCGTGACCGAGACTACGCCGGACGGTCAGCGCAGGAGCCGGTAAACCCGGACGGAGTGCTTACTCTGTGTCGTGTACTCGTAGATGTGCGCAGTAACCGGCTTTCCGTTGACGATGTTCTACCGAGCCGGTCAGCTGACGGTGACCCCGGATATAGACAGGGGCTACGCACCTTCGCCACGCCGTCCTGGTACGCGCCCATCGCCGCAATGACAGAGAGCGTGCGCGAGTTGATCTTCTGCCGCCCGTCCGACACGATGCACACCACGACCTTCTTCCAGCCCTCCTTCCCCCACGTCTTGCTGCGCGTGCGCGTGCACAAATGCGCGATATTCTTCATCACCCCGTGCATCGTCCTGCAGAACAGCTCCTCGTCCTCGTTGTACATCGTCATCACGATGAACAGCTCCGTCCGCCGCGGGGGGTCGTAGTGCACCTGGCGGAGCGTGAAGCCCGAGTCCTTGAAGTCGTTCGGGTCGCACGTCGCGGCCGAGTAGCGCATGTGCGTGAACTCGCGCTCGTTGCGCTGCGCGCACATCGCGAGCAGCTTCGACGGCACCGCCGAGTCGAGCACGAAGTTGCCGTGGAAGAGCTCGACCTTCTTGATCGTCTTGTACCGCCGCGGCACCCGTTGCGGGATCGAGCCGTACCGGATGTTGCTCTCGGATTGAGCGTCGTCCATCATGTCGTACTCACCCGGCATCATCATCGGTCCGCCCGTGTTCCCGTCTCTCCGGAGCAGAGGGATGTCACCAGTGTCTCCTAGCTCGTCGGGACCATCGTCGTGTAGCTGGAAGCCGCTATTAGGGCGGTAGAGGGAAGGTGCGGCGAGGTCGTTGACAGGAGGATTGAATGCGTCAGGATGAAGTGGAGGAGATCCGGGATGGATAAGAGGCGGCGACCCGGGGTGAATGGGAGGAGGAGAATGGGGCTGGGGGAAGCTGGACTGGTACGGGTCCTGGTAGGGGGTCGAGCCGGGTAACTGGAAACCCCCAGGCTGTCCTTGAGGCGCGGTGTACGGGTCGTAGTGTATAGGTTGGTATGTCTGATGTTCTTGCTCGTAGTTGGGGCTGGGAGAGGTGTGGTATTGTTCAGCCGCGGGGTAGCTGAGGTAGGGGGAGTATCCATCGTTGTAGTGGCCGCGCTGTGCTTCGTCCGCCTACAAAATCTCGGTCAGAAGATGCTATCACAACACCCGTACGAGTTTGATGATGTATGGGCGTGTTGTAGACACATGTAAAGAGCACACGCCTTCCCAATCTCGGCTCCGCCCATACGCCCCTGATCACCGCGCATACACCCCACAAAAACACGGGGAGAGTACTCACCTCCGGGTAACGAGACATTGTGGTCAACTTTCGATGTGGAAAGGTCGGATGGAGGGCGCAGGTGTAGAACTATGCGCTATAGCTAGCTGCGGCGGAGGGGATGCTGTGTGAGGCTTGGCCGCGGAGCAGCGCCTCAGCACTGAGACTGACCAATAACGCCGGCGATGAGCTACACGGGTTCGCTCGACCGGGATGACCGCAGATCTCCTCGAGCGTGCGTCCTGAGGTGCGTGGGTGCTGTCGAGCGCGACGCCCGTTCTTATGCCGCAGGGACTCCGGAGCTTGGGGGTGTTTTGGTCCTAGCCGAGGTCTTATGAAGCCGATCGCAGAAGATGGGGAGGATAAGAGCGAGTAACAAAAAGCAAAGCGAGCTTCAGAGGTGGCAGCACGCCTGAGCTGGGGGCGTCGTAAGCGGGGTCGTGGACGAGGTCGTGGTCGCTGCGGTCGTTGATGAGGAAAGGCGTAGCCGTTGACGGCCCCCGCCACAACGACAGTGGGCCACAGGCGCCGAGCCCGAGCCGCCCGCCACCACCGACGCAGACGCGCGAGAGGAGACCGAATGCAGAAGGCATGACATCACGCAGTCCGTGCTCTACGGTCACCGCGTGCATGGCCAAATACCGGGACGCGTGACAGGCCCAGGAAATGATTCCTCCTGGTTACCTGTCACGAATGTGTCACGACATCGGACATGAGCGCGACATGTTGGCTGTCACGCAGCTGGCACGGGGGGTAACACCAGATTGTGAGCATTACAGGGCCGGTCATGCACATTTCCTACGGCTTTCGCTTTTGTTCTGCCTTTCGCCATCATGTCCTGCTTTGTGACCATCAATATGCTGCGTGACAGTTAACATGTCGCGCTCATGTCCGATGTCGTGACACATTCGTGACAGGTAACCAGGAGGAATCATTTCCTGGGCCTGTCACGCGTCCCGGTATTTGGCCATGCGCGCGGTGGGTCTTGTTCGAACGAAGTTCCGACGCTGGCTTGAGGACCTCTTCACCGCCGCAACGGAGCGAAGGTAAAAAGTATGGTTCAACATTTAACACGACACGCAAGCGACAGCATCCGCAGCCTCACGATTGCCTCACGCCCGTGGGGCGCCTTACTCGGCTTTACACGAGCAACTCTCAAAGCTTACAATGTACGCTAACAGCAATACCACACCTATCCTATGATCCTCAGCTTTATCAAGAGCCAATCCAGCCATCCATCCGGCTCCCTCTTATCAGGGCCAAGAGGCGGAATCTCGCCCCGGTCGAACTGCATCTTGTCCAGCGGGATCATCTCCGTTTGCTTGATTAGCTTGTAGCCGAACGTCAGCAGCAGGAAGAACGGCTGCACAGTAAGGGAGCGTCCGGTCAGCCAAATCGCATTCCAGCGGGCGGGTCTCGAGCGGGACGTACGAGCGGAACGTAGGCGGAGAGGAAGAGCGAGACCGGGTCTTGGAGCTTCTCGTTCGGTCCGCCAATGTCCGGGTCTTGGCCGACGACGTCCGCGATCCTCCACCCGTTGTGCACGAACACCGCCCTGCG
The DNA here is from genome assembly GCA_002150815.3 of Grammothele lineata. Classification (NCBI taxonomy): domain Eukaryota; kingdom Fungi; phylum Basidiomycota; class Agaricomycetes; order Polyporales; family Polyporaceae; genus Grammothele; species Grammothele lineata. The sequence goes on from NDFF03000002.1 coordinate 286,007, forward strand.
AAACATCTCTCAGTACTTGACGCACGTGCGCCATTCCACTCGGACTTACCACCCATTCGTGAAGAGCACCAGCATGCACAGGATGAACGCATACCACGCAAGCTGGACGTCCCCGAGCCGTGTCAGCTAAAGTAGCGTAACAGCCGGCAATGAGGAAGAAATGAGGACGTACGTATGGCTGCCCCCACTGCCTCGCCTCCTTGATCTGAGCAATCTGCGCGCGCGCGCTCTTCCCCTCCTCCGTATGGTCGTCCTTGTACTTCTCCTCGTAATGCACTGTGCCCTGGTGCCACCTAGTACCACAACCCGTGCCCTCAGAATCAGCACCTCCCCAACGACAATACCGTACGAGTAACGAAAGAGAAACGCACCGAATATAAGTAAACAGCATCCCCGCCCACGACTGCAACGACGCGACGCTCGCGACGCTCACGAGCCAGTTGAACACCGTCTCCGCGCTGCCCGTGTTGTAGCTCAGGAACGTGAGCAGCCCGACCGACGCAGACACGAGCACGCTCGCCAGCGGCATCACGTACACCGGGGGCGCCTTCGTCCCCGCCCCCGTGTCGCCCGACGCCCGGCCCTGCGGCTGGGTGTGCGCTTGGAGGGGACTCGACTCGGACGCGGAGTGAGTCTGAGACGAGGGGGCGCTGCTCGCCCTGGACCCCTGCGAGTCTCGTCGGGAACGGGTCTCCTCCGAGATGTGCGAGTCTCCGAATCTGTCTTCGTACACCCCCTCGCCCACGTCCCCATCCTCATCATCGCGCTCCCCCTCGTCATCCTCCCCATCCCCATCCCCATCCCCATCCTCCTCCTCCTCCCCCTCCGCCAAGCGCGGGTACCTAAACAAATGCGCCAGGAACGCAGGCGCGTGCCCCCGGTACGCGAGGAAGAACAGGAACCGGCTGCTGATGTAGATGTCCGACGCCGCCGCGGACCACGCGGAGAGCAGGATCGCGGCGTTTACTAGGTCTGGCATCTGCTCGGTTTTCGCTCTCGTTAGAACGTGCAGACTGGTATGAAAGAGAAAAAGGAAGGGAGACGCACGACTTTCCACCGCGCGAGGTTGAACGCGATCACGAACGGGGACGAGCGCCCCGTCTGGTCGTCCCGCGTCAGCCCGCCGTTGTCCGCGGGCACGAGCAGGCCCGCGCAGAACATCCCGCAGACGTAGAACAGGATGCTGTCGGCGCGTCACTTTCGGTACTTCGAAGAACGAGAGGGGGAGAGGGGGGGGGGAGGGAAAGACTTACATGCGGACCCAGACTCGGCGCAGGGCGCGCGGGACGTTCTGTAGCCAAGTCCGCGCGCGCGTAAGCTCACCAGTCACTAGAAACGCGAGTGACCCTCGGAAAACGTACCCTCGTCGCGTCGATGACCTCTCCCGCCGCCTGTCATCCCCCTTAGTGAACACACTTCGAATTCCGAGAGGACGGGGAACGCGCACGATTCCAGGCACCTCCGAGCCAAAGAACGAGAACGACGCCTGCATGATGACGGCCCAGAACCCGAGGAACTGGCCCTTCGCGCCCCCGATGCCGAGGTAGCTCTCCGCGAAGGGCTGCTCGATCCAGTTCTTGATGCCAATTGGTCTGCGACGCGTGAACCTTCCAAATGAGAGAGTGGCGGCAGAGTGAAGAGCGAGGGGACGCACCCTTGCCAGGAGGCGCCGAGGTCGATGAGGATGCAGAGGATAATCACGACGATGATGGTGACGACTTTGAGGAGCGAGAGGTAAAACTCCATCTCGCCGTACACTCGGGAGGGGAAGCAGTTGATCGTAGTTGCGATGACCAGCTGAGAGGCAGCTGAGCTCAACGACTGTTCTTCTAGCTTGAGGCACGGTGAAGTTGGTACTCACGAATACTGCTGAGATAGACACGACGCTGCATAGGCAGTGAGCTGTGCGCTCGGTTAAGCGGAGTGTATACTCACAGTGTCCGGGATAGGTCCTCCTTCCAGTACCCGATCACTACGGCAGCGGCTGTAATCTCTGCAGCTGAACGTTCTTGAGGTAAGCTGACGGTGCTGGCAGGGACAAGGGAGCTACTCACGTAACGTAACACTCCAGTTGTACTAGGAAATAACGTTCAGAGTTGGTTGTAAGTTCATACTCCTCGTCGTATCGTGAATACTCACCCACGCAGCCCATCCAAGTGAGAAACCCAATGCTGGGTCGACGTACAGGTCCGCCAGGCCTACCACACCTCCCACGTTTGGTCTGCATATAAATACATTGGCATGAAGGGAGTTGCACCAAATAGAAGAACTCACAGGAAAGCGATCATCTCTCCAATAGAGACGCATAAGCAATAGACGACCGTTCCCACTATCAAGTACCCAAGGAAGGCACCGACCGGGCCGCCATTATGAAGAGCGTCCTGCGATGCAAAAGAACGCTTCTATCAGGTCCATTTTACCAGATTAGAGTTTCGAAGAACGCACAGCTGAACCAACAAACAGTCCCGTCCCAATAACGCCACCTATAATCGGGGGCTCAGCGATGACGTCACCGCATAACGAACCTCCTTACCTATCGAAATCATGCCAACTGCGCGCAAGTGGTCGCGTGAGAGGTCGGTCAAAGCAGAAGACACACTCGGAGGACGTACTATGCTTGTCTGAAAGCTGAGGGGGAAGTCTCTCCTTGATCCTCTCCCATCTCCGCTGGAACTGAAGGATCCGATCTCGCTGCTCGATGAGTTTTCGACGAGGCGTCGGCAGGGGGCCTTCCACGATGCGCACGGTGCGCTTCTCTGTAGGCACAAAATTGGGCCTAATCCGCGCCCGGAGTTGTGCAGTGGGTTCAGCGGCCATGGGGTAAGCCGCGCGAGGGGTGGAAGTTGGGAGACAAAGACGCGAGCCCGGAACAATCTGTGCGTCTTCGACTACACTGCGGCGTGCTGTATACCAGGACCCGGTTACTAGGCATACCGGGGACAGCCCCGAGATACACCGGCAGGACTGGACGTGACTTGACGGCGCCGTCGTTCCTTGATAAGAAGCTGTTGAAGATGACAAGGCCAAGACTGCGGTCGAATATGCGAGGCAGTGCGCGCTGGCAGGCAACGTGGAGGACGCATGGATGTGTCCTTGCACAGGTCTGAGATATCATACGCCACAGCGCAGCGGAAGCGGTAAGTGGTAAGTTGGTGCCTTGTTCCCTGTCTGGATGGCTCACCTCACGAGGCCTTGCGAGGAGGAGCAGTCGTGGCGGTTGCTTGCGATGGGAGCGGCGGATCAAAACGATCAAATCGCGCCCCGCATTGAACCGATTCGAGCGTAGCCACAGCTGGGGTAATTGCAGTGATAGGCGCTCGTGGCCACGTCTTTGCACATGTCTCCGCGCATCCCGTTGGCGTCCTTTTCGTCTTGAGCTAGTTCGTAATCGAAAGTATCCGATCGGACCGCTTGACGACAGATATTCTACTGCCATGACCGGCTGCGCGTGGAATTAACTCTGCACGATTGCGGACCGCGCTCACTTTGGAAGTAGGTGTTTGCTTGCCATAACTGTCAAGGTGTAATCTCGTCATTAAGCTCTCCTTTGACCAGCTTATCTCTAGGTTCCGTTATCGGTCTGACAGCAGCCCAGCCTTACCACATGCCCTGCCTCTATCAGCTCTACTTGTAGCTCTCGATGAACCGGAGCCAAGGACGGCGAAAGTACTGACACCGTGTGTACAGATCACTCCAGGGGCAAGCCGTCGATGACAACTACTCGCTCCATGTCCAGCACTGCCAACTCTCTCCCATGCCGGCGCCGCTCTCGGTTACCTGACTTGACTCGGATGTAACAAGCTTACAGCGGGCGCAGCTTATATACAATCACGACGAAGCCGCCGCTCTCCTTCTCTTTCTCCCCCTCTCTTCCTTCCACCCTCCTCCGAGTCCCCTCCCCCTTCTCTCATGAGCTAGCACGCAGGTGCGACAAGCACTATACCCATGTGGATCAACGACACATACAACATCGCTCCCGAGGTTCTGAGTGCCCTCGTGTGCTCCGGCGCAAACCTTGCGGATATTGGCCTTAACGATTCATGCGTGGCCATCTGCCCGAACCCAGATCTCTCCGGCATAGGCGTCCGCACCGCGTTCTACATTCAGAGCGTCATCAATGGTAAGCGTGTCTTCCTGATTGACTGGGCGTAGATGAATGTGATCCCCGGAAAGAAGACGTCGACGTCGTCGATATGGACGCGGAGAGATGGGCGCGCGCATCGTGGTCTCGTATTCCCTATGTTTGACGGTGCGTGGCGTTTGCTGACTTCTATTGTGTTACAGCGCTCCTGGTCATCTTCTCGCGGAAGGACTCTGTGCCGAGCGCGTGGGCAGCCACTCTCCTTACCGGTGCACTCGTCATTGCCGCCATGGTCCAGAAGGGTAGTGGTTCCATCACCCTCCACCACGCCATCCTCACTATGAAGTAAGTACTCGCTTTTTGGCAGCTACTCAGAACGTGTATTCGCGGAGTGAGTGGCAGTCATAGTCATACGACAAGACGTCATGCAGTTACGCAACTCTATCTCGCGCAGTTGCTCGTATTCAGGCGCTGACGCCACGTTCACAGCTTCGCCACCCTCTCCTGCATCAGCTCCCTCGCCGTCGCCCCTATGCTCTACGTCTGGCGCCTCACCCCGCGCCAATACTACGCCAAGCAGCTCACGCGCAACGTCCTCGAGGACGACGAAGCCGACGACCCCCTCTCCCAACAACGCATGATCAACACCGCCGTCGACGAGATCATGGGCACGCACCGGAAACGCATCGAGCGCGCGCGCGACCGCCAGCGCGTCTTCATCGGCCTCGCGCTCCTCACCCAGGTCGTCCTCCAGTGGTCGTGGGGCATCGTCCTCTTCGTCTCGTACGCGTACAGCCAGATGAACTGCTCGGGCGACACGACCGTCATCTTCTTCCTCGTCCCGTTCACCGCGCGCGAGATCAATAGGAAGTATATGGTCGTGTGGGTGCTTTGGTTGTTGTTCTCGCTGGGGGTCACGATGGTCATGACGATCGTCCTTGCGCTCACGAGCCCGTCGCGCGCGCACTCGACGTCCAAGTCGTCCACTGCCTCGTCCATCGTCACGTACTTGTCCGTGGGGACGCCCAGCACTGGGGCGGTCACGGCGCTGCCCATATGGAAGCTATTCTTCCAGGCCGTACGCAATGCCCTGCCCAAGCGGCCAGACAAAGACGCACAACGGAGCGACAAGAACGCGCTACGGAACTACAAGGACGCCCTGTTCACCTTTAACTACAATATTGTCTGTGTCCTGCTATGGCTCATGTACCTCGTCGGTAAGTGTTGCTTCCCTCCGCCATCCAACCCCGCGCTAACGGCGTCTTCTCGCAGCATCCGAGCTCCAGATCCACGCGAACCACCTCTTCCCCGGCGAGAACCAGATCTCGAGTTTCGGCCAGGTACGTTCTCTCCCCTTCTCGCTGCACCATCACGCTGAGGCTGATAACTTCTTTGTTCGCTCCGCGTCCCTCAAACAGATAACCGCCCTCCTCCTCTCCCTCGCCCCCCTCTGGTCCCTCACCCTCGCGCTCTTCAAATGGCCCCGCATCCAGCGCCGCCGCCTCGCGCGCCAACGCACCCCCGCGCTCTCCCGCCACCCCTCCCTCGCCCCGTCCCCCACCTCTTCTTCTCCCCACTCCCCGACCGCGCTCATCGCCCCGGCCCCGAGCCGCCGCGCGAGCGTGCGCGTGGGGCAGGACCGTGACGTGCAGTTCCTGGGGCACGACGTCACAGGGAACGTCGTCGCTGTCCTCCCTGCGCTCAGTACCGCGCGCCCTGCGAGCGTCCACGCGACTCGGGCGGGGCGGGCGCGGTCGAGGCGCTTCGGGGGCGGTGGCACTGGGGTGGGGAGGAACGCACCGGCGCCCCCGCCCCCGCCGCCCCCGGGCTTGTCACCCTCGCTCTCGCTGGATGGGTTTGTGCTGAGGCGCTCGACGTCGGAGGAGTGGAGGGAGATCGAGCTCGCGACGCTTGCGTCTGCGCGGGATCCTTGAGCTTGAGCTTGAGCCTCCGTCGTGGGGTGTGTTTGGTTCGTGGATACCTTGCTGGTTCCTGCTCTTTCTCTCTTTTCTTTGCCCTCCGCCGCGCTGCGTCGGCTTCGAAGCCCAGCGCAGGAGGATCTCATCTTATCTTGTCTTTCACGACGCTCGAACGAGGTGTGGACCCGGTGTCCACCCGCTTGCTCGCGTCTTTTCACCACACGACCCCCGCGATGCCAACTCGAACTCTCTGTTTATGTCCTGTAACGCTATAAATATATGATACCTAGAGAACGCCCTATACCGTACCTGTACTCCTGTATACCTACGCTACGCCCTGATTAACGATGCTGTACTGTACTTTGATTGCTTCGTCTGTTTCTTCGCGATTCATCAAGCTCAAGACGCTATCTTACACTGTAATGTGCGCCTCAACTAAAGGGCATCTCGCTAACAAACCCAACGCATTCTGAACATGCAACAGCGAGCGTCAGCACCACTCCGCAGTCTCACAGTAGTCGGGCTGCGCTCTAGCTGGCATAGCAGTGACAACCTCCACTGCCTCGTGGACGACCTAAGCAAGCGCAGGCAAGGGCTCCGAGTCAGGCTCCCAGAGGCGCACAGTCTTGTCATCCGAGCAAGAAGCTAGCATCCGCTCGTTGACCGGATTCCACACGACCGAGTTCACGGAGCAGGTACTGTGACCCTCGAGCCGCTCGAGGAGCTCGCCGCTGTCGCGGTCCCATATGTACACGTTCCCGTCTGTTCAGGTGTGAGGGCAAGACCCGGAGGGGAGGGAAAGTGGTAAACCGCACCTTGACTCCCACTGGCGACGAGTCGCTGATCGGCGCCGCCAAAACAGCCTCGGATGACGTGGGTAGACTGGGCGTGACCTGAGTAACTGCGCACAATCTGCTGTGTTGTGAGGTCTAGCAGGCTGAGTTCCTGTACACACAGCGGGGGATGCAGGAACGTGTTTCTCAGGAAGAGACCAAACAACGTAAAGGGGTATAAACACGCACAGCAACTGCCGACGACCCGTGCTCGGGCGCGCGGTTGAGTAGGGCGTACTGCCCATCCGCCGAGATTCTGATGTTCGTTATCTCGCCCTCGAGCGGTATCGACCTACGCGCATGCGTCTAGTTAGTGCTGCCCCCTGCTGAAGTTGAATACACGTACGCTTCAAGCTGCTTCGTCGCCAAGTCGTAGATAAGAAGCCTAGTTTCGAACATGCCCACAACCAGCCCGTCCACCAGCCTGCGCACCGGTACCGCGGCGCCGTCAGCGTCTTCGCCGGTGTCTTCGCCAGACGGGACATCACCGGGCGTCCGGCGAGGGTTGGGTGGGGGTGGAAGGTCGTGCATTCCGGCGACGATGAGGCGCTTGGAGTCGGGCGTGACCATCATGGACGTCACACGGCAGGACATGCGGTCCCATGTGTCGCGCAGCTCCCCTTGCATGTCCTGTATGCGGATTCAAAGAGGTAACGTAAGTTGGTGATCGAGAAAAACGAGCAAGGCCAACAAAATGACAGGAGGGCATCGAGAAGGAGGCTGAGGAAGAAGATTCGAAGACATACCCAGACAACGATTTTGCGGTCAAGCCCGCCCGAGATAAAGCCAGAGCCATCGGGAAGCCACGCGAGCGCAGTGACGACGTCTGAGTGTTGGTTAATGATCCGTCGTATGCAAACCCCTGTCTATTGTCCCAGTTTGAGCACGCGGCATAGTGATTCACGTAGCACAGAAAAAGTGAGTATCAGGGATGACTGGGAGAAAGGGGGTACCCACCCGACTGTCCCACAGGTATATACAATGCTCCGCAGAGGTGAGCAGGATGGAGTCGTCGGGAGACCATGTAACGCAGCCAACCGGGTAGATGTGGTCCGTCAGCCTCGACATTGGCCGGTACGCCCGAAAGTGTGCGTCCTCGTCGAGCTATTTCGTGGTTAGTAAGGTATAATTACGTCAGCGTTCGTGTTCGCATATTCACTAGCAACTTTCGATTGGAAAGTGGGTTGGGGGGCGAGAGGGAAGAGGAACGCACCTCGATCCGCCACACGATTGCGGTCCTGTCTTTGCCCGCGGTGGCGAGGTACTTTCCGTTACGGCTCCACTCCAAGTTCCAAACCTCATCCCTGTGTTCTTGAAGCACGGCAGTCGTCTTATGTGGAACACGATGCGAAGAATGCATGCTACCGGCGAGCCTTTTGAAACGATGGCAGTAAAGAGAAACAACCAATGTGGCTGTGGCGGACAAGTTACAGCTGAGTTTGAGATTGAAACCCCGACAGTCGGTCCGAAATTTCGCTGGCACCGCTTCGCGCTTAACACTTGCAGCATTCACTGCTCAAATTGCGGCCATCCATCTATCTGACGTTCATCCTTTGACCATACTTCGTACGTTATGACCAAAGACATAACTGTCGGCATGCACTCGACCGCCGCGTCGCTGGCATTCAACACCACACCTGTTGAGCAGCCGCCTGGCGATGCTCGGAGGCAGCCTCTCGTCGGCAGACTCATGGAGATGCAGTCTCCGTTTGATCTGTTGGACCAGCTGAAGGACTCGTTTCGTACCAATGTAGGGGTCATGAGGTACGTGATCCATTGTAAAGGCTTAGAACTTATCTGACAAGCCCACAGCTCAGACCAAGTGAGTCGCGTTACGAGATTGTCTGGCGGAGCGTCGCATGACATATGCCGATAACGATGGATTACTCGCAGCTTCGAGAGTTTGAGTACGACATGCGCTCTCTGCTCTCAGAGATACGCTACAAGATGAATCAACGCTCCTTCGTTTTAAACCTCCCAGAAGAGATTCTCCTCCTCATCTGCAATCACGCACTCGACAAGCGGGTTTGCCTACCTCTCGCCACAGGCTATGCCCACTGCCCCACAACGACCCCTCACAACGCGATGGAGGAGTACGTAAAGCCGCTCTTCAGGCTCACTCATGTTTGCAAGGATTGGCGCAGGATCATTGTATCAGCGTCGTCTTTGTGGACGTATGCCAATGTCCCCGGGATGACTGACAAGCTCCTCGAAATTATTATCACCCGAGCGGGGACAGCACCGCTGACGTTGCTGCTCTCTTATCCTGAGAAAAACTCCTCAAAAGAAGTGTTTCGGGTGCACATATCACACGCCCAAAACTTGCAGGTGCAGTTCAAGGGCGGCTCGCCGGACTTCACCTTGACGCACTTCCCGCTCGTCGCCCCCGAAATCGAGAGCTTATCCATCACTTCGGACCTGTACCCATGTTTCCCCCTTCCATTACCCACAAATGGCTTCGCCGAATTCTACTTTTCAGGCACTTGTGCATCTACCCTGCGCGCCCTGTCTCTTTGTCCGGTTCCACTCGGGAGGATGCCTTTTGACGCCTTTCCTCGTCTCACACATCTATATCTCACCTATCCTCATCGATCTAACGAAAACAGCACACTTCACAACGAACGCACCGACCCCCTAGACGATATGCTTCGTTTTCTTTTGCAGGCGCCAACCATCGTCTTTCTAAACATTTCCAACATTTCTGAGGAACCGCCCCGTGACGATATCTCTACCCATCCCCGGATTCCGCTACCCAGCATGCGGAATATGACCATCATGGACAGCAACTGGCAATATTGCTACCATCTGCTTAGTCGTCTCATCCTCCCGGTAGACGTTCACGTCTATATCACCGACACGTCTCTTCCGGCTCTGGACGAGCTCACTAGCAATATCAGCGCCGGCTTCCCACAGCTCGACTTGTTCTCTTCTGTCACCCGGCTGAAGGTCAAACATTGTACCGACAGCAGTCTTTGCGTCGTAGCGGAAGGGCCCCTCGACACGTTTCAGCGACCGCACGGCCGCTTCGATTTTCACATGGATTCCGATCACTTCGACCGCGAGCACGGGCGCGTATGGATGCGTCGCATGCACATGAACTTCCCGCTATCTGCCCTCCAGACGCTTCATCTTCGCATTGAAGGCGCCGAGGTCGACTTCATTTCTTATATCCTTCAACATACTCCTCGCATCACCGACCTCGCCGTCTTTGCTGGCCCGTTCTGGAGATCCCCTCGAAACGCCGAGGAGGCAAGCAAGGTTGTCTTCGATACACTCCTTTCAGCCCTCACTAGCACTATCCCCATAGCATGCCCCTCGCTAGTCAAGCTAGGAGCGGAGGTGTACGTATCTCCATCATTTGGGGAGCCGACGGAAGGTGCTGAAGGACAGGAGAACTACGGCGCGCTTGGCACGATCGCCGAGATCGCGCGGGCGCGGGCGGGTGCGAATCAAGCCTTGCGCCGGCTCACGATTCAGCCATGCAAGGCCAGCGATCTTGGAGAGCGCGAGGACTGGCAGGATGGGTTCAGGGACAGGGTTGACGCATGGATGGGCTCGCTTGTAGGCGTGGTCGAGGCGGTGGATTGGATCTCGAGCGCGAAGAATGAGGGGCTACGGGTCTTCACACCAGGTGATTTCTTCAACAAAGAGAGCGAGATGGCGGAGAGATACTGGTTCATTCCGCATGCAAGGAAGCCGTGGCATTCTTTGTAAAGCCCAGTGTCAACGAATAGTAGCTCTAATGTGGAAAGGCTATGTGGCTCCTTGTACCTTATCATGCAGTGCCGAAACTGGTACAGCCTCCCGCGCCGCAACCCCTCCTCTTACGACCCACCACACCACGTTATGAAGATGACTCGATTCACGCTCCTATATCACAGGTTCGTCGTGCGGAGAACCAGATCAGTGCGTAGTACGAAGGTTTTCGGCTGTGCTGATTCTAGAAAGTGGTTGCATTGCCTTTAGCCGCACATCAAGTCCTCGAGGCCACGGTTAGGTACGGCCAAAGATACGGTTTTAGAGACTAAGTTCTGCACTATCACACAGACCTCATTGGAAGTATTATAAATGTGACATATTTGTTCGGATGACGATTGATTTGTGGGAGGCGGAACGATGTAATTGTCTCAAAGCAACCTCGGATACAGCAGTTCAAGCAGTTTAGATCAACATCAGCCATGCGAGGAGTCGCTTGAGCCAACCCTGCGGCTCCGCCTCAGGCACGTACTTCGGAGTTCTCACTTGGTCGAAAGTCATCTCCTCGAGCGAGATCATCTTTGTTTGCTTGATGAGTTTGTAGCCGAACAAGAGGAGTATGAAGATCGGCTGGAGGGAGACCATGTCCCATTATCAGTATAGGCGTACGGATATACGAACGGAAACTGCAGGAAGGACAGCGTTCTCACCAGCGGTATGTAGGCCGATAGGAAAAAAGAGACAGGATTTGAAACCTTCTCGTCTGAGTCGTAGTGGGCCTGATCCGCACCATCTATGTCTGCAATACGCCAGTTGTTATGCAAGAACACCGCCCTGTCCGGCTATAGTTAGTACAGATCGCGTTAGTCAAACCGGAGCTCATGTACCATCCATTGGTGATCACAATGAGTGAGCACAGGAGGAAGGCGTACAAAGCAACCTATTTTCACGTTAATAGATGGTCAGCGGCGTCGCGGTCGTTCAGCACGCAAGGCGAAAAAGTATTTGGAAGGAACACCGACTCACGTACGGCTGCCCCCGTGCGCGAGCTTCTTTGAGTATCCCGAGTTGTTTGTAGGCCTTGGCGCGCTTGGGCGTATCCTCCCACGTGCTAATTTTCTTCTCGTAGTATACCGTGCCACGATACCACCGGAGGTACGTGAACAGCATTGCCGCCCACGCCTGCAGAGATGCAACAGCCGCTGCGCTCGAGATCCAGCTGAAGATGAGCGCGGGGCTACCAGCTTTGAGGCTGAGGAACGTCAACAGTCCAACCGAAGCGGACGTGAGCACACTTGCGAGTGGCATCACGTACTTCGGCGGAGGACCGCGGTCGCGAGATTCCGAGTCACGGTCCGCGTCGTCGTCAATCATAGTGCTCCTGGACATGTGGACCGCCGAGTCCGATTCCCAACCCGAATCATCACCAGAGTTGCGAGGGTGATCGGACTCTCCCACATTACTATCTCCGGTATCATCTTCAAGTTCATCGGTCTCAGGATTGTTAAATTCTTCTTGGATGTGATGCCGGCGCGGCTTGGGGTAGCGCACGAGATGTGCAAACCAGGAAGGAGCATGCTGACGGCGTGCAAGGAAGAAAAGGAAACGGCTACCGATGTAGATGTCTGACGCCGCTGCGGACCATGCAGAGAGCAAAATCGCGGCGTTCACTACGTTTGGCATCTATACGCGCAATTCCGCGCGTCAAAATGTTGAATAATATGAAACGAGCGTGAAGTGCGAAAAGAACGTACGCCTTTCCAATGTGCACGTTCGAACGCGATAACGAACGGAGAGCGGCGGGTCTTGTTGTCCAAGGTGAGATTTGCATCGTCCGCCGGCACGAGAAGGCCAGATACCAGTACGCTACCGACGTAGAACAATGTTCTATCATAGCAAAGAGGATGAGAGGAGAAACGTGAATTAATACATCAAACTCACATGCGAATCCACACTTTCTTTAAGGCACGCGGAACGTTCTAATTGGCGTATGTGAGTATGAATGAGAGAATTCCAGAGGCAGTTGTTTCACCCGTGTTGCGTTCACGACTTCACCCGCAGCAATTGCAGGGACTTCTGATCCAGAGAACGAGAATGATGCCTGCATTATGACAGCCCAGAAGCCTAGGAACCTCCCTAGATTACCATCTATGCCGAGATAACTTTTAGCGAACGGCCGCTCTTTCCAGTATTTGAAGCCTAGAGGGCTATCAAACACGTAATTAACAGGGTCTAAACGTATGTGTTTTTTAACTACATACCCTTGAGAAGATCCACCAAGATCGATCACAACACAGAGAATAACTGCGAGTTGAAGGTATGAGCTAACTAGCCTACTGATATGTTACAGCCACTGCGCAATGCAGTCGGTACTCACTGACTACTACTATAGTTGCAGCCTTCATACACGACAGGTAGAACTCCATTCTTCCGTAGTACCTTGACGGAAAGCAATTGATAGTTGTAGCTATGAACAGCTAAAGAGATGTTATTCGTTAGGCGGTGGAGAATACGAAAACTTCCGACTTACGAATGAGGCAGAGATTGCCGCAAGACTGTTCAAGAGATGTAAGGTATAATGTGCGCAGAGACGTCAGCATGAAACTCACGCTCCTGGAGATAGGTTCTCGTTCCAGAACTGTATGACCAGTGCCGCCGCCGAGATTTCTCCCGCTGAAATGGGTCATTGAAGTGAGCATCCAGCGTACGGAAACGTCGTCTCAGATATTACTGACGCAGAATAACACACCAATTGTACTACGAGCGCATACACGTTAAGCAGACATGTTTGTCATACGACGCGCGAAGGTTCGCTCACCCATGCAGCCCATCCGAGTGAGAAACCCAGGGCTGGGTCCACGTACAGGTCCGCCAAGCCAACAATTCCGCCAACATTAGGTCTGTATGCATGCTCAAGACGTACGTCCAATTCTGAAGGTAGATGGCAGTAGACTCACAGGAATGCGATCATTTCCCCGATCGATACACAGAGGCAGTAGACGAGAGAACCGATGATTGAGTATCCTAGTAAGGCACCGACAGGGCCACCATTGTGTAGAGCATCCTGCGTAGCAATATATGTTAGCGCAGTATCTCTGATGTGCAAAGATGAAACCACCCACGGCTGATCCAACGAATAACCCTGTGCCAATAACTCCTCCTACGAGATTTGATACATAAACAATCGAGAGACCATGGGATAAGATAGACACTCGACGCACCAATGGATATCATGCCAACTTGCCACGCACCAGATCCATTACGATTAACTGAGAACGATAGGCGGTTTTCAAATGTAAGAAACGTACTATGCTCGCGTGTGAATTGAGGGGGCAAATCGGCAATAATTCGCTCCCATCGGCGTTGGAACTGAATAATGCGCTCTCTCTGCTCTTTGAACCTTGCCCGAGGGGCTTGTGGTGGATCATCCGCTATGCGCACGCGAGGTCTAATGCGTTCTCGTAAGGGTGAACCTCGATCTTCCAAGGACATGTTGAGCGGCAAGGACTGGCGAGAAGGGGCTTCAAAGCGGGGATGTTTAGAAGGATCGTTGCCAGAACCCACCTAATATTATAACAAACAAGGCCAGGAAACTGTAACGCGCATGCTACTAGGGTTCCCAGGCTGTCAGACTATCTCCTCGTATTAGAAGTTCAAACATCAACGTACGTAGCCGCCAGGATTCGCTTCGTAGCAGACCTGTGCCTTACAGGTCTGATAAGAACGTGACGTTCACATACAAGTTGACATGACACACTTTTGTGTGGCTTCATGACGTGAACTCCTGTATATGTCTGAAAGACATGGGAAGGTGCGGAAGTTTGGTCTGCGATAGCTGAACCCGCCGCCACACAGGCGGTGACGAGATCGCGATGACATCGGCTCCCTGGAGTGCCTCAACGAGCGCTAGCGCTCGCAGCGCGCACTGCTGTGTCATCTTCCCTCTCCTCGGTCTGACTGTGCACTTAAATTTCTACAATGTTGTTGGACGTTTCGAGCGATTGCATACAGAGTCAGATGATGTGTGCATCCTCCAAACAGCTAGTCGCTTCAGCAGTGTACAGCAACACACAGTGGCACCGGCGACCGCAGTCCTAGGAGCACTGCCAGGTGGGTGACCTCGCACAGCCGATACCTACTCGTGCGATGGAATCGCAAGCCTGATGCGACCCTCTGGCTTCTGCCGGGTCTTATCGTGCTACCATTTACTCCAGCGGTCCCACTTATCAATTTACCGCTGGCCCAGGGGCGCGTCCTCATGAAGACTCATTAATCATCATCGGAATTATTTGACCTCATGTGCAGCGGCGCCTGTAAAAATCGAGTGTTCGATCCCTCCAACAGCCAGAATCTGCGCATGTTCAAGTCGCACCGCGGTTAACATCGTACGCTCGCCCCCCGCACATCGCGCTCTCGACTAACAGCTGTACCAAGGCATGTCCTCTTCACGCAACTTCCAGTACCTCTGCGCCCTCTCCATCTCATCTTCCGCAAACTCCCCAGGCGTGAACACGCTGAGGGCCGGTTCCTCCTCCCCAACCCAGCAGGCTATCTCCACGATACCGTGCAATCTATCCAACCACGCGTCGATGCGAGCGCGCTCTGTATCTCCTCCACCCCAAGGCGTCGGGTTCTCATAGTCGGGGTCCTCGAAGGGCTCTACTGCAATGCGTCGCAATGGATATCCCAGTCGCTTCCGCGCCCGCGCGATCTCAGCGATCGGCTCGAGCAACTCCTCGAGCTCAGCCTCGCGCGATGCGGGAACATAGATGTCGGCGCCAAGGTCTCGAAGCGCGGGACATATGACAGGGTGCGTGCGTTCGAGAAGGGCGAGTAGGACAGTCCAGACCGGCTTGCTTCCTTCTTCGCACCACGCCCCCGTGGGGTCGGTGAACCAGCATGGAGCACTAAGGACGACTAGCTCTACAAGCCCGTGCATGTGAGGGAGAATGTACCGAAGTCCTTTCTGCGCAGGATCGACGAGTCGTAAGTGCAACGTATGAAGGAAGGCGAGTGGAAGACGGGTGTGAAGGGGCTTGAAAATCTCGTCGCTATAATCGTCGTCGAACCGTCCAGCATCGGCGTGTAGTTCGAACCTGCCTCGAGGCCGCTCGTGGGAGTCGCAGATGTCTTCGGCGACAAAGCAGAAGTCATGGATGCGATGGATCTTGAGCCTAGTGATCGAAGACAGCATGCTGAGAAGGGGCAGATGAGCGATCATCATCCCGTGGTACTCCTCGTCTCGGTTGAGGTGTGTGTCCTCGAGATAGATGTGCACGTCTGTTGGCAGGACAAGACAGTTCAAGAGGTGATACGAGTATCTCCAATGAGCTCTTGAGATTGTGATGTTTCGCATACTCGATAGTCGAACTGGAGGGTGAATGAACGGATGATCTGCAGAAATCGAATAGAGAAGCACGTCGCATATATTGAGGAAAACGATATGAGGGGTGTTGGAAAGGAGTCCTACGACGTCATTGACAACGTCTACGTGCCGCCGTGGGTCCAGAAAAGAAGGCTCGGCGTCCGAGTATCCGTGATGTTGGAAGGATAGAAACAGGTGGGTCAGATGCGGGAATGAGTCCATCGGGAGTGCATATGGAACTGGGTTGAGGGCTAACGCTCGCAAACGCGATGCACGATTGTCGAAGAAGTATTTGGAAAGTATTACGTCCCTTGCTGTCCTTGGAGGATCACACCACGACGCAACGTCAGCGAAGATGAGCGTGAAGCTGACGAGGTGAGGGGAATTTAAGGAGACGTGTTCCTGCCACGAGTGTGGCGTAAAGTTCTCCAGTTCCATTTGAAGATGGCGTGCTTGCGGCGTGAGGCGGTAAAGTGCTCCGGCGTTGGGAGGATCTTGGAGCTTGAGCGAAAGGGGAGCATCAACTCCCACCCGGTCGAGAAATATGGCGAGAAGAGAGGAATTAAGGGCATGGTGATCGATGAAGGACCATAAAGACGGATCTGCAATGACAGTAGCGCGCCACCGTCTGCAAACGTGTGTCAGATGGAGGAGAGGTCGAACATACGCCGTCATCGTTTCGGTGCGAGAACTGTCTTCAGGCGTCCTCCGAAAGACCCTCGGGAGGCGAATGTCGTGATCTAGAACGAGATGGCAGATAGAGAGAAAAACGTCTTCAGGAAGTTGCCCTATAGGAACGTTTGCGTCCTGCACGGGAGACATCCGAAGCTCTGGAGCAAGGTATGTGGCGCAATCTTCTGGTTGGAGGTTCAGCTGTATATCCGCACAGAAATAAAGAACGGCTTCAGATTAAATTCTTGCCAAGTTGCAATGAACGGCACTCACGGACGCAAATGCGTTCAAGGTGCTGTAGTGAAAAGGGATGAGCGAATCGGGGACGTTCGTTTGGCGAGGTTCGTACATACCTAGAAGTAGGCGAGTCATCCTGGGTAGACATTGCCACCAACAGCTCGCTAGCTGCAACGTTTTGACGACGTACACACGTTCCACGTTGAACCGAAAACCCTAGTCCTTGGAATGGCGGAAAACTTGAATACCTGTGTCACTCTCAGAGGTGCGACAGGCACCAACACCTGAAGTTCAGGCTGCTGTCAGAGACCGTTGTTAGGTGAGAGAAATGAGGCTGTTATAACGGCGAAGACAGAGTAGTCTGATAAAGAGATACGAGATCGCCGAAAAACATGGAACGAGCTGCGACGCGCGTACGGGCGGCGTTCCCGGGCGGTACCCAACTTCGGACTCCGGGCCGCCCAGTCCCGCCAGTGCGAACGGCCACCGCGGGACACGCGTGCAGAGCCCCCAGGACTCGGAGGTTCAGCCCAGATGCTTACGCCCGCGGGTGGAAATACACATTGATTCAACGCGGTGGGCTCAATCCCCCAATCCCCGCATGCTGAATTGTACGCCGGAACCCGTTGCTCATTGATCGCAGCCGGAGGTTTGATTACAGTCAGGCCAAGTGAATCCAGGTACATGTCGAGTAGACAAGTCCCGGTAAATCCGCCCTAACCTGTGCCATAAGTCTGCCAAACACTACGCTGAGCGTATCCCAGATAAGTTTTGTTGTGTAGCAGGCTGGCGTAGTGTGGGCTGATACTACTTCGTCTGCGTAAATCGAAGTTTGCGCATTCCTGCAATTACGAAAGCTCAATGGTCAACAGGCGAACGTTCACCTTGATCGCCCAAGTATACGTACCTATTAGTGTCACACACGATATTGGCTCGGTCTTCCTGACAACGGAATCCGCCAATATCTCTCCGCACTCGCTTCTTCGGCCTCGACGGAGCCCTCCGAAAAGAACACAGAGATGCGCTCCTCGTCGTCGTCCTCCAGCGCCCAGTGTACTTCGTCCACCAGCCCATCGAACAGTTTCGTTCGATTCTCAATCTTCTCCTGGATGTCGGGGACCCACGTGAGGGAAGGCCTCAGGTTCACGAGGTTGCTCGGCTGCAGCACGATGCGGCGGAGCGCGAGGCCCATCGCCGCCCGCGCCCGCGCGAGCTCCGCGACTAGCTCGATCTCACGCGTGTCGTCGGTTACCCCCCAGTCAGGAATGTGCACTTGTATCCCGAGCTGGACAAGCGCAGGGCAGCGTGCTGAGTCCACGCGCGAGAGCTCCGCAAGTAAGATCGAGTACACAGCTATGTCCGACACGGCCATGTCCGTCAGGGAGTAGTTGCTTGGAACTGCGACGACGAGCTTTGTAAGTAGCGGTGTGCGCGCGAGGATAGGCGGGATGGAGTCGACGGTCTTGTGCGTTAAGGTGAGATGGAGCTCGGTGAGGGACGAGAAGGGGTAGCTCGGGATGAGGCGCGTGAGCCACCTGCTTGCGTATTCGTCTTCCTCGGGGACATATCTGAGGGCGATCATGAACTGGAAACGACCTTGGGGACGCCGAGCTGAATCCGGCGGGCCCTCTGCTAAGGCACACAAGTGGTCGTTAGCTCTGCACTCGATTTTCGCTCGAGTGGCGGAGGAGAATAGGCTGAGGTGAGAGGGAAACCCGACAACGTCAAGTTCGTGGGCGATTGGCATCTCCATGGTTATGAACAAGACGTGGACGTTGGCTGGGAGCAAGAGGCACTGAAGAAGACAGCAGGAGTACCGCCAAGAGTTGTCCATGAGAAAGACGGATCGCATCCTTGATAATGTGACCCTAGGACCAGGGTTGTCGGGGGGAGGCCGTAGTGACAATAGAACATAGCTCATGTGGAAGAACATGAGGTTGGGAGTATGAGAGAGAAGTGAGAGAATGTCGTGTGAGTCATGAGTCAGCTTGGTCAAGGGCCGACCACTTCCGTTATACGAGAGGTAGAGATGCGTAAGTTGCGGAAAGGAGTAATGCGGGAGAGTGGGGGGAACCGAGTGCATCGACAGCGCACGTAGGCGTGGTGCGGAGCCACTAAGGAGGAACCTGTATATCTCAGTATCGGACTCCAGTAGGTTGCTTGGCTCTAGCGGTGCCCTGAAAACTACAGATAATGACTCCACATTCTCAAACACGACGGCCGAGGACGGGTGAGATGGAAGTGCTGAGCAGTACTCCATACAATCGAAGTGGAGGCTTCGGAATCGTGGTGCCCGTGAGTAGACGACGCGCTCTTCAAGTTCGGGGGATAAGTAAGGCGAATCAATGAAGAGCCTGAGCGGTGCAGATCCAGAGCGTGTAAGGAACAAATTCAGTAGAGCTTTGTTCATATGGAGAGGGTTGATGTAGGACCAGAGCGACGATGAGCCCACAATGATCGAATGCCATCGGCGACACACCCATGTAAGGGAAATCAGAGGTCGGATGTAGGAAGCACAGGCTGAATGAAAATCCACATGTTCGTACCAATCCACGGTAGGAAGTAAGGATTGATGGTCGACGATATAGTCGCATACTTGGAGGAGGAGTTCCGGAGGTAATCTCTCCACAGGACAGCAGTCATTACTCGATTTCATCATCTAAGTGATACGTACTTCAGTGAGAATCATTGTGGGCGTGTGGTCTCTAAGACTCACGCTTCGTACGTGTTGTCAACGTTCGGTAGAATAACAGGATAGGACGTGGTGGGGAACACCGAGATGACTGTCTGGACTTTGCGTAGTAGGACGTCGCAGTTGTGGCAGGTGACGGGACGAAGCGAGGCTAGTACGCCCTGGGCGCTTCCCACGCCGTCGCTCTTCTCTCTTCCACTTCAAGCGTGTCCTCCGCGCACTTCCTGAACGCGAGCAGCACCGCATCCTCCAACCACACGTACGCGAATGGAACGTTGAAAGTCACATATACTGTAAATGCAGAACCAGCGGTGTAGGGAAATCTGTCAGGGCTGCCCACGCAGTCGGACGGCAGCGGAGGTGCGCGCATATGTTTTTCTCCCTCTGCCTCTTCATCTCGTCCTCTCCCTCGCCCCATGAAGCGGACCTCAGCTCCAAGTTCAAGAAATGATGCGAGAAGGACCTCCTCATTAGACACCGTGGAGAGTCGCGCAGGATCGGCGGCATCTTCTTCGACGATCCTCGACGAGCTGTATAAACATCACGCGCACGACCCCGCCCGTCCGCCCGCTGCCGAGAAGGTCTTCGTGTTCCTCAATTGCACAGGGGACCCCATGAACGAGCTAGGCGCGTACGCGGAGAGCTGGAAGGGTTCGTTGATGGAGGTGCTCAGAACGCCCCCATGCATGCGTATAAGCGGCGCGGGGCGATCGTAGTCTTGGTGAGTGCTTGTATGTCGAACCCGGCATCCGCCCATGCTCAAGTTCCTCCCTTCTGCGACAGACTATCGTATATTATAGCCAGATGTACAGCGACTTGTGTACAACAAATGAAGTCCTCCTTCACAACTCTGTGCCTGCGACAGATGCATCCCGTATATGAGGAACATGGCGGACGCAAACAGGGTGTCGTACAAGGAGCTCGAAAGGTAGCGGAGACGACCTGTACAAGCGCATCAAGACACTCCAACACGCCAGAATACCCCGCGCGCCCGCCGCGGAGAACGCCAAAGGCACCGCAAAGTATGTAGGACTAGGCAAGCAGTAGAGGGTATCAGCAAGGTAGGTAGAGCAAGAGACAGCGGGAAGGCACCACGATCAGACCAGGCGCAGCGCCATCTACTACTGCTCCTCACTGTCGGTACCGCTCTGCAAGCCCGTCGTCGACCCTCCCCAAAACCTCAGACTCCGTCAACGCGGGGACACCTGAATACTGCCTCACTTGCCACTCCACGTTCTTGACTACGCCCTCGAACAGCCGTGTCCACTCCCCAACCCGCCTCCGCATCTTTGATGACAGCTTGCCATTAGCGAATCTGCCGCACGGAACGAACGCCACGCGGCGGGGAGTGCGGCCGGCCTCCGCCCGTTTGCGGGCGACGGTGGCGATGTTCTATATCACCTACACGTCCTCGGCGTGGGAGGCCGATCCCGGGACGTGCACGTCTACGACGAGCTCGGTGAGCGCAGGGCAGAGAAACGCCTCCGTGAGTCTGAGCGGCCCCAGGATTGTGGCATAGATCTCCGAGTCTCTGCGGATCCTGTTGAAGGGGCTTTGGTCCAGCATGTTGAAGGCGAGCGAGGCGAGGCGCGGCATATGGGAGAGGGCGACGATGGGCGAGTGCGGGAGCTGCTCGTACAGATGGAGGAGCCACTGTGCCACGTCCCTGCCGTCGCCGTACGATGATCGACCTGCGGCTTGGAACAGAAGTAGCCAATGCGCTGTTGCTGGGGCCCCGGAGGACACATTGCCGTGGTACGGGCGAGTCCGTCGTGCTGTGCGAAACATATGCTGAGCTGAGTGGCGGAGGAGAAAAGGGTTTAGGGATGCACCCCGCATCGTATAGCACAGGCGAGGGCACATTTACCGGGAGTCGTCCGTTCGACATGTACCCGGCTTCACTTGGTCTGACTGTAATTAAAGCTCAAAGTCAACAGGCGAACGTTCATCGTGGTCACCCACGTATACGTACCTACGCAGCGTCACACATCATGATGGCTCGGTCTTCCCGAAGACGGAATCCGCCAATATCTCTCCGCGCTCGCTTCCTCGGCCTCGACGGACCCCTGCGAAAAGAACGGGGAAAAGCGCTCCTCGTCGTGGTACAGCACCCAATGCACCTCGTCCACCAGTCCTTCGAACAGCCTCGTCTGCTTCTCAAGTTTCTCCCGGAATTCGCGGTGCCATATGAGGGAAGACCTCAGGTCCTCGAGGTTGCTTGGTTGCAGCACGATGCGGCGGAGCGCGAGGCCCATCGCCGCGCGCGCCCGCGCGATCTGCACGATGAGGTCGATCCCACGCGTGTCGTCGCGTTGGTCCACGTCCGGGACGTACACCTGCACCGCGAGCTGGATGAGCGCAGGGCAGCGCAGCGGGTCCGCGCGCGCGAGCTCCGCAAGTAGGAGTGAATACACGGCTACGTCCGGCACGACCATGATCGACAGGGAGTAGTCATTTGGAATAGTGACGAAGAGCTTTGTGAGTAGCCGTGTATGCGCGAGGATGGGCCCGATGAGGTCGACGGCCTCGTGCGCGAAGGTGAGGTGGAGCTCGGTGAGGGACGCCGGGAAGGGGTAGTCCGGAATGAGGCGTGCGAGCCATCTGCTTGCGCATTCGGTTTCGTAATCGCCGTAGTTAAGGGTGATCATGAACGCGAAACGACCTCTGGGACGCTGCGGCGTGGAGCCCGGCGGGCCTTCTGCCAAGACACAGAGCTTGTCACCACGAGTGCACTCGATTTTCCCCCGAGTGGCGGAAGAGAACAGGTCGAGGCGAGAGGGAAAACCAACGTCGTCAATTTCGCGGGTAACTGGAGTGTCCGTAGTTACGACATAAACGTGGGCGTTGGCTGGTAGCGTGAGGCATTGCAAAAGACGGTAGGAGTATCGCCAGTGGTTCTCCATGAGGAAGACGGATCGCATGCTTGACAATACCACTCTGGGACCAGGATCATTGAGCCCAGTGGGAGGCCGTAGTGACGATGGCGGATCGTCAATGTGGAGGAACATGAGGTTGGGGGTGTGACAGAGAAGCGAGAGAATGTCGTATGAGTTATGAGTCAGCTTGGTAAAGGACCGACCACTTCCGTTGTACGAGAGGTAGAGATGCGTAAGTTGCGGAAAGGAGTAATGCGGGAGAGTGAGGGGGACCGAGAGCATTGACAGCGCACGTAGACGTGGTGCGGTGCCATGGAGGAGGAACTTGTATATCTCAGTATCGGACTGCGGTAGGTTGTCTGATCCTCGTGGTGGCGTGAAAACCACAGACAACGACTCGACATCCTCAAACCCGAGAGCCGAGGACGGGCGAGATGGAAGTGTCGACCAGTACTTCATGTAGTCGAGGTAGAGGCTCTGGAGTCGTGGTGCCCTCGAGTAGACGAGGCGTTCTTCGGGACTCGAGGGAGGTGAATCGATAAAGAGCCTGAGCGGTGTAGATCCAGCGCGTATAAGGAACAAATTGAGTAGAGCTTTGTTCATATGGAGAGGGTTGATGTAGGACCAGAACGACGATGAGCCCGCGATGATCGAATACCATCGGCGACATACCCATGTAAGAGACATTAAAGGCCGGATGTAGTAATACCTGACTGAGATAAAATCCATAGATGTGTACCAATCTACGGAAGGAAGCAGTGATCTTTGATCGACGACGTGGTCGCATATTTCGAGGAGAAGTTCCGGAGGAAGTCTCTCTATATGACAAGAGCTCCCACTCGAGTCCACCATCTGGATAACACGTGTTTGAGCAAGAATCGTTGTGAACGCATGGTTTCTCACTTACGCTTCGTATGCTTTGTAGAACCTGATGGGCGAACTTCCAGCTTCGAGAGGACTGGAACACGGCGTGACGGGAGACGGTGAGATAGTTGCCAGTAAGCTAGCCTCCAAGTCAACAAGAGGGTGGCTCTGCGGTTGTGCCAGGAGCGAACAGAGACTCTCTTGCCTATATTTACGCTATTTGCGGAGGACGTCGGAGTCGCGGCAGATGATGGGAGAAGGAGTACCTACGGGAATGCCAGTGATAGGACATTAGCGCTTACATGCCGTTGCTCTTCTCTCTCTTCCACCTCGCGTCCTCCGCGCACTTTCTGAACGCGGGCAGCACCGCATCCTCCGACCGCATGCATGCGAATGAAACGTTTCAAGCCACATATGCTGTAAATACGGACCCGGTGGTGTAAGAAACTCTGCCAAGGCTGCTCGCGCAGTCGGATGGCGGCGGAGGTGCGCGCACATATTTTTCTCCCTCTCCCTCTCCCCCTCTCCATTGCCCCATGGCGTAGAACTCTGCTCCAAGTTCAAGAAGTAGTGCGACGAGTTCTTCCCTATCCCGGCTCACGGTGGAGATTTGCGCTAGAATGGCGGTATCTTCCTCGACAACTTCTCCGACGAGCCGTACCGCCCTGCCGAGAAGATTTTCGCTTCCCTCAATTGCGCAGGGCCCAGGGGGCTCCGTGAGCGAGCTAGGCACGGACGCAGAGAGCTGGAAGGGCTCGCCGACGGGGGATGCTCAAAACGCTCTCGCGTGGGTAGGGGCGATCGCAGTCTTGGTGAGTACTTGTATGTTGAACCCGGCATGCGCCCGTGCCCGTGCTCAAGTTCTTCCCTTCTGCGACAGCGGAAGCAGACTACCGTATATTACATCCAGATATACAGTAGCTTTTGTATGGTAAATGAAGTCCTTATTCGTACATCTCAGTGTCTGAGACAGGTGCACCCCGTATATGCGGAACACGGCGGACGCAAACGGAACGTGATGTCATATGAGAGCCTTGACAGCTAACGGGGACGAGTCGGACTGCTCGAGCGCGTTGGAGGGTACGCGCCGTCCGCCGCGGAGAACGCGAGAGCCGCCGCGAGGGAAGGCTGAGCGAGCAATAGAGGGGTCAACAAGGAAGGCAGAGCAGGAGACGGCGAAAAAGCATCAGATCCGGCGTCACGCCGTCTAATGATCATAATAACCCGGACGCTTCCAGTACCGCTCCGCAAGCCCGTCGTCGACCCTCTCCAAGGCCCCAGGCTCGGTGAACGAGGGAGCAGCGGGATCCTGTCCGATCCCCCACTCCACGCTCTCGACCGCGCCCTCGAACGACTGCGCCCACTTCTCCATCCGCTTCTCCGTTTCCGGCGTCAGCTGCCAAAGCCGGACGTTGTGCGGGATGAGCACGACGCGGCGGAGGGCGTGGCCGGCCTCCGCGCGCACCCAGGCGACGTCGGCGATGTCGTCTATCACCTGCGCGCCCTCGGTGCGGTCGCGCGGTTCTGGAACGTACACGTCCGCGATGAGCTCGGCGAGCGCGGGACAGAGCAACGGGTCTGTGCCCGAGAGCGCTTCGAGCGTATCGGAGTAGGCCGCGAAGTCTGTGTAATAGGTCGCGGAGGGGCCCGGATTCGGCACGGCGATGGCGAGCGATACGAGTCGCGGCAGGCGGGGGAGGGTGGCGGCGAGGAGGTGCATGAGCTCGGGCGGAAGCACGATGGTGAGGGTGACGACGGACGAGAGCGAGAGCTGTTCGTGGAGGCACAAAACCCACTTGGACATGTCTGTACCGTCGTCGACGTCGGTATCAATTTGCGACTTGAAATGGAAGTAACCAATGCGCGGCTGCTGGGGTCCCGGAGGGCACAGTGCCGTCACCTGGACCTCGGCATATCGCCAGAAATGTATGCTGAGCTGGGTGACGGAGGAGAGAACGTCGAGTTTGGGGAGGCGCCCGGCGTCGTCGAGGTACTCCTGAATGCCAGGAAGCTCAGAACGAAGAGAGACGCCGACGCTCACTGGAAGTACGAGACACGCAAGAAGAAGCTGGTTGAACTTGCGGTCGTTGCGTCTCAACTCCAATACCTGTAACTCAGGCAACGTGACTTCAAGAGCGGGTTCGTTGAACGTGAAAGACGTCGGTAGCTGCACGCAGCCGATGTAAAGGTGGGTGAGATTGGGCATTTGGGAGAGTGCTCGAAGGATTTCGGGGAGGGGGTCAAAGGGCGTGGGAGAACGGAGCAAGAATTCATCGTAACAGACGTGAAGGTGGGTGAGGCGCGGGAAACAGTTGCGAGGAAGGGAGTAGGGCACGGGATGTATTGCCAGCGCGCGGAGTTGTTGCGCGCTCTTATCGAGAAGGAAATGATAAATATTGGCTCCGAGCTCGTGCGCAATATTGAGCCCCCGCAAGGGTCCATGTATGTGGATATTGATTGATTCGACACAGCGGAGGTCGAGTGTAAGAAGATCCTCAGATGGGAAGTCAGACGACGACGACACGGTGAGATTAATTCCAATGTTGAGGCTTCTGACTCGCCACGGCGCACGCGCGTAGAGTTCCTTCTGGAAAGCATTACGGGGAGGATAATCGAGATAGAAGGTAGTTGGAGCGTTCTTGACCCGCTCGAGGAAAAGATCCAAGAGGGGCTGGCGGGGCCGCCCGTGAAGATCGATGTAACTCCAGAGAGATGATGTGTCAATGATGACGGAACGCCACTGGCGACATACGTGCGTGAGCCGCAAGAGAGGGAGAATATAGTCGTCACGGCCGCCAATGGGTCCAGTGAGGTATGCGTGGAGGTCAGGAAGTAAGGCGTGTTTGTCGACCACGTAATGACATATTTCGAGGAGCAGCTCTGGAGGAAGCCCTGTTACGAGACGGGAGATTCGGTTAGAACTTTGCATCTAAGCATTGTTTCAGCATTCGATCCTGCATACACCGTGTCAGCAACGCTCACCGTGCGCAGCAACTTGAACCGGTCTGCCTCTAGCTTAGAGTGCGCTGGGAGTCCAGCCGAAGTTGTCGGGTTGGTGGTCTCCGAGCCAGCAAAACTTGAACGGGACGATGGCTAGCTGATTCGTTTTGGACTGTCAGGGCAAAATGAGAGTACCCGAGCTTCGCAGAAAGTAGGACGTGGCGGTAGCGGTTAACGTGGACTATCGCTTGTGTACGACGACGAGCCGGCTAATAGGTGCGAGCGCTTGCACGTGGTCAAGTTGCTCTTCTCCTTCCATCTCTACAACTGTACTCATTCCCCCCTGCCTGCGTGAATACTGGCGGAGCCCATCTTCCAACTAATATGCGTGTGAAGAAAAACCTCCGGACACGTATGCTGTGAGCAGAGGCCTGGAAGCGTGAGGAAATCCGTCAGCGCTGCCCACGCAGTCGTGGCCGGTCGAGACGAGCCGGGATTGGGGCCGGGCGACGGCGCGAGGAGGCGCGAGGTGCGTATATATCTTTCCTCTCGCCACCGCCCTCGCCGCCGCCGCCCACCATGTCCAGTGAACACGACGTTCCCATGCGCCAGCGCGTCGAGGAGTACATCTCCAACCTCCAGGACGACATCGTCGCCGCCTTCGAGAAACTCGACCCCAACGCACCTACCTTCAAGCGCGACTCCTGGCTCCGCGCCCAGGGCGGCCGCGGCCTCTCCTGTGTTTTCGCCGTCCCTACCCCTCCGCCTGGCGTCGCGCCCCCAGAGACCGTGCTCGAGAAAGCCGGGGTGAACATCTCCGTCGTCCACGGCACCCTCCTCCCGCCCGCGATCAAGCAGATGCGCGCAGACCACTCCTCCATCCCCGACATCCAGACCTCCGTCCCCTTCTTCGCCGCCGGCATCTCCCTCGTCATCCACCCCAGCAACCCCCACGCGCCGACCGTGCACGCCAACTACCGCTACTTCGAGATCACCGAGGCCCCCACCGACGAAGAGACCGCGGCGGGCAAGCCGGGCAAGCTCATCGCGTGGTGGTTTGGGGGCGGCTCGGACCTCACGCCCTCGTACCTCTACGAGGACGACGCGGCGCACTTCCACCGCACGATCCGTGACGCGTGCGCCCCGCACGGCGCGGACGTCTTCCCGACGTTCAAGAAGTGGTGCGACGAGTACTTCTTCATCCCCCACCGCGGCGAGTCGCGCGGGATCGGCGGCATCTTCTTCGACGACCTCTCCGACGAGTCCCACAAACGCTTCGCGGACGACGCCGCTCGTCCGCGTACCGCCGAGGAGATCTTTGCCTTCCTCAAGGCTGTGGGCGACTCCTTCGTGCCGTCGTACATCCCCATCCTCGAGCGCCGCTGCCGAACACCGAGCACCGAGCACGAGCGCCGTTGGCAGCTGCTCCGCCGTGGGCGGTATGTCGAGTTCAACCTCGTGTACGACCGCGGGACGAAGTTCGGGCTGATGACGCCGGGGGCGCGGATCGAGAGTATCCTGATGAGCCTTCCGGAGACGGCGCGGTGGGAGTACATGAGCGAGCTTGGCACGGACCCAGAGAGTAGGGAGGGCAAGCTGATGGAGGTGCTGAAAACGCCTCGCGCGTGGGTATAAGCGGCGGGGACGATAGGAATTTTGGTGAGTGCTTGCGTCTTTGGCACAGTATGCGCTTGAACTCATGCCCCTCTCTTTTGCCACAGCGAAAGTAAAATATTGTATTTTATAGCCAGATGTACAGCAGCTCGTATACAACAAACAAACCCCTCCCTCACACATCTCCACTCCCGTCTCCCGGGGATCGTCCTGTGCCGTCGGTCGTCCATTACCTGGACCAGCTAAGCCTAGGTACATACCAAGGCCGTCCTTCCATTCTATGCCACATTAGAGCAGCTCTTGCTGTCGCAACCGTAGCCATTACCCTTCAGCCTCTGCGTGCCTGTCTTGAAGGCGCTGTCAAGGCATAGGAGCAAAGTAACCGTGCAGCTGCACTCCTCGTAAGGGTGAGCACCCTCCGGTATCCCTCGAACAACGTGCTACTGTGCTGGAATTGTGGCGTTTGCATCCTGTCTTCGCAGTTCTCAAAAGGGATATAGCAGTCGTTGATTTGGACGTTCCAGTGAAGTTCTCATGTACCTTCCGCTTGAACCTGTAAGTTGAACTCGAACGGACGGTGTTGCTCATCTAGACCAGACAACTGTTGACATCATGATGTACTGTCATTAGCGCTGTAGACATCATAGCCAAGCGGTTACGGCGACAGATTCGAATGTTGTCGACTATCTGTTTCCCTTTGGGAGCGCAGGTTCGAATCCTGCTGGTGTCGTGCCAAAAGTCATCCGCTCGATTTTTTATCTGTTCTCGTGAACATTGGCTTGATGACGTGTTTGCCCTATTCACCGCTATTCACCGTCGCAAGTACGAAACAGCAGTAGATCCATTCAAGTCATATTCAGTCAATAACGACAATCCACACAAATACGCCCCCAAGCAAAGCACAAGCCCTATTCTCCGAGTGTGCCCTCCTACAGTCCTACAGCTTCGCCGTGAACGCAGCTTTGGAGACGATGCTCCCGCCGTCGAGCTGGATCGTCGCGCCGTTGACCCACGCCCCGGCGCGGCTCGCGAGGAAGAGGCACGCGCCCGCGACGTCCTCGGGCGTGCCGATGCGCCCGAGTGGGACGGACGCGCGGATGGCGTCGCCGAAGTGCTCGAGGGAGTGTTCCATCACTGTGCGCGGGCGTGTTTGGTGTGAGTTGGTGAAAGGGGAGGGGAGGGTGTGGGGAGGGTGCTTACTTTTGCTTTGGAATGGGCCTAGGGTATGCGACGGGAGGGATGAACAATCTGACGGGCGAAAGGGAGGGGAGGGCGAAGGGACGTACCGCACGCGAGCGTGTTGCTCGTGATACCCTCAGGTCCTAGACGGCCCGCAAAGTTCCTGCTGAGGTGGTGCAGGCCAGCCTTGGATGCCGAGTATGCGTACGTCTCGTGCGCGGGGACCCAGTGCGTGCCTTCGATGGAGCCAATCTATCCGTGCCGTGCCGTGCATGAGCGGACACAGGGAGTAGGGCGACGGACGACGGGAGAGGACGTACGTTGATAATGCGCGCGGGATCGTTGTACACATCGCCGGTCTTCCCGCTTGCCTCTGCAGCGGCGCGCAGGAGAGGGAGGCACTTCTGGGTGAGGGTGAAGACGCGTTGGAGGTTGAGGGTAAGGACTTTCGTCCATGCTTCATCCTACATTGCCGGAAGCCTATTCAGCACGCAGTCCCACCTCCCTTCCTATCCCCAATGTCCCCCAAACCCTTCGTCCTCCTCTCCTGTTATGCACAATTCCACAACCAACAAAGCAAAGAGCGCAACGCACCCGGTACTCATCAATCCCCTCCCCCCACGCCGCGCCCGCATTGTTCACAAGCACGTGCAACACCCGCTCCCGCGCGCCCAGCTCGCGCACCAACCGCTCCACCTCCTCCACCTTCTGCATGTCCGCCGGCAGCGCGACGCACGTCCCGGGCCCGAGCGCGTTCAGCTCCGCGGCGGTCTCGGCGCAGGCTGTGGCGGAGCGCGCGGAGATGTATACCTATGCGCGTATGTATGACCATTGACAGCGGAGGTTCGCGGAGAGGGAGGGTTATCGGGGGTTGTTTGAAGGGGCGAAGGTACAGTGGGTGGGGAAGCGCGAGGGTACGGGACGGGAGGTTGAGTGGCAGGAGATCCGCGTTCGAAGTGAGACGGGTGGAGACGTCACGGTCGCAGTCTGAAAGTGAGCCGTACGTCCTCCCACCGCGCCATGGAGCACAAGGCACACACCTTCGCGCCGTTCCTGACGAAGCCCGTCGCGATCTGTATCCGCGTCAGTTCTGGTGCGTAGTGGAGGCTACGAGCGGGACGAGACGCACCATCTTGCCTATCCCGCGACTTCCCCCAGTGACGAGGACGACCTTGCCCTTGACGTCGAAGAGGGCCCCAATCTCGAGCTTAGCTGACGCGGAGGACGTTGACATGGTGGGGGTACGAGAGACCGTTGTGTGCTCAGAGTCAGGGGGTGCACCATCGCCGTGTCGGGCCTGTGGGCGGCGTGGTAACAAAATGTTGCGGTCATGCGCGAGGGCGCGTTGGGGCGCGCTGCCAGGACGCGCACCCTTCGGTCGGCGCTTCGGGTCTGGGGAAGTCCCGGGTCGGGAGCGTTGGGGAAGCCGGTCGGGCCGGTAGCTCCTCCGTGCAGTCAAGTTAGGTTCTATGCGGGCTCGAACACGGACGAGGGTGAAGTTTTAGTGTGAGTACCTTGCGACTCTGAGTGTAAGGCAGGGGTGCATATCGAGCTCCGAGGAGCTGCCAGCTCGTTACGTGAAACTCATTAATTTTTGACACCAGAAGGCTCCTGCATCATGAATTTCAGGATATTGTACCCATGGTGAATCATTAACAGTGGATGATCTCTCATGTACGTAGTACATGTGAAAGCAGGACTGTACAGCTGCAACGCTCGAACCACAGTTTACCTCGGACAGGTGCCAGCGGCCTGTCATCTCGCACCGGTCCGTTGTTGCATGTGGCGCACGCCGACACACTGCGTGCGCGCCCGTTCTCAGTACTAGTGAGCGTCCTGAAGAAACGAACATCTTCGCAGGGCCGGCATGCAACTCCGCCTTGAACGTGCCATGTCTGCGCAAAAGTGCTCATCTGTCCGACAACGGCGAACTGACGGGAGCCAGCACCGCATGCAAAACCCTCAAGCCTCAGACCATGCTCGTTGCCGAACGTGAAGGTTACGAGCAGTGTCGCGTGAGACCGGTGAAAAAGCGGTCGCTCTCATGGGACGCCACGGAGTGATAAACGTTCAACATTGAACGTTGAATGTTGGACGCCGAATGCTGAACGTTGAGCATATCACTGCCGTACGTGACGAGATCCGGATGGGCAAGGGTGATGGGGCGCCAGCGTGATGTGCACGCTCACGTCGAGCCTGAACTTGAGACAGATCCGCGGAGACGTCCGTCCCGGCGCGCGGCCAGCGGCCCGCAGCGTTAGACCCTCTCGAGGCCTGAGTCCTGACTGGGACTCCTCAGCCAGCTCCTGGACGACCGCGACTTCCCGAAAGCCTGCGGCCCCGTCGAGTTTCGGAGGGTCAACGACGAAAGCAATGTCGGCATCACGCGCCCGCAGTAGACCCCAGGCGGGCAACCGCAGGACCGCAGGGCGCCGGCGGCCTCCCAACACCTTCAAAGAGAGGCCTTTCTGAGACCCGTTGCGCAGTGCACAGGGCGCGGCGTAGTCGTCGGACGTCCGAGGCGGAGGTTTCGTTGCTCGCGTGCGACGGTCGGCCACGTACCAGCTTGGGCGTTGTGGGTGCAATCACGCGGTGTTGTATTGAGAGGCACGACGGCCCTCGACTGTGGACGGAAGCGGTGAGGGCTGGCGGGCGGGGTGGGTGTGCGTGCCCTACATAATTGCGTCAGACCGGGGCGGGTCCGGGGCGGGCGGGGCGAGCGCAGGGGTAGTAATGGTGATGCGTTGATGGTCCGTTTGCCTTCGGATCGTTTGTGGTACGCTAATCTCGAAGTGTGGACGACGAGAACCGTCGTCCGGGTGGCGAGCGGCTCGTAACAGGGTCGCGTTCGAATCTGGAATGGTCAAAGATTCCAGCGAGCGCCGTACACATGAGGATTTGACGCGGGAGGTGAGAGAGAGCAAAGAGATGGAACCGAACGATGAGAGACTCGCCTCTCAGTCTATTCCTATATGCTGTCCCTCCATTCCACTGGCCCACGTATCCGACCCCGATGACGAGAGGAACAGGAGGCCGAGGCACCAGCGGTCCTCGTCCCCGAGGAGTTGCACTCGCCGCCGCCGCATGCCATGCTTCCTTCCCCACAAATCGGCTCGCAGCAGAGTACCCATGGTCGGTAAGTTTCATATACCCCGGCGCCGGCTTATTGTGCACCTAGGAATGGAGTGATTTTGACTGCGAGCGGCGTTCAATCAGACTGTAGGAGGAAGAGGCCTTGCCGTTCACGGCACGGGGTTTGATTGCAGGACTCCGTCCGCATGCGTGGCGCTGTGCAAAGGGTGCCAGCGAGGCCTTGAGGCTGCATGCTGCATGGCAATGCGCCTGGAAGTGATGCCTAGAGAACGGATGACGGCCGACTGTGTAGCGGGGGGCGATGCACGCCGGTTGCTGGATGCGATAGACTCGAACACTAGGGCTATCTCGATGCGATCCTTGAGGTTATCATTTCACGTACAGCTGTTTATCGATCTTGGACGTAGTAGAACGGGTAGGTTCACTACCAGATTGAAGGGAGACAAGATGGCGCCGCATAGGGGAACGTTGTTGTCGTCGACAAAGGGGACCAGCATTCGTCGGGCCCGGGGGCCGGAGCCGGTGGCGGATCTGGCGAACAGATCTGGGCGGCTATGGGGAAGCCGGATTGACTCTTTGGAATTGGA
Source organism: Grammothele lineata (assembly GCA_002150815.3). Classification (NCBI taxonomy): domain Eukaryota; kingdom Fungi; phylum Basidiomycota; class Agaricomycetes; order Polyporales; family Polyporaceae; genus Grammothele; species Grammothele lineata. The sequence goes on from NDFF03000002.1 coordinate 318,655, forward strand.
TCTTCTCTCAGTTGCCTCCTCACCGCCATCATCTCCTCTCGGTCTGTCAGCTTGCTGTGGTCAATGCCGTTCCTGCTTCAACACACAGGTCTGGAGCCCTATCACGCGGCGGTGTTTAGCTCGAGAGAACTGCCCATCTTCCGTGTCCACGTCAGCTTGACTTCGTGTCGTCCGGGTGAGAATTGAACGTTCAACGCAGAGGGCGCAATAGTTCGACGCCATTTGAACGGCCTCCGCGGGATTATGTCCGTCTTGAAAGCGGTGGCGTATACTCCATGCGGAAGCTCGCGTAGGATACCGGAATTTATGGGGATCTCGGTACGCGACTGCATCCGGTGCACTCGGAAGTACGGGTCTTGGCCGCGTCGTAATCCTCGATAGGCGTGACCTGCGCTCCTGGCTTGTCGGGCAACATACGCACCTGGCAGAAGATGCACGTAAGTGGCTTCTCGGCGCGGCCAGCCTTTTGTCCTTTCGAACGTTCTCACAGGTGTCCGAATAGTAGGCGGCGGGCGCAGCGCCCTCGCTCCGCGCATAACGGACTTTGGGCCAATAGCCTTCCATTCTTTGACTCGCCCCTGCCTCTTCCCGCCGCCGCGCCGCTCCGTCACCGCGGCTCGGTCCTCGCGACAACACGCACCGGTTTTCCATCCCGGGGCTGACAGAATTATTGCCCGCCCAGCGCACCTGCCTGCCACTTCCCGCGCGATGGCGACCTTCTCCCGCAGGTGTCATTCCCCGCTTTCGCCCGGAAGGTCCCAGCACCCAGCGGCGCGGCGCATGACGTCCCGAGGGCGGCGCAGTGCACAGCTCGCGCCCTCATAAATTCCACTCTTTTCCGCCCCGTGCTCCCCGGCGTCCCCTCTCCTGTCCGTCCTCTTCGTCCCAGCGTTCTCCTTTCACACTCACCACATCATGCCCGACCAAGAGAAGGGCACCTCGAAGGAGTTTCGCCTCTCCGCAGGCACATTCTCAGACACCGCAGTCGACTCGCCTCGCTCACGCGAGCCCTCAGTCGCCTCAGCCAAGGACGCGTTTCCCGACGGTGGCGCGCGGGCGTGGCTGACCGTCTTTGGCGCTTTCCTCGCGCTTTTCTGCACGTTCGGCCAGCTCAACTCGTTCGGCACGTTTCAGTCGTGGTATGCCGAACACCAGCTGCACAACCTCCCGCCGTCGACGATTGCGTGGATTGGATCATTACAATTATGGGTCTTCTTCTTCTCGGTATGTGCTCTCACACGGATCTCGGGCGATCGTCCCTCATTCCCTCATTCATTTCGTGTTTAGGGAGGCTTCGTGGGCCGGATATTTGATGCGTATGGCCCACGCCCGATCATGGTCGCGGGAACGCTCGTCCTCGTCTTCGGCACGATGATGACCTCGATATCGACGCAATATTACCAGTATATCCTCGCGCAGGGCATCCTCGTCGGGGTGGGCATTGGCACGGTGTAGGTCATCGCGTGTCTTCCTCGCGATGTCCTACTCACGACGGAGTGCTATCCGGGCGCAGTTTCTACCCTAGCTTGTCAGCAATCTCTACCTACTTCCTCAAGTACAGGAGCACCGCGCTCGGGATCGCTATCGCAGGCTCCGGGGTCGGCGGAGTCACATGGCCGATCATGTACCAGCAGCTCTTCGCGCGCGTCGGCTTCGCATGGACGGTGCGCATCTCGGGTTTCGTCACGCTGGCGCTCTGTGCGCTTGCTATCGCGACGGTGTCGAGCAACCTCACGAAGCCGCGCGAGAGCGCACCGCTATTGGACTGCAAGATCTTCCGCGACCAGACGTTCGTGCTGCTCGTCGTCGGGAGCATTCTCGTTTGCCTTGGTGCGTTCTCTTTCCTCTCACCCGCCGCGCTCGGGGCTGCGCTAACGCCCCGCGCTCGCAGGGCTGTTCATCCCATTCTTCTACATCGTCGACTACTCCACCTCCCATGACATCTCTCCACACACGGCGTTCTACGTCCTCTCCGCGATGAACGCGGGCGGCATCCCCGGCCGCCTCCTCCCGTCTATGCTCTCGGACAAGCTCGGGCGGTTCAACGTGCTCGTTCCATGTGCGATGTTCACGGGACTCTCAGCGGTCGTGTTCTGGCCGTTCGCGAAGGACCTCGCGGCGATTGTGGTCTTTGCGGTCGTGTACGGGTTCTTCTCTGGGGCGTTCAACGCGCTCGTCATCCCGTGTGTCGCGCAGATCTCGGACATCCGCGAGATTGGCACTCGAGTGGGCGTGCTTTACTCGATCATCTCAGTTCCGTGAGTTGCACTCGTACCTCTCTTATATGGGCATGCTAACGACATTCGTGCGTGACTAATAGGGCACTATGCGGCGGACCCGCGGCAGGCGCGATCCTCAAAGCAGGCGGGGGCTCCTACCTCGGGATGATGCTCCTCGCGGGCGTGTCGACACTCGCAGGCTCCTTCTTCCTCCTCTGGGCGCGCGCCACGCTCAGCCGCCAATGGACCGCGCGCGTATGATTGCGTTCTAGCTCCCCGCTCTTCTTCTTCCTCTCTTCACACCTGCCTCCTTCGCCTTCGCCTTCGCCTTCGATTCCCTCGCTCGGGGGCGTCTTACGCCCCGGCGCCCCGCGCCCCGCGATCCCCGCCGCATCCGCAACCGCAACCGCAACGCTTCTCACGCCGCCGTCCTCGTAATTGCTGTACGCTTATTGACCCTCCGCCCGCCCGCGCTTTATCTGGTAGAACGTCGTCCGCTTTCGCTCCCGTGGTATACCCCCGCAGTGTATCGGTATCATTATTTGTAAAGTAGCTGTCGTACCATTTTCTCTGCGCATTGTTTCGTTCAACGTCATCCCATCGCCGCTCTCCCTGATGTTCCCCTCCCATCGTCACGATTTGTCTTACGCTCCTGACTTCCCCACATCTCCGCGCTTTCGCGCGTGCACCTTCACGTTACGCTCTCCTCATTGGCATATATACGTATCCCACGTCCTGCTCACGCTCTCCTCCGACTTTAATGCCTTTAGTTACTAACGTCATGTCTGTACATACATACATACATCTCCTCGTCCTGCTTTCGAAAGGAAATGCCTACCTCGCGGATCTCCCTCTTTCAACCTGTCCTGCGCCTTGCAATTCGTTCAACCTCGTGCCTGGTGCCCACGCTCGCCGGCGAGCGCTACGTGCTCTCCGGCTCCAAGTGTCAGCGTCCTCGGGGCGCGCGGGCGCCACGATTTGTGCGCTCGCCACATATGATGCATTGATGTGTGGCCCATAGTGTGAGTGTATGCGTGGTGACAGCAGTACTGGTACTTTGGGTGAACCGACAATTTCGGGGGTTCAGCTCAGCGGGAGAACTAGACTCTCTTATTATGTAGGACACTGAGAGTTCACTTTTCAACGAGCATTTACGATTGCGAGGATCCCTTGCTCATTGTGCGCTGCGTATGCCGGCAGTAGTGCCCTCGACGGCACTCGCGGGCCGACTCTCCCGGCTCCGCCTCAACTTAAGTGGCCTCGAGGTGAGATTTTCTGAAGTTGGGGTCGCGACCCTTGAACTGCTACATCGAGCATCGTAGAAGTCTGTTGTTTTGGCCAAGTGGTGACTGCGTTGGATGAGAAGAATCCGTTTGGCCTACGCACCCAGTCCGGGTCCTCCGTGACGTGCGGCCCGGCCGGGGAAGAGATGGCACGCGATCACATGGCTATTGTCACGTCACGGCCCATCTCTGGCAGTGGAAGATGCAGCGGTCCCATATTTCGCGCCGCTGCTTAACGGCCTTCTTGCCCGACTACGACGACCGTATGCATTCATTCAGCTCATCTGGCCTCAGCTTTTCGTGAACGTTTATCATAACTATCCCTTCGGCCGATCCAGCAAGGTCATGTGGGCTAGCCAAGGGCTAGCAGCAGTTAGGCGTTTGATCATGAGGTTCGTCGGAGGCCACTCTATAATCCGCGCGGATCTGACCTCCCTCATAGCTATCCTTGGCGCACTGATCTGACGCAACCTTGAACGTTGAATGAGCGTTGAATGTCTACTTGTTGACGGAGTCCCGGGGCTGCAAAAAACCAGGCACAGGGCCGAAAGCGCGATTTGCGAAGTGGAGAAGCCATGCGCGCGAGGGCTGCCGCAGTCAGGCGGTATGGTACGTGACCCGCAATCTCCGCCTCTCCATCACCCGCTTCCTCTTCGCCACTCTATCCCGGACGCACGGAGTCCGACGGCCCGTACGTCTGTCCATGCCCACCGCGATGACCTCGTCGGTGCTCCTCCGTTGCGCGTGCCAATAAAAGACCTCGCCGTTGACGAAGGCTTCCCGTACGACCGCCATGTCGCGCGCCTCTCCTCCCCGTCGGTTTGTACTGACATTCGTTTCCTCATGTCTTATAGTCTTGGCCTCGTTCACTTGGTTGGGCTCCGCTGCTACCAGTCTCTCTCAACGGGCGAACGGCGTCAGTGATGAAATAACTTGGGATAACTACACTCTCATTCTACATGGGCAACGTTTGTTCCTGCAGTACGTTCCGTTTTGATTCTCTTTCTCGAGTGTCCCTCAAGTTGGGCTCAGTACAGGAGAGTTTCACACGTTTCGCCTCCCGGTTCCCGAATTATGGCTGGACATTTTCCAGAAGATGGTCGCTGTCGGTCTGAACTCAGTCAGGTAGATACGCTCTCATGCTGTTATTATCACAGACTTACGCTTTATCTCCAGCATATACACACATAGTACGCGTTTGAGCCCGTCTACAAATTGTTCTTCATGCTGACGATGACGTAGTGGGACTGACCCACCCTTCTCCGGACGTCCTCGACTTTGACGATTGGCGGTCAGTCAAAGCTATCTATGAAGCCGCCAAAATTGCAGGCATCTTCGTCGTTCTACGTCCCGGTAAGCAGCGTTCGCCGTATGGAGCCCAGCTCCGTTCTAATCATATTCCTCAACTTCAGGCCCATACGTGAGTCGCCCCAACAGTCGTTTGATGCGCATATTTCAACATCGTTCTCTAGATTAACGGCGAGACGACCTCCGGCGGCATCTCTCATTGGATCACCAGCCAAATTTCTGGGACTGTCAGGACGAACGCCTCGGACTGGACGGCGGCCTACGAGCCGTACATCGCACGCATCATCGAAGACAGCGTTGATTATCAGGTGACCAACGGCGGGCCTCTCATAGGTACGTGGACTGCATCGTTCAGTGACATATGGTTGCTAATGAAGAGCATACAGCTGTTCAGGTCGGTACGTACTCGCCGGGACTCACTTTGTGATCGTAAGTTGACTGACTAGGCTGTCTTCTCAAGACAATGAAAATAGGTTCTGGACAGAGGCGCCAACACAAGAATACTTCGCTGCGCTGGAGAAGCAGTATCGTGATGGAGGAATTGTCGTCCCTTTGTATGTTATACCCATCCTTCTCCGTGAATGCACGCTGAATGCGTACCACGCAGGACGTACAACGATCCAGGAATGCATGCTGGATTCATCAACGGCACAGGCGCTGTGGATATCTACGGCTTGGTACATCTCCGTTCCGCCACTCTTTGGCGTCGTGCCCCGTTCTGATCGCGCATATAGGACGCGTACCCGCAAGGCTTCAACTGCTCCAACCCCACACACTGGAGCCGCGTCACGACATCCTACCATCAATGGCACGAGGACGTCAACCCTAGCCAGCCGTGGTACATGCCCGAGTTCCAGGGAGGCTCGTTCGACCCCTGGGGCGGGCCTGGATACGACGCGTGCGAGCTGCTGACCGGGCCGGACTTCGAGGACGTGTTCTACAAGAACAACTGGGCGGCGAACATCAAGATGGTGTCTTACTACATGTTCTACGGGTAAGTTCGCACTATAGCATGCATATAATAGGAAGCTGATCGTGCTTGACAGCGGGACGAGCTGGGGAGGCATCCCGTTCCCTGGCGTATACACGAGGTAAGATCGTGTATTCTGTCATAACTATCACTCTAATCACACGGGCTACATAGCTACGATTACGGCTCTCCCATCCGCGAGAACCGCGCCCTTACAGACAAGACCGACGAGATCAAGCGGCAAGGCTTGTTCATCCGGTCGTCCCCGCAGTTCCTCAAGACGGACTGGATGGGGAACTCGAGCATCGGCATTCCGGGCGTCACCCTGAACGGCGCCTCCGCCTTCGTCACTTCGCTGCTGAACCGGGATAGTGGAACATGGTTCCATGTCGCGCGGCAGGCAGACTCGACATCCACGTACGTACCCCGACTCTTCATGTGATGTTCGTCCACCTAACGTCATCGCGCAGGGCCAACACCACGTTCACTCTAACCGTCCCGACGTCCAACGGCACGCTCACCCTTCCGCAAAAGACTGGCAGCATCGCGCTCAACGGCCGGCAGAGCAAAGTCATCATCACCGACTACACCTTCGGCGCACACGGCGCCATCCTCTACACCACCGCCTCAATCTTCTTTGCCGGCACCATCGGCGGGCGCGACGTCCTCTTCCTGTACGGGGCCGCGGACCAGTCGCACGAACTTGCACTCAAACTCACCGGCGCAGGCAAGACGACCCCCTCCATGCGCGTCGCGTTCGACAACTCCTCCGCTGCAGCTACAATCGTCTCCATCTCCCCGGGGTCCTCAGGGCTCGTTATCCTCTGGGACACCACCACCCAGCTCGTGCTCTTCGCCGACCCAGTGACGGCCGCGACGTTCTGGGCTCCCCCCGTGCGCGCCCCGACGCCGAGCGCAAGCACCGTGAGAGGGATGGAGAACTTCTTCCACTTCGGGACGAACGCGAGCGTGCTCGTTGGGGGTCCCTACCTCGTCCGGAACGCGACGCTCGACGCGCATAGCGGGACGCTCGCGCTGCGGGGAGACTTGAACGCGAGCGTGCCTCTGACGGTGTACGCCCCTGACGAGGTGAGGAGCGTGTCGTGGAACGGGAGGAGGGTGGACGTTCGGAAGGCGGGGAGGGGGTTGCTCGTGGGGAGGTTGGAGGAGAGGGCGGTCGTGAGTCAGGTGAAGGCGCCGGCGTTGGAGGGGTGGCGGTTCGCGGATAGCTTGCCGGAGGTGGGTGCGGGCTTTGACGACTCTGAGTGGACGACGGCGAATAGGACGACGACGAACATCTTCGTGAAGCCTCAGTTTGGGGACGGTAGGGTGCTGTATGGTGAGATCTCTATGCTTGCTTTCACTGAGAGGCCATTCTGACGATTGATGCAGGGTGTGATTATGGCTTGTACGTGTTTGCATTCACGGTTTTTATTTGATACTAACGCTGCGCAGTTGCGAGAACATCGTGCTCTGGCGTGGACACTTCAACGCCACTGGGGCCGAAAAGTCGATCAACATGACCATATATGGCGGAACTGGTGCGCATTCTTCGTAGTATTCTGGACGCGTGCATCGTGACTTATCTTTTTTTCCTTCCAGCGTTCGCATCGTCAGTCTGGATCAACGATCAGTTCATCAGCACCGTCTTCAACGCGTCTTCCGACAATGTTAACTCCCTGTTCACCTTCCCCGAGGGGTCCGTGGTCGTGGGGCAAGACAACGTTATCACCGTGCTGATCGACAACATGGGCAACGACGAGTGGGGCAACATCAAGCCCGCGCGCGGCATCTCCGGCTTCCAGCTCAACTCTGGGAACATCACGACGTGGAAGGTCCAAGGCAAGGTCGGGGGCTACGCTGGGTGAGTCTTCTACCTCTCCTCTTTCCACGCTGCATATGCTCACACAACACCGAAGCTACCCGGACAAACTGCGCGGCGTTCTGAACGAAGGCGGGCTCTTCGGCGAGCGCGAAGGTTGGCACCTGCCGGGGTTCGATGCCTCTGCATGGGAAGCGCGCGAGCTGTCCGACGGTCTTCCGGAGGGCAAGGCAGGCGTCGGGTTCTTCGTGACGACGTTCGAGCTTGACGTGCCCGAGGACACGGACGTGCTCGCGAGCTTCCAGTTTGAGGAGACTCTTGGACAGCCGTACAGAGCGCTCCTGTTCGTGAACGGGTGGCAGTTTGGCAAGGTGCGTACCGGTCGAGTTACGAGTGTGTATACGAACGTCTCTGACTGCGGCATGGATAGCGCGTGGCGAATCTCGGGCCGCAGTCAAAGTTCCCCGTCCCGCCTGGGATCCTCGATCCTCGTGGAAAGAAGTGAGCTGCCTTGATAATGCATTCCGTCCCGTTTGCTGACTTTCCCTGTCCCACAGCACTGTCGCGGTGGCACTATGGGCGATGGAGGATACAGCCGTCTCTCCGAAGCTGGAGCTCGTCATCGACGAAGTATTGGACGGCGGTGTGGGGGCTATCACGCTTAACAACCCTGGATGGTCGGCTCGTTGAGGCGTCTGTACGTTCGACAGATGTTCGAGACCCAAAATCATGCGACGTCGCCTTGCTTTCGTGTTCAATCTTGCGCTTCTGTCCAGCCGCCCGGGTTGCGCGCGTCTTCGCTTTGTCTCGATGAGACGATGCCCGCCGCTCGTGATACGGGTGAGGGAACGTGCAGGAATTTGTGACAACAACGCGATCGCAGAGGCTCTGCAAGCACTAGCTATAGGGTGTCAGCCTTCGCGAGGCAAGATCAAGGTGATGTGTGCACGTGCAGTAAGCGCTTAGCAGCGCCATGCGTCCGAGTTGGACTTCTCGAACTACGCGCAAACGTCGTGAGGACCGTCAAGCTATCGCCCGCGATCGCGAAGCGACCAACTATCACGACGATGTCAACCCCCATCGAGCTTCCTCCCCCAAGGTGAGTACGGTCTTTCTGAAATGCAATGGTGCTGTTTTCTCACATAATGCCTGACGACAGCGTCGAGATCTCTTCTGGCGTTAGTGCCTATTGTATAATCGCATCCGGATCATCTCAAACTGACGTTGTTTACACGCAGGACTGCGTTTTGGAAGGCATCCTGGAATCTTTTTCGATCGACTCTCAAACGGACTCGCCGCAAGAATCTCGCTCTTACGTGGGACAGCTTCCTGAGGAGGTATTCCTTTCCATCTGCCATCTAGTCGTCGATCATGAAGCCCGCCTCCCACGTGTTGACTGGTATTTCGCTCGCGAAGATGCTCAGACGCACGCCATAGTAGCATATATTCGATCACTCTTGGGCCTGACGCACGTATGTCGCAGATGGCGCTCCACCGTCGTCGGGGATGTGTTCTTATGGTCCTTCGTGGACGACCAGCAAATGAACGACCCCTTGCGCGCCATCTTTCTCGAGCGGTCGGGGAAGGCACCACTTTCACTCAAGCTTCAAATACCCTCTAGCACACAACTCCTTCACGAGTGCACTCCTCGTGCTCGCCGTCTCCAAGTGACATTTCGCGGACAGTCTGGTCGTCGAGCGTACCCACCGCCAGCAGTGACACCGACAGAATTCACACCCAAGGCGTGGCTGCAGTACCTCCCTCTGACAATTCCGTACATTGAAAGTTTCGTCTTGAATTTTCGTTCCACGGGGGCCTGGGAATCGTCACCGCCAATGCGTCTGGTTGATGGTGCGAAGCGCTCCCAATCTTTCTTCAGTGAAAACTGTTGTACAACTCTACGGGCGCTCGCTTTGGTGCCGGTTCCGTATGCGCTTCCGACGGATTCATTCCCGAACCTCACCCACCTGTATTTGACCTTCAAACTCCACATTTACACTTCCAGGGAGCGCCCTTTCTTGGATCCTCGAGAGCATGTCGACGTTCTCAACGACCTCGTTCAGATGCTATCCAACACCCCTCGGCTCGCCTTCCTATACATCAATGATGTGTTTGTGAACCTTGCGCCCGATTATCCGTGTATCCACCCTCCCGCAAGGCTATCCGGTATGCGCAACCTCACCATTATTGGAGCACACTGGCAATATTCGTACCACCTATTGAACAATCTCATCCTTCCCCCCGATGTTCACGTCTATCTTGAGAATGCACAGCGCAGCCGTAGAGAGACCGCTGACGTCGCTTTCGCTCGTCTTTCACGACTTGACATGCTCACCTCTGTTACACGACTCAAAATCAGGCGTTCATCCGCCAACATCGTCATCATGGCGGAAGGCGACTGCGACTGCGATCAGCGACCTCAGGGAAACCTTCTTCTACACATGGTTTCCAGCGACCGGTTCTGCAGGCATCGGGTTAGCATTGCGCTACTCATGAATCTCCACATTAATCTCCCTATTTCTTCCATTCGTGTCTTACATCTACAAATCCCACCGCCAGAAATGGAAGCGATCTCACGCATATTGCCGCACATGAATGCGCTCGTCGAGCTTCTTGTCCTCACGAACTCAATCTTCGTCGACAGCCCACTGTCTCTCGAGCCAGTAGAGCAAGGAAGCGCGCCCTGCTGGACAATCCTCCTTGGTCTGCTCGACAGCGCGGACCCGATCGCCTGTCCATCGTTACTCGACCTGGGAGCGGACATCTACCTCCCCGGCGAGACCGAGGGGGAGCTGGAAGAGCTCCTCGACATCATTTCAGCCGTAGTGCATGCGCGACGGCGGTTGGGGTATCCATTACGCAGACTCTCCGTAGAGCGCTACAAAGAGGGGATGGGATATGTGAATCCAGCGGACGAGTGGAGAGGAGGCCCAGGAGAGCATGCGCGCATCACGACATGGTTAGACAAAATGCGCCCGTTCGTCACGGAGACGGCGGAATGGGTACAGGAGGGAGAACCGGAGCCCAGGGTTTTCACCCCCGGGAAGTTCGAGGAACAGGAATTGGAGAGGGCGCAGCAGTACTGGAAGGTTCGGGAGGACGACATGCCGTGGGGTAGTTTATGAGGATTTGTGCGCCACATTTGATGGTTGGTATTCAAGGAACTCGAAGCTAGGAATTCGCGTTCGTGCACGCGTTTCATGTATCGGTAGTGCGCACGCGGAATTGGTCTCCTTAGGAGAGACTTCAAGTTCGGCAGCGATCATCTGAGCGTGAGGCTGTCCGGGCGGACATTTGTTACCTTTTGACTCCAACCTGTTGACAACTTTTCCAGAAAATCTTCAGGCTGTTTGGCTTCGTCGTAGGCAGACTCATTCAGCGAGTATGCCATTAACAACCCGATGTCCCGGTTAGTGCGGACTTACGGCGGCGCGACCACGTGAATCATAAGACTCGAGTCACGTCGCGTCGCGGTACCGCCTGCGCGTTGAATGGGCGCCTCTTTTCGTAGACTCATCCTCCGCTCCATCGCCCCACACATCGGAGCGGAAGCATACGGTCAATTACCGTCGCACATGTCTTTCCCAATAAATCCTCATGCTACAAGGTCTGCAAGTCTCTGTTGACTGCGGGATGCATCCCTCACATCTTCCATGACAGTACTAGCAATATGCCTAGAGTTTCTTCCGTAAGCGTTCATGGATTCCTCGCACTCAGATAGAAGTTTAGAACTAATTTTGATGTTATTCGCACGTAGGGATCCTCTATGCTGGAGGGCGATAGAACGCTTCCTTCGACGTGCCCTCAGATGCACTCCCGGGAGCACGTCGGCTCTCATATAGGCCGACTCCCCCAAGAAATTTTCCTTTTGATCTGTCATCACGCCGTCGACCACGACACTCGCTTCCCTGGCGTAGGTTGGAATTTTGCCGAGCAAACCCGCCCGGTCCAAATGATGAAGACCTATGTGCGGCCTCTCCTCAATCTCACCCATGTTTGTCAGCGGTGGCGCATTATCGTTCTCGGGGAAGCGTCCTTGTGGTCCTTGGCCGATGACCGCAAGATGAATAGCGACCTGTGCTCGCTCTTCCTGGAACGTTCGGGGAAGGCGCTACTTTCCCTCAAGCTCCGTCTGCCTCCTAGTGCCGATCTTCTCCTAGAGCACGCCCCACGGGCTCGATATATTCAAGTGACATTGACAGAAATCTCGTTCGATGCATGGCGGAAATTCTCCCCACTCCGCACCCTATGCGCTGAAAGCTTCGTGCTCAATTTCAGTGGCTATGTATCCTGGAATACGCCGTTGTCAGCATTGCCGGGAGATCCCTCAAGTAGATCGAAACCCTTCTTCGAAGGCAACATATCCTCAAGTCTACGCGCGTTGGCCCTGTCGCCAGTCCCATACGTTCTCCCGACAGATTCACTCCCTCGCCTCACCCATCTATACCTCTCATTCAGATCCCTCCTCTACTCTCACATCGAGCCCCTCTACCTGAACCCGAAGCTACACCTAGATGTTTTCAACGGTGTCCTTCGGTTGCTGTCAAACACGCCTCAACTCGTTTTCCTTCAAATACGTGAAGTGGAGCATTATCTCGAGGCGGATCACCAAACCTCTCATGCTCCCGTCGCCCTCTCGAACATGCGGAATATCACAGTATCGGACTCGCATTGGCAGTATTGGTATCATCTTCTCAGCAACCTCATCATCCCCGTCGACGCTCACGTCTATCTCGAAGAGACGTTCTTCAGTCAACGAGAATACGATGACATGATACTTGCCCGCCTCCCTCAGCTCAACATGCTCTCCTCAGCCACGCGGCTCAAGATCAGCTGTCCAGACAACAACTTATACATCGTAGCAGAAGGCGCCGCCGACTCGTCCGGGCGGCCTCGCGGCCGATTCGAGGTGCACACGGACACCAACCGGTTCGACAGCGACCGCGGCGTCGAGCTGCTCGAGCACCTCCACGCGAATCTCCCCCTCCACTCCTTCCACACGCTCCACCTCCGTCTCAGGGACCCGGAAATGAAGGGCATCCCGTACGTCCTGCCGCACATGCACGCGCTCGTCGAGCTCGTCGTCCTCTCCGCGCCCTGCGGGTACGTCCTGGCCCCAGGCGACTTGGTCGAAGAAGGGAGCAGACGGGTCTGGAAGGTCATCCAGGGTATCCTCGAGCGCGCGGATCCGCTCGTCTGTCCATCTCTTCGCGACCTCGGAGCGGATGTCTACCTCCCATCGTCGCGCGATGAGACCGTTGAACAGACGCTCGAGCCGATCGCCGAGATCGCGCGCGCGCGTAAGCGGCTGGGCGTTCCGTTGCGCCGCATCTTCCTGGAAGAGTTTAAGGACACGGATTCACCACCCACATCGTGGGGAGGGGAGGAAGAACGCCCACGCATCGATGCGTGGATGGAGGGGCTGCGTGCGGTCGTGGAGACGGTAAGCTGGGTGCCGGAGGGGGAACCGGCGCTCTGGGTGTTCACTCCAGGGAACTTCGCGGAGGATGAGCAGGAAAGGGCACAGGAGCACTGGGAGCTCCCTGGCGAGGATATGCCTTGGTTTAGCTTGTAGAAGTCTTTGAATTCCAGTGCTCATGCTTACGGGTGACTGGTAGCACCGGCAAACGGTTAGAGTGAACCAAAAACGCTTTATCCGCCGTAGAAATGTACCATCGAAAGCATCGCGCGCGCCACCCGAAAAAGAAAAAGATAAATACCCGGAAATTCGAGGGCGCCGTGAAGCTGCCTCGGAAACGAAACATACAAAAGAAGATTCGAACGCAACAGACGAACGCAAGCCAAACATTCCAGCTTTTCCACAACCCAAGCCCCGCGTGCCCCCGACGTGTGTATATGTGCGCATGCGAACCGAAGACGACGCGACTACCGCTCCGACATCTGCGCGAGGTAGTCCGAGAGCTGCATGAAAGGCTCGAATCAGCATCGTGGCGCGTATGAACGTATACCCGGCACCAAATACGAACCTTCAGCGCGCCCGCGCGGATGCTCTCTCCGACATTCTGCACGTCCGGGTTGGCAAGCACCCGCGAAATAGCATCGCGCGCGGCGAGCTCGATCCCCGCGAGCGAGCCGTCCCCGAGCACCCCGCCGTCCGGCCCCGCTCCCATACCACCCGGACCGTCCTCCTCTTCCTCGCGCCCGAAGTACTGGTTGGACGAGATGGACTGCGCGCCCTGGAAAGATTGCAGGCGCGTCTGCGCCTCGGCTTGCGCGGCGGGGTCGTAGGAGTTGCGCCCGAAGTACATGTCGGAGGAGATCGCTTTCTGGTTGCCGAACTTGTCGCGGGCGAAGGTCGGCGCGTCCTCTGACGCCGAGCTGCAGGTGTGGATGGGGATGGGCGGGCACACCAACTTGAGCCCCAGGTCACGGGGAAGCACCGAGGAAGAACGCTACACACCTCGTCGAAGCAGCAGCCGCCGCGGGGACCGCACCAAACCCGAGCCGCTTCATGCCCATCCCGAGCCTCTCCATATCCTGCGCGCTGCCCTTGGGCGCTGGAGGCGCAGACGCGACCGGCGCGCTCTTGATTGCGACGGGGGCCTTTGCCTTCGCCGCTGCCGCCTGCTCCGCGGCAGCGCGCGCCTTCGCCTCCTCGTCGGCCTTCTCGCGCTCGCGGTCGTATCCGAGTTGGCGGATACGCTCTGCCTCCTCTGTCGCCTTCCGCTCCGCCTCTGCAAAGTCGACGGGCGCCGCCTTCTTCGCGCCCAAACCGCCGAGTTTCGCCTTCTTCGGTCCGCCCGCGGCGGCGCCGCCCGTGCTGGTGCTACCGATCGAAGATGCGGAGGAGTTGAGACGTGACGCGCCGAGTTTGGACGCCGGCCGTGCGCCCCCGCCGGTCGTAGAGTTCGCGCGGAGGGAGGCAGAGCTGACCGTGCGTGGTGCGGCGGGGGTGCTGGCCGCGCGGCCGATGACGGGGGGCGAAGTCGGTTTGGAAGATCCGGGGGAGGATTTCACGGCGGCGGGCTTGTCCCATGAAGAGAAGAAATCGTCGTCTTCGCCGCCTGCTGGTGCGGGGGACACAGCCGACTCCGTGCCGTCGACCACGACCTTCTCGGGGAATCTTGGAGGAGGTTCGGATCGTGGTTCGGGAGGGAGAAAACTACAGGGGACTCACTTTACGGCATCCTCTTTAACCCTACGAGCGAGCTCCTCCTTGTACAACTCCGCGACCCTGCTCGAATACTTCTTTTTCGTGTCCGAGTCGCTGAGGAGTGACGACCCGCCGTGCTTGTTGAAGAAGTCAGTGGCGGAGGCGTTCCCGCCAACCTTCATGGTCCGCAGCTGGTTGAGTTGCCAACTGTCTAGATTCGTGGATCTTCATGCATCATACGTGCCGTAAAATGAGCCGTGTACGACGTGTACGAGGGACAGCATCTGACTCACCGGACGAAGGAGATGTGGACACCCATATTCCGGTGTACGCTAGAACACTCAAGGCAGATGTAGACTCCGAAGGTGACGCTAGACCATGTCGGATTGCGGGCCTGGCAATCGAAACACATCTGTCCGGGTATTAGTCTCGTATACACGTTAAACACAAGTCAAACATACCTTGTTACCCTTCTGAGACTTCAGAACTTTGAAGACCTGGTCCGTCTCGGCCTTAGTTGGGTCAGCCATGATGATGGAGTGATGGACTGCAGCGAAAAAGACGGGGGAGGGAAGAAGGGGATGACGAGCAGATGGAAGGAGCACTCGCCGACAATGGATGATCTCGCCAAAGCTCAAGGCCACGTGGACTGACACGCACGCACCGCGTCTCGGCCCGGCGCGCCCGCTACCGCCGTCTTCAAGTTGCGAGCGGGGCCGCTGCGGCTGGCTTCGAGCGGGACTTTCAGCTCATAGACCCCCATTTCGGCGGCATGGAGTATAGCTAGTATACGATTACGTGTATGACGCGAAAATCATCGCTGTTATGGCGTAAGCATGCGCTTGCAACCCCCCAAGACATCGTAGACAGGCGTGGATGCGTCCGATGTAGACAAGCTCGGAGGTGACTGCAGATCCCTTTCATTCTTCAAGCTGACACCAAGGAATAGTACACAGACTGGCAAACGGTACTGCATACACGGTCCACACGGCTCTCTTCTACCTCCCCGTTCAGGAGTTGAGGGCAACGCTGAAGCTCTGGATGTGCAGGTTCGCGCTGCCCGTGAACGGCTCCGTGCCGGTCTGGATCGCTTGCACGTACTACACAACACTCGCGTCAGGGACCCACCCTCCGCGTTGACAAGCAAGTTTACCTGAGTACCAGCGACGCCCTGGCTCTGGACGAGGTAGTCGAAGAAGTCCTTCAGGTCCGCGCTGAAGCTCGTGAGGTCGCCGTCGGCGCTGACGAACGAGAACACCTCCCAGTTCGAGTTCGGGCCCTTCCACAGGTTCCAGTTGTGCCCCGCAATGTTGAGTCCGCTCAGGATCTGCGAGCCGACGGGCTGGATGCTGCACGCGGAGAATTGTATGAGAATGGCGCAGGCTAGGCAAGAGGAAGCTTGACATACCCGCCACGGCCGGAGAGCCAGATCATGATCTCGTACGAGGACGCAGACGTCGCGGCGGTCCCGGACTGGGCCGTACCAAACCAGATATCGTACCTGCAGCACCCCTACGTTAGCCCTTACCACGGATATCTCACTCCAAGAAGACGTACGAGACATCAGCGCGGACGGGGTTCGACACCGAGTCGTAGTCCCACGTCCACGACGTCGGCGCGCTCGCGATGTTCTGGAGCTGGATGCCCTTGGCGGTGTTGTGGAGCACGTTCGCGTAGCTCTTCACGTTGTTCTCCGCGTTCGCCCACTGCCACTGCGTGCGCCAGGAGACGGTGTTGCCGCTCGTGCTGAGGAGCGTCGAGTTCTGCGAGCCGACGCCGGCGTCTGAATGGGCGGAGGAGGTAGGGGGAATGTGTGTGAGAAGCACGGTCGTTGAATGGATGGGGCGAGGAAGACGTACTTTCGCCCCAGAGGTTCTGGCAGAGGGTGTACGCGCCCGCGGGCATGCAGTCGTACTGCCCGGTGAGGGTCTGCGCTGCCGCAGAGGCGGCGAGGGCGGCGAGGCTGGTGAATACTGCAGACAGACGCATTGTTCTTGAGCGACAGTTGGTGTCTCGGCCCTCGTCGATGATAGATGTAGAGGTATATATACGCCTGTAGCCCGCTTAGCGTGTTGGCCTGGACACCGAGAAGTGAGCGAGCCGGAGAAACCACAGGATCTCAGTCAAGCACAAGAAAAGCCCACCCGGGCGGATGCTGTCGGAGGAATGGTGCTCGCTTAAGATCAATGGAGTATTGCGATGGCGTTCGAGGATGATGTAGAACCGCCGCAGCGACCGAGGGATCGCTATACTCGCCTCGAGAAGACGTCACAGGTAGCATGTGACGGAGTTCTGCGAGTGATGGCGGCGGCGACGTCGGTAGTGCAAGTTGATGGGCCTCTGTTCTGTGGAGCGAACATCGGGCATGCCGATGATGAACCGAGTAATAAACGGCAGTTAGCCTTTGTCGAAGGATGCGTCGAGTCGCGTGTCGTGCAGAGTCTTGATGCATCGGGGCATTGCAACCTGTATGCTGAGAAATCTCATGAGGGAAAATGAGGTTGACCAATAGACTGACATCGATGCTACAAGGGGGGAGACATGACCCAGACGCTTACATTGTTGGAAAGGAGTGTAGACGTTGTCACTAGTTCTTCAGCTGGAATTTGACTCTCCTACTGTCTCGATAACACTGAGAGCAATTGAAGTAACCTTCGTAAGTATCCTAAGCAAATGCAGGGTCAGATAGAAAGAAAGCAAAGCATCATGGTCTCAAGAGACTCGAGGTAAGGGTACCCGCCATCACTTCGGTCCCGATCCATCGTCGAACGTCCACTTCGCAATCACCTAATCCACCAACGGCACGCGCATATCCACTCCGTGGCAACAACGCAGGATGCCTGACCAGCGATAACAATCAACCAGCAAGCACGAATCACGCACTACAGTCCGTGTAGGTCGCGGAACAGTTCGGAGAGTTGTATGTCATTCGACCTGTCAAGCTTCCTCCGGCGCGATGCAGAGGCTAAGCTTTGCAAATTGACAACGACAGTCGGAAGCTGCGAGAGCGCGGTGATGAAGAGGTTGATGGAATGGAGGCCAATTGGATTCAACCTGAGTGCGCCCAACATGGTGGAAGACGAGCAAGAAGACAATTAGGCGCTCTCATTTGGCGCCTTGGCGCAGCGAACGCGTTCGGCGGGCACGTGCCACGCGACACCACGCGATCACTGTCAGTCACCGCCGCGCCGCCGAGGTTTGTCTTGAAACAGCCAGCAAGACTGCTCCCGAGGCCGGTCGCTTCGAGAGTCAGGACTCTGTGCTGGCCGCCAGGCTCAGAACCCGAGCGCTGGGCGACCAACACATCTAACTGTCAAGTAATGTTCAAGAAGCCTTGGGAAGCTACTACCACCAACTGAACAACTTACAGCTCAAATTAGGCGCATCAACTGCTTCTTCATAATGTAGTCGTACATCTGTTTCGTCTGGGACCGACTCACGCACGGTGCGAGGAACACATAGGTATGGAGTTGTTATACTTCCACTTCCTAACAGACTGATCATCGCGAACAGGAAATTCTTCCGGGTAACCAAGCTCGGGCCTCGATCCTCGTAACATCGGATTGGGCCCGATGATCATGCCATCTCCCTACGAGTAATCAGCTTATAGTATCGCTCATTGAGAAGGTCAGTCGGATTCAATTTTTCTTGCTTGTTGCTCGAAATCGCGCTCATAGTGTTCTGCTAGTGATGCGGCAGCTGTGCCCGGGGATGATCGAGTTCGACTCGTGAACGCGCGGGCGGGTTACATGGTATTCCAACCAATGCCGCGAGGACGCTCAGAATGAGCGGTCCAGACCTCCCAGTGTATCGCTTTCAAGGCGTTCCTTGGTATCTACAGCGCGCCGCCCTGGCTGAACTCGCAAACGCCTTCAAATTCGGGAATACGCTTGAGGTGCGCGCGACCCAATGTGCGCAGCGCCCAACAAGATCTGCCACGGCGCATCGACAACGAGATGGGCGCGCAACTGCTCTCATGTCTCATCGTATCGAAGCCGCATTTCGCCGAATGTTGCCGACGAGGGTACGGAGGGCTTGCGTTCTCGCTCCCGGAGTATAAAGCACAACGGACGTGGATGTCGAAACCCTCACCCCCACACTTCATTCCTACTTTCGTTCTCACATCCTCCCATCCGCTAGTCGGATTTTGCTCCTCTTCGTCGTACCGCCTTTACTTTTTACGTCCCGGTGATGTTCTCCTTCTCTCGCATGATCACCTCCGTCACGGCCGCGCTGGCGCTGGCCTCTGTGAGCAGCGTTCTCGCTGTTCCTGTTCCCGAGGCCACAGCGCTGGTGTCGCGGGGTGCCACATCCATCCCCAGCCCTGCTTTTGTAGTTTACGTCGACCGCACTATCGATGCGATCAACGTCCTTCCTCCCGCCGACCAGCTCGCTGTGAGTCGTCCCGCGACCCATGCGTGTCGCTTTATTCTGATTATACATCTATAGGGCTTCAACGTCATCAACCTGTCCTTCATCACGGCTAGCAAAGGACCCATTGACCAAGCGCAGCTATTCGCTGGTCTCCCTGCTGACACCAAGTCTGCGAAGAAAGCCGAGTACGCCGCTGCCGGCATTAACATCCTCGTCTCGGCCTTCGGCGACTCCGACCATCCGACGAGCGACGGCCGGGACCCCGTCGACACCGCGAACACGATGGCTCAATTCGTGCTCGACAACAACCTCGACGGTATCGACGTCGACTACGAGGACTTCGACGCGATCGGCAAGAGCAACGGCTCGGCCGAGCAGTGGGTCGCGACGTTCACGCAGACCCTTCGCCAGAAGCTGCCCCAGGGCCAGTTTATCCTGAGCCACGCGCCCATCGCGCCGTGGATGGCGCCCGATGCAACTAAGAACCCGGGTGGTGCGTACGTGAAGATCAATCAGGACGTCGGCTCCATGATCGACTACGTAAGTCCTTCCCTCTGCACCCTTCGCGCGTCCTCCGGTAGTATCCGCTGACGGTACCGTAACTTTCACAGTACAACATCCAGTTCTACAACCAGAAGAACTTCGCGACCGGCACCGTGCTGTACATCGACTGCGACGGCCTCCTGAACAAGGCCGACGACGCAGCCAAGGGCACTGCCCTGTTCGAGATCCAGGGGAACGGCTTCGACCTCAACAAGCTCGTCATTGGCAAGCCTGGTAACACGGACGACGCCGGGCTCGGCTTCATGGACCCCTCCACTCTCGGCGGCTGTGTCGACCAGGCCGTGGCCAAGGGCTGGAAGGGCGGCATCATGGGCTTCCAGGCCCCACACGCCGACTCGAACTGGATCAAGGCTGCTAAGGGCTCCTCGCTCTGAGCGCCGATGAAGTGGGACTGACACGTTAAGTTGCTTGGAAGTACGGAGGATGACCAGTTTTAGGAGAACTCGACGACGATTGACGACTCTACTCACGCCATGTGTACCAACGGCTGTATCTAGTAATGAACGTGTTTCGGGGTCATTATTCTGCGTGTGCCCGAAAGAAGAGCGGCTTTCCGCTTAAGAAGCCAGATATACAGCGATACTCCCGTGACATCCATCGATCATTCTTCACTTTCTGCTTCCAACCCTACCGACCACGACTCAAAGCGATCTATCGTCTCATTCATCACCTTCATCTTCTTCCTTATACCAGCGATAGTATCGCGCCCTACCACAAAGTGAAGTGGAGGGTCCTCCACCGACGCGAAGCGATAGAAGACCTCCACAGACTTCCGCGTGTCCTTCATCTCCACCTGGAATCCCCCGGCACGCATGCAAAGAGTAGGCAGGTTCGGGTTGACATACGCGGGATGCGGCTCAAGCCAGATGGCTTTCTTTGTGGCTTCGCTGTGGATCCACCCGGGCTCAATGATTGTCACCTATGTCGTGAATATTCATATTCAGTGAACGTCGAGTGTCTCGTGAAATGACACTCGCTTTGATGTTCCATTCGGAGTCCAGCTCGAGAACCAAGGACTCGGTCATCCCTTCCATAGCTAACAAAAGTTCATAAGCAACTAAACACGTCGAGATGGGTTCTCCCACCCACTCACCAAACTTCGACGCTGAATAGATAGCTAAACCGGGGCAACCCATGAGCCCCAAACCCGAACCGATCTGCAGCAACCTTCCGCCCGCTCCTCGAGGGTTTTCATCGCGAAAGAATCTGATAGCCTCTTTCGTAACGCGCAGGGTGCCCCAGACGTTCGTATCAAAAACAGAGCGAGCTGCGACCTCGTCAATGGTCTCCGTTTCTCCTACCATCCCAAAGCCTGCGTTGTTCACAACGATGTCAATGCGACCGAAGGCCTCTTTTGCGCGGGCGAACGTGGATATGACATCTCCCTGCTTTGTGACGTCCAGCGGAAGGACAAGCAGCTGGGATGCCGGGTACTGAGAGACGAGACTGTCTAGCGTAGAGGTCGTGCGAGCTGTCGCTACGACCTTTTCCCCCTTCTCCAGAATGAGCTCTACAAGAGCGCGTCCAAGCCCGGTCGACGTTCCCGTGACTAACAAGGCCAGTCAGTACGAACTGCGTGTTGAAACGGCCTCATTGACAGTTGTAGACGCACGACTTACTGAGCCAGACTCTGGGCAACGTTGTAGGTGGTAACGTAGCCATTGGTATCTGGTTGAGCTGCTATGCTTTGTGACCAATCAAATAGGGCGTTACTGTAGGGCGTCGAGGATCCGCACAGAGCAAACAGAGGCTGTGATGGGAACCTGATAGTGCGCCCACAAACTTCTTATTCCCTCACCCTTCACATATATATGCCACGAAGATCCGCCTATTATCTAATAAGTAGCTTCTCCTCGGTAATGAACGGTCCAGGTCACGAACCTTCATCAAATGGTACATCTCTTGCACCAACAAAGGAATGCGCCGAAGATCTCCGAGCCGACGACCGCACTTCATTTGGGTGAGTGCAGCAGGTCCGGGTGTCTCGGATGCCCAGGAAGCGTCAGGACTGGGAGCGCAAATACACATAGCTAGAATGGCAAAAAAGAGCTCTGGGCGGCGTTAGGACGAAGATATTCACAATGGAGCGTCTGCCCGGAGGACTCGAGCGCGTCATCAGAGTCACCACGACGGTGAGAATCGACATTGAATGGTGAGCGCCGCTTGAGCGCTGGATATCCAAGTTAGCAGACTCGGTTTATTGACGGTTCTTGGGGACACGCACGCCTCTACTTACATGGTGAGCACGACAGGACAGCGCATGATCTATGTTTCGTACGTCCTGGTGAAGTTGATCGGCTGCGGACGGAGATGGATGTGGGTCAGTGTCATGAAGATGGCCGCCTGCGATAGAAGAGAGTCATACATGAGTACCTGCGGCGCGTAGCCTGGAAGGATCGCGCGTCAGTTGGCAATCAGTTGCGGAGCGGCGGCGGCTGTGTCTACTGCCGTTGTTCGCTCTCCGTCCAAGGTCCTTATAAGTATGCGCGATTGATATAACATTTGAGAACATTGATCAGCAAGCGGGCCGTTCACTACGACCATGACTTGTCATCCACTGCTCTCCGCTTCTAGCCCCACTGACCACGTCTCGAAGCGATCTAGGGTATCCTTCATCTCTTTCGTCTTCTCTCTTGCTGCGGCGATGGCGTCGCGCCCCACCACAAAGTGTAGCGGAGGATCCGGGAGGGACGCGAAGCGATAGAACACTCCCACTGAACGGCGAGTGTCCTTCCACTCGACGTTGAAACCCTCCGCGCGCATACGAGCAGTGGCAATGTTGGGATTACTGTAAGCCGGATGCGGCGCTGGCCACCACACCTTCTTCGCGCACTCGCTGTAAATCCACCCCGGTTCAATGATCGAGACCTGATAGAAATAAGAACAGACACAACGTCATTTGGTATGCTCGAACAACAGCAAAGAATACGTACTTTAATGTTCCAAGCCGGATCCAGCTCTAGAGCTAGAGACTCTGTCATCCCTTCGATCGCTATTGCCAAATATACAGCGTTCAACGTAGTTGTACACAAATATGAAGCACCACCCACCGGACTTCGACGCGCAGTAGATCGATAAGCCCGCAAAGCCAACGAGCCCCGCATACGAGCCCATCTGCCACAGTCTGCCGCCCGCTCCGCGTGGGTTCTCATCCCGGAAGAACCGGATGGCCTCTTTGGAGACGCGCAGAGTGCCCCATACGTTCGTGTCAAAGACGGCTCGCGACTCAGCTTCATCAATGACCTCTGCTTCCCCGATGTTGCTATATCCAGCGTTGTTTATGACAATATCGATGCGGCCAAACGCATGCTTCGCCCGGGAGAAAGCGGCAGTAACTTGCTGTTGATCCGTGATGTCGAGGGGGAGAACGAGGAGGCGAGACGCAGGATGCTGAGACACAAGATTGTCCAGCGTTGACGTCGTACGGGCGGTCGCTATAGCGATCTCCCCATTCTCCAAAATGTGTTCGACGAGAGCACGGCCCAGACCAGTAGATGTGCCAGTGACTGTAGCAGACTTGATCAACACAAGAGGCGAGAGGGGAAGAGCAAAGCGATAACAACTCACTGAACCAGACCCTAGGTGTCGCAGAATCCTGGGCAGCCATCGTTATCGTTGTCGATCTCGCAGTACTGTTGATTGCTGTAAAATTCGCCATGGAGCCGCCTTTTAACGTGCGGCATTTAGAATGCAGGCACGTAAGTGGGTCACCAGACTTACATAACGCTCTTGGTAACCAGCCTAGTCTTTCTCGAACTGGGCCCGATTCTCGAGGAACCGTACCACATAGACGCTGCTGAAGCTCTAAGTTTCGGTCCGATATCAGTCATGAGCCGTAGACGTGGCAGGATTCGCTCACCAGCAACGAAGCGCTAGACACCGTAATCGTCTAAGCTATACGGGGACGCATATAATTGAATGATCTTTCGCACGCTAGTCCGCCCTCGTATGAGAACACCACGAACTGCGGTCGAAGTCAAGTCCTTCTGACGCCGAAAAGAAGCGTCGAATCACGAAAACTATGATTCGGACAACCACCCCTCACGTTTGCATCTCGTGCAGGTGCCTATCATGGCCATCCACGATGGTCTGGAGGGTTTTTCAGGGCAAGACCTGGTGAGGGTCATCACCGATAACCACTGCAATACGTGTCCGTCAAAGTGGCCATCTGATTGTGTATGTTGAACCTGGACATGCAGCCATTAGCTTGCAAGTGCCGTTGAGCACGTACAATTTTCGGGGTAGGCCGGCGATCGTGCGTGCTACTTATTCCCGACGATGACGACAAAGCAAGTGTACTCACCACATGATGAACTTAAAGTTCAAAAAACGAATGTGACATACAGAAGCAGCCGAAATTGTAGAGTGATACATGCTGACGTTATCGCCAGCTGCCGTCCCGTCACTGAAGCATTGTCATTCCCACGCCGGTCGAGGTATGGATGTATACTGAAGGCGGCCGGAGCAGAGGAGTGCGAAAAAGTCAGATGGAGTAGTGCGGAGATTGAGTGCGAAAGGCCGAGGGTATGGAGACTTTGCGAGTGTGTATTCGATGCTTTAGATGGCGATGGGAGGAGTCAACCGTGCTGAGGAGTCTGCAGGCCGCCGGTCGGAGTTTGATAATCGGAATGCTGTTGAAGTAATAGTCATGATTGAAGTCCGCATACAAATGATTGTAGCCGTGAGAGTACTAACACCGCCACGGAATGCTGGTCCTGTGAGCCGCCGAGTCGTAGCCGCCCACGACTCCTACTCAGATCAATACCACCAGAACACCCCAAATGTCAAGATCTAAACGCCCTCACTCGGTTCTGTCATCAGGGACGATATACTCCTCCATCTGCCTCACTTTGCGCTCGATCCATGTTTACAGCCGTGCAGTACTTTCTGATAGTAGCCGCTGTTATCGGACCTGCTTGGTACTGGGTACTGCCAGCACGACGGGTGCCTACGATGCCTCAGTGACTCACATACATTATGAGAAGGAGTAAGTAAGTTTCAAATAGGTTTTCAAGGTTCATGACAAGCGGAGGCCAGAGATAGGCTGTGCGTTTGGGCACTTCATGCTAGCTGCGGAGAACTTTGAAAGAGCCGCCGCCGGCAGAAGCGTACCACCAATCGACCCCGGCAGCCTGCGTCGCGCCGTGTCAGGGTAGCACAATGTACGAAAGACTAGCAGGCTCATCATGTGGACCTTGTACTGTATGACACCGATGTTACCAGACGCACATATCAAGTAATGCAGCAGCCGTTTTGCCTCCATGATCAGCCGCCACACAACCAGGAGGACGGGATGCCAAGAGTTCACCAAAGTTCGTGGGTATAACGCTTCCTCGTTCCGTCGCTATTCCGCTTAACTATCTCGGTCCAAACAGTGTTTCCGGTGTCTAAGTCTGCTCACCGTTCTACCTTTGGCCCACCAATGTCGTCGAGTTTGTTCATAGACTAGACGCGGGCCCCTCTGAGCCAGTTGCGGATCTCCGTGCTAGGGCAATACTTCCTCGTCGGAATCCGCCCCGAATGAAGTCTCGCATGAGTATGGGAAGTGTCGAGGTACGTTCTTCCACGTGCCCTTATATTGGGGCTTCCGCGGCGCCCTACGTACGAGAGAGAAACGAACTAACCACCGTCTCGTTACGCCTCACCATTTCTTCGTACCCCGGTTCAGGCAACCAAGGACCGGCACGCTCCCTCTTTCCGTGACCTTTCTACGCCTGAGAGTCGGAATGCTGCCCCGATGATCAGTATAGCTACTATGTCTGGTTCATCCCACAGCTCCTCTGTCCGCGCTCCAGCCCGGTCGTCATCCTTCGGCGACAATGAATGGCGGTATAAGCGCAAGGTTCTTCTCAACACGTGGTTGTGCAACGTCGGTTTGAGGAGCGTCCTCAGTCACCGTGGGGCCAGAAGTGATGATGGAGATACGTCGGTGCGTCTCCTTATCGCTCCCTTCATGTGTCTGCAGGTGGTGAGAACTGTCGTTAGCGAGGGCATTGGGCGGAGTTGTTCATAGTGCAAGCTTCAATCGCAACAGTCCAAGCCGGAGGATGGCATCAGGACTCGCTTCCTCATGTACGCCTCGTCCTGGGGCCGTCGCTGTCTTTACCTCGGTGCCGAAGCCAGAGTGATGTCCCGTTTCGGAGAAACTTCTCTATTGAGCGGGTATCGGCCTCTCGGCTGTGGGGGCGCTCGGTGCCTTTCAGAAGGCAGTCAACAAACATTTTCCCAGGCTCTGGGCGGGCGGCCGTCGGACCTGACGTGCGTCGATGGGAATACTCATCCACCCTCGGCCACGCGCGGCGCTTAGAAACTGCCCCAGAAGTATCTTCAAACGCTGAGGATGCCGAGCAAGTACGCACAAATACTGCTCCTACCCGTCTCTTTCTCCTCATGAGTCTCCGCAAGTGCCGTACGATGTGAACGGTTTCCGTCGCAACGACAGCCAGGCACGCCTGCGCGTTCACTCACTCCTCCGGGCTCACCGAAGACAACGAAGAGGCCGAACGCACGCGAGAGCCACGAGGTGCACATGGGACAACCCGACGCTCCCGAGAATAGACTACTGCCACCGAGCTCGCAGATACGTACCCTTCGCCGACGATGGAGGGAATGTCGGTTCCATCCGGGCCAGCGCAGAGGAAAGCTCCTCTTCCGTAATCCTCACAGTAGCGGCCCCAACAATCATGGTGATGTAAGTGACTGCCGGTGATCCTCCAGCGTGATCTCCGAGCTGTTTCCCGCTAAATCTGATAGGTCGGCCTCGTGCAAGCAGACTGAATAAAGACCGCGAACCTTTCCCTCCGCGCTAGCTTTCACTCGCGGATTCCTTGGTATATCTCCCCGCAGCCCCGCTCAGACGCGGAGGTGCCACTCCCCGTTCCTCCGTTCATTACCCCGGATGGTTCTCCAGCTACCGCGTAGCAGAGGAAAGGTATGACTTCATATTGGCGTTCTATCGGAGACGCATGTCTAGGTCGTGATGAGCTGACATTCTTCGGTGCCGCGTCAGGTCTGAAGTCTATTCGCCAGCTAAATCTCAATCGTGCTTTTCAGAGCGTGTGTTCGACCCTGACACGCGCTTTAAATGTGTCTGGCGTCCCCGCATTGCATCGAGACCTCCCTCACGTTACGTTAGCGCGCTTTATTTTCTTGAGAGTATTCACACTCACGTCCAACAACAGATTTCAATACGATATTTCGGTGCCTATAATAGTCTATTGCTCCGCGATTATTCAAGGTGGCGTTTCAGTGCAATGATCTTTGTTGAGGTGGTCCTAACCGTCATTGTAGAGCCCGCAGCAAGATACCCACTGGCGACGCCGCGACATCCTGAGGTGCCTCGTCTTGAAACATTTGTGGAGCTTGACTGACATAGTACAGGACGTACCTCTGGATTCATGGCCTTGCCTCCCGATGCCTGTCGCCTGATCGTACAGTATGTGGCCGACTCCAGATCGACATTACTCTCGCTCTGTACGGTGTCGAGGCAATTCCAGACCGCCGCCGAAAGAGCATTATACAACACCTTGCAACTCTCCGGATACGGACGCATCTCCGACGTATGCGCGGTTCTTGCGCGCACCCCTCGTGTTGCCATGCTTGTCGTCGCCCTCACTCTGCACGGACAAAGTGACGATGATGTTGACGAAGAAGATGAAGATACGGAAGACGAGGGGGAAGAGGGAGAGCACAACGATGAGCCTTCTTTCGAGCTCTGGCAATCCCTTTGTTTTGCCCTCCGGCGCACAACGCGCCTTCGCTTCCTCAACTTGTACTTCCAGGATGGCGCGCAGACGGACAAGGCATGGATCTTACACGGCACGTCATTCCAGCTGCGGACTTTCCACTGCGATCTTGCGTGGGACGATTATCTCGCTGGCTTCCTCTCTACCCAAACTCGCCTCAGCGACCTGTTCTTGGCCGACTTCCGCGATGGCCCTTCCCCTCCCTCGCCGTCTCTTCCTTCACCCCCTGCCTCTCCTAGCACGCTTAGCCCTCCTATCCCAGCCTCGTTTCCTTCGCCTCTACCCGCGACGCATGGTCTACAGCTCACGAGCGCATCCTTCCTACCGAAGCTGTCCGTGCTTGAGTGCACGTTCTCCGAAGCGGCCGTCGCTCTCATTCCGGGTCGGCCTGTAACACGGCTCAAGACGTGCTTCACGCATTCGCAGCCCACGCAGAAGCGCGAAGAGCTCTCCGAGCTTATCGCCGCGCTCCGCCGGACGCGTCGCAGGCTCCGCGCGCTGGACATCGCCGACTCGACATACACGCCCGCCTTCGCTTTAGAGCTGCTGGGGGCGCTGGTCGCAGACGGGACGCTCTGCTCAGACCTGCGCTACGTCGGCACCCTCGTTTTGCCCGTCGACGGCCGTCAGGTAGGTCAGGTTCGTCTTCTATCGCGATCGATGACGACTGATGTGGGTCGGTAGCGTTTAGAGTTCTACGGGCTCCTCATGCGGCTACCTCAGCTCCGCTGCCTCGAGGTCGACGTGAGCGACTGGGATCCGGCACCGATACACGTTGCGGCCCTGAGGGCGTTGGCGTGCGAGCTTCGGCTCTACTGCCCTTCGGTTGTGACGGTCATATTCGTCTACGACTTCGAGCGGTACCTGGTGCGCGTAGTGGAAAGGGGCATGGTCATGTACGACGAAGACGCCGCGACAGAGAATCTGTGGCGCGAAGTCTGATTGGTCTTCCACGAATTCCTCAATGACAGAACGACTCCAAAAATCCCCCCGTTATGTTTTACAATTCGTCATTCCACCGCTCTCCCTACCAACGATAATTCGCTGTATCTGTAGCACTTCTATCTCTGTATCTTTCTTGACTCTGAGCTCCTGTTACCCCGTGTTCCTCGGTACACAAGATACATTACGATGCTCATCGTCCCTTCCTCTCCTTTACATACCCCGAACTGAACGTCCCAAGTCCCTCAATACCGTTCCTTACTTCGCTGCTCGTACTCTCCTTTCATACATCATACGGTCGCAATAATGCAGTCCACAACAGCGCAGCGTTTCTCCTGCACAACCACCCGGACTGCCTCCTCCAAGATAGCCGGAAGCTCGTCCGCCCTCGTGACGCGTTTGCCCCACGCGCCACCCGCAGCGACGGCAACCTGGGCGTAGTCGGGCATCTCGGGCCCGAAGCCCACCGAGAGCTCTTGCATCGTTGCCTTGCTTCCGTGACCCTCGGGATAGACACCGAGCATCGACAGCCTGGGAGACTGCCCGCGATAAGTTTCAGCACAGCGCTTTCGGCATGCAGCGGCTACAGTTCAGGGTCGCGCCAGGCACTCACCATCCAGCCGCCGTTGTTGAGAATGACGGTGAGAAACGGCTGCAGGCACCGCGCCCCATACCCAGTACGTCAGTCAGCACGCGTCGCTCCTCGCGCGAAGTAAGAAGGGGGGGAGAGGCGGGGAGAGAGGAAGAGTCGAGACCGACCGTCTTCTGCCGCTTCGCGAGCCAGTATGCCGTCGCAGGCACCCCGAAGAGGAACGTCCCGTCCCCAACGATGGCCGCGACAAGCTCCAGTTCCCTCCCTGCAACCTCCCCGCCGAGCACCGCGCCCACCGCAGCCCCCAGCGCGTACCCGAGCCCCGACGCGCCCGAGCCGACCATGCTCCCCGCGCGCTCGGGCCGGAGGTGTGCCCACGCGAGCGGGAGGTTGCTCGTCGCTTCGTTGATCCAGAGCACGCGCTCGCCCTTGCTCGGGGTCTGCGCCGCGACCGCCGCGTGGAGGGAGGCGAGCGTGAACGGCACAGTCGGTGTTGACCCGTCTGGCGCGAGCGAGCGTACGCCCTCTGCGGCCGCGAGGCCGTCGACCCACCGCGCGCGCCACGTGCGTAAGCGCTCTTCACGCGCGGGGACGGCTGCAGCTGCGGCGGTGCGGAAGGCGGGGGCGTCGAGGGCACGGACGAGCTGCGCGAGCGCGGTGGCGGAGTCGGCGCGGCAGAGTATGTCGGCGTCGACGTGGGACCAACCGAGTGTGGTCTTCAGAGGGTCAGAGTCGATGACGAAGACGCGCGCGTCCGCACGCGGCCGGTTTCCGTGCACGTCGATCCAGGGGATGTCGACATCGATGAGGAGCAGGACGTCAGCGTGCTCGAGGAGGTCGTTCTTGCCTCCAAAGGAGAGCCCAAGGTAGTGCGGGTGCGTCCACGGGATGCAGACCGCGGAGGGAACAGAAGTGTACACTCCAATCGCGAGGAGCGACGAGAGCTCGGCGAGGAGTGGGACGGCCGCGGGGTTACGCCCCGTATTGGCGGTGATGATGAGCGGGAACTGCGCGGTGAGCAGCGCGTCGACGATCGCAGAGAGCGCTAGCGGTGGGGTGGTCACCAGTCAGCCTCGGTGCCTGTGCGGAGCGCGAGAATCCAACGGATCTAGCTACCTGCGTCGGGGAGCGCGCCGGCATGTGCCGACGGCCATTTCGTCACGTCGAGTTTCTCTTCGAACAGGGCCGGCTCGATTTCTTCTTCGGTCGTCTCACGCCGCGCCCAGAGATACACTGGACCTTTCGGCTCGCTCGTCGCGCTGATCGTCGGTAGTTCAGCATCCTCGAGCACGCGAGCGAAGGTTCCCACTTGTTCAGCAGTGGGAACGCGGAAGAGGAACGGCACTCACATCTGCAGTGCACGCATCACCATCTGGCCCGCGTTCTTCGCGCTCTGGATCTCTGTCGTATAGCGCATATATTGCCGGACGATTGACGGCTGGTCCGGGACATCTGCGGTAGGTTGAGCTCACAGTCGCGGCAGGAGCAATACAGTGGTGCGGCATGCTGACCTTGCAGCCACATCGGCCATTCGTTCTTGGTCCCTTTGATCCGCTTGTCCGACGACTGGGGCGCCGCGCCTGCGAAAATGAAGACCGGGGTGTGCCCTCGGTCGACGTTGTGTACTGCGCTGGCTAATCCCTGGTCCACGGGGTTCAGCACGTGTCACTCATGACGGAGGAGGCCCCCTTCCCCCGCGCTGATCTCGCACCGCGGACAAAAGCGTGAGGCTTCTCAGATCTCAGCCCCAGCACCGGTGTCTAAACGGCAGAGGCCCATGGCCCCCGAGGCCCCAACGCGATCTAACCGTCCCGCGAAGAGATGCGAGATACTCAGATGCTAGATGTGGAGGCGGCCCCCGGCGGACGGGGCCCACCCCGGCGTGAGAAGCGCAGCGGAATCGCCTGCGGAACTAGCAATGACATAGGGAGAAGGCGGACGGGGATGGCTCACCTGCGTGCCGACGTCGACGTGGACGATCACCGCGGCCGGCCGCCCGGTGGCCTGCGCGTACCCCTGCGCGGCGCTGAGCGCGACGAACTCGTGCGGGCACATGATGATCTCGAGGAAAGTCTTTCCGTGCGCGCGGCGCTCGCGCTCGAGCTCCTCGAGGAACGCGGGGTGGTCGTTGCCCCAGTTCACGAACGCGTGTGTGACGCCCGCGTCGGCGAGGGTTCGGAAGATCACGGAGGCCGCCGTGTACATGGTTCTGGGTGGTTGCCTGCGTTTGCTTGCGTGTCTGGCTTGGTCTATGCGACGGACAGAGATGCGGGGTCCGAGGTGGCGATGGGAGACGATAGCCCTATTATCATTGGAATTGCGCGCACGAGAGCGAGTCCCATGAGAAATCGTTGGAGGTCATGTGAATGAGTAACAGCTAAAGTCCGTTGGTGGCTTCCTTGGTTCTGGTTCGCCACAAATGCTTTATAAAAGTCAGATACAGCATACGTTGCGATGATCGCTCACAGCTTCCCCACCAAAACGACGTACGAAGCTGGCCGTTACATGATCTGCGGAGGAAGGTCAATCCTAAAATCGGCGGGGAAGGCGCTACAAATTGACATTCCTCACGGACCGCCGACGAAGCTGGGACCGGGCCGCAAGATAGCAACAGCTGTAGCTTAATCAGCAACCAATTCGAGAACGCCTAAAAGAAGAGACTGACACGTGTTGCGGCGACAGGCCGAATTGCTGCACGCATGTTTTATTTGTCGACACAGCTTAGAGAGCGAGCGTGAATAGTTAGTCAATCGGTTGATAAGCATATGGGCGGTCCTGCAAGCCCATATACAAGATATCTACAAATAGATACACTTCGTTCATATCCTGTACAAAATATACAACATCGAGCAGCAGCAGAGCAAAGACAGAGCAAATAACAAAGCAAAGCGACCTCACCAACTAACTTCCCCCTTCCTTCCTCCCAATCTCTATCTGAACCACGCTCCAAGCCAGCTCCGCCGCTTCAGCGCGCTCACGTCTTCCTCGCCAGGAAGTCGCAGTCTACACTGTGTCCCCGCTCCTGCGCGTACGCCGACGACAATCGGGGCTGCGCCCGTCTCTTCAGGCGGGGAAACGTCCGTGCTCGCGTTAGTATCTGCGCTGGTGCTGCTAGAAGCGGCCGAAGAGGCAGCAGACGAAGTCTCTTGAGACGCAGACGCGTGCGTCGGCGAAGGAGATGACGCAGGAGTGTGGGATGTCGACGTTGGCGCCGTTGAAGGGCTGGAGCTGGAGCTGGCCTCCTCGCGCGTCTGGACGTCGACGCTATAGTTGGTGATGACGAGATCCGCAGAACCAGTGAAGGGCTCGGTGCCGCTCTGTAGCTGTTGTAGGAATTGAGTCTTCGCGACGCCCTGCTCCGATATCAGGTACTCTGTTCCCGTCGCGCGTTAATGGAGGGCGCGAGCGAGAGTGGTGGGGACTCAGAGACGACGCACGGAAGAAGTCGTTGAGGTCCGCCTGGAAGTCTGTGATGTCTCCTTCGGCGGTGATGAACGAGAAGACGTCCCAATTGGAGTTTGGGCCGTGCTTCAAGTTGAAGGTGTGCCCACCGAGCTTGAGGTTCGTGGCGACAGTGTTACCGATGCCGCCGACACTGCGAATGCCGGGATAGAGGTGGATATATGCGTCCGACCACGTTGTGAGGTGACGTACCCGCCGCGATCAGATAACCAGATCATACTGAGTGGCTAGGGGTCGGTATATGCGCAAGGAACGACATGGTAAAGACACGTACATCTCATAGGAAGATGCCGCCGAAGCTTCAGCCCCGGACTGGGGCACGCCTGTCCATATGTCGTAGCTGCATGCGAAAAACTCGAATTCGAGCGGTATCCGGCCAAAAGGAGAGCATATACTCACGAGACGTCAGCCCTCAAGTCACCCGAAGCCGACTGGTAATTCCATTGCCAACTGGTGGGGGCAGATACGATGTCTTGAAGCTAACAACACTGTCAGGACGCAGTGTCAAGGGGGAGGCTCGAAAATGGTTCGCACTTGCATGCCCTTTGCCGTGTTATGCCCAACATTTGGATCTTTCCCGCACCTCATGAACGACAGATTCGACGGGGCCGGATCGAGTTACTCACAGCTCTTGACGTTGTCCGGATTGTTTGCCCAGGTATATTTCGTCTCCCAAGACACAGAATTCCCGGACGCAGACTTGAGCGACGTCGTTTGCGAACCCACTCCGGTGTCTGCCACACGCCATGGGCAGGTTTGACCGGCAGAATGCGACAGGCTAAACGGGAACACGTACCTGCGCCCCACAGATTCGAACATAGTGTGTACGCCCCCGCTCCAGTGCAGTCGTTCGGTCCTGTTAGCGTCTGCCCCACTGCGTCGTGCGCCTGCGCGAGCGCAAGGACGAGGAGTGCAAGCTCGCTCGGAACAGCCCGCCTCATAAGTTACAGGGAACGGAAGGGGGAAAATCGCGTATTGGCTCCTAAATCCGAAGTGCAGGGGCGTCGAGGAGGACGGGAGAAGTGTGGAGAAGGGACCGCGAGCAGGCTGCGTGGCACGGCGGTATAGGCCGAAGCGGCTGGGAGCTTCGAGGCGGCACGAGGCAACGTGGATGTTTAGCTGGATGGTGAGAGCTTCAGAACTCGGAGGACGGGACGCACATGTGTGTACCGCGTGAAACCACTAGTCGGCAAGCAAAATTTCCCCGGCCGCGTGTTGGAGGTGCTTGTCGCGCCCCATCAACGTCTTCCCGAATGTCGTCGGAGGACGTCAATGAGGTCGCGGGTGCCATTGCTAGACATCATAGGCAGTAGGCAAGACGCAAAAAACATCTCCGAGTTGCATCGTGTACATTTGTTGGTGTTATGCTTGGTGAAGGCGAGGACGTATCGAATGTGGAGGAGATGACGGAGAGTACTTCGCGGAGAGAGGCGGAGAGTGCCAGGCTCCTAAACCCGAGAAGTGGTCGACCCAAACTGCTATATAAGGGGCGACGTAGCGCTTCAACGGCCATCACCTCCGCGTCCTCCGGACCATCCGGGCCGCATGGTCTCCGAGTCACGTCAAGCGACCGCACCCTCCAGACCATCCCCTGGCACCCACAGCGGCGCTGCTCGGACCGAAGGACAATGTATATGTGTCGGGCGGAGAGTAGTTGAGTAACCTCAGTCTGGCTATGAAGGGTCTTTCAAACTAAATCCATCCAAGGTAGGCGGCCAAATCCTACGCTGATTCACCGGCGAAGCCTCTTGAATCTCGTCCTCGGCCCCATAGGTATCATTCATTTGCATAGGTAGAGGTATAGTAATTGCACTATTACGTTTCCCTTGCACTATCTACTGACACCACGCGACTTTCTGTGGGAATCGGCTGTGGCAAGGCCACCATGCTTTGGGGTAGCGGCCCATCCCTTGTGCGCCAGGGCAGCCTAGTTAGAAAGCTAACCGAATTTAGAAGTTGCTGCACACCATAACCGACGCCTCTACGCGTATTGTTTTGGACACCGCATTTCCCAGAACATGACTGCAAAGCGGCTGCAAGCCGGGCGTAGAGCGGCCCAGGAGCGGCGTCAAGCTGCCGCGGGCCTTCATCGTCGTAATCGTGAACAAGTTGGCGGAGATTGATGGTATGCCGTCTGGCACATGCCCGTGGCTTGGAGTTCGTCGATTGCCCGATGTGACCGGTGAGAACTTAAGATGTCGCCACTCTCACACGACGCTTCGGATGGGCGATTTCGTGCGCGAGGACACGCGTCTCGCCTACTAATGGTTGATGAGTCACGGTCTATGGGAGCCCACGTCGGGATGCTTCTCTTCCCTAGTCTCCTCGCGGTTGTGATCCCGCCAACTTTCAACTGAAGTTTATCCCAGCACGCAGAGGGCATCTTCAAGTGTCCGCCCAAGGTTACCAAATGTCGAGGCTGCGACAATACACCTTTAGAATTCGTACTCACCCTGAATCAGCCCGTGAGATGATATTTGTACGTTGATGCGCTACTCAAGGACCAGAAATTGTGAATCCGTTTTTGTCTGGAGACGGAGAGCCGGAGGAAACGTGTCGGCCACACCGAACCGAAGGCTCCGGCGATAATTAGTGCCCGTTCATAACTCGAAGACCCTTAGTGCGTCGTGACATAGGTGGGTCGCTCAACGTAATTACTCCTCCCATTCAGGGGCTATGGATGCCGGCATACAAAATACTGGAATCCGGACAAAGCACGACATACGTGTTGCCAGCGGGTATATAGCGTCATTCTGTAGTGAGCTATGACCATAGCGAGTTCTTCCTCCCAACTTGCCCTCCACACCACTCTCTGAATTGCCACATTGGCGGACAGGCTCCTATCTCTCCGTCTTTCGAGGTACTTGACGCCCCGGAGACACTCTCCCTCATAAATTATCGTTATGTACCGGCCATCAAGTCATTCCCCTCTTCCGTCTTCTTCGCAGGCTTCGCTGCGCACCCATTCCGAGTCGGACGTGCCCACGGTATCGATTGACACAGTAAGGCCAACATTCGATGACATCCGTCCGATGTATCCGCAAGCCCGGGATACATACACAGGAGGATTGCCGGGATTAGTAGCAGAGGTGCGTGGCTTTAGACCCCAATATTCCGGTAACTCTTCATGTCTTCTGGTCGTCGTACAGGATCACTGGGCGGGCGAGCAAGGGCTTAAACTGTCCCTGGAGGATGGTTCTTCTTATCCTTTCCTTGGCCGCGTGGACAGAAATACTCGGCGAACATCTATTCCCGCTTTAGGGAATGCCTCCAGCGTTCCACCGTCCGCCAGGCTGTGGACACACAAGACTACTTTTAATCAACTTCTCCCCCACCAGAGATATCCTGCTGCAATAATCACCCCCGCCAATCATTCCTCGGGTAAGGACCTGTACAGTGCGGCAAATCCCTTCGTCGATCGAGGCGTCGGACCGTATAGCGTGCTATATGATCCCGGAACGCCCACTCGGGGAAACGCCTCCCCAGAATCCACACGCGCCCGTCCTACACCCTACCGGCGAAAAGTTTCCCGGAAGCTCCAAACTAGCTTGAATGGCAGGTCCGCAGAGAATGACTCTGGTACATTGCTGGTCGACGCCGTGAGTCCGCTCAAAGGACCCCGAGTCTTGGAACCTGGGGTGAGCCTCCTCGCGTCCATAACACCATTTCCCCGTTCCACTTGTTGATTACGACCCTCTCCATTGGGACATGGCAGGAGTTGATTCAGAAACATTACAAGGGAGGTATAGCCTTACATCGGGCCGGCGGTCTGAGTGTCTCAGAAGCTGCCAGTGTGGTCTTCTACGATAACTCCCCGGTACTCCAGGACCTGCTCCAGGAAATACTGCACGACGTACCGGATCATACGGCGCGCGCGTTCCCGGAGTCTGAGTTTGCGCAGAAGGTTGCTTTCGTTTTCCAGGTAGGCTTTCTTTACTATTTCATCACTGTTTCTTTTGCTATAGTGCTGATGTCTCGTGCGCCGGGTTTTCCTCCGGCCTAGTTCGACGGAGATTACCCCGTATATAAGCGCCAAGTCAACGTTCTGTGTGTTAGGGATAAACAGATGCGACAGCCGGACAAGGGGAAGATGGCTATTCTCGCTGCACGCGAGATGGGGAGATGCATCGTGAGTCTACGTCCTAAACGTTTTTTGACCATATGTGAATATACTAATGTGTGATCCAGAAGCGCATGGAGAAACACGCGAAGGCATTCCCTTTCACGCTCGACCAATTGGTTCTCCGTTACATCGTCCGTGTGTCGCAGGGAAGCGTGCAGGCACACGTCGCCCTCAGGTCGTAGAAACGGTAGGATGTAGACACCTCACAGGCGACAGGTTCGCTATTTGAGGCTCTCTATGCGTAACGCTATGTAAGCGGTATTTATCGGACCCAACAGCTCGTAAATGCTTTTCCCCTACACTGTAAAAAACACGTACTGTCCTTCCCTATCATATCCTTCCTGCACGGAACCTAGCAAATTGTCCGTGAATGATCGCACGAAGCGAAAAGCAATGGGTGCATAGATTTCGATTTATCTCGTGCACCAACAGGCCCATACTTATTAGTGGCAAAGAAGAGGAATGTCTTCGACGTCGAGACTTGCTGTACCGTCAGTGCTGTGCCTCCGTCATCCTGGTGCGTGACCAAAGCGGAGCGGAAGTTAACGGAGACAAACGTGTCGTCGGTTGCGAGTTCCTTGCACAGCATTGAAGCTCGTAAAATGGAGCGCCTTCGCCAAATCCACCGGGACTCGAAGCGCACGATTCTTTACCGTCCGAAAACAGGTCACAGGCCGCTTCCCGGCCGCCCCCAGAATAGTGGAGCCACGGAGACGGAGACCCGCTACCGGGAAAGGCCGACACCGAGCCCACCGCCCACCTCCCACCTCACACCAGGGGATCAATCTGGAATTTCTGTGAGTTCACGTTGTACCGCGTAGATCACCACGTCGCATAGCTATTTCTTCCACGATGCATTCATTGGTAGGGACTCATATTTGTGCGGCACGGCCTATGACGCTTTCGTTTGGTCGAATGAGGGGAGGGTCGACATCTACTTATTCGATGAGAAAAATCAAAGCCTGAGGGTCGATGAAGGAAGAGATGGAGACGGCATGTACAGATATGGATGCAGAGATCAATACGCCGAAGGGATAGTGGCGTGACGCCTCTTTAGGGAGAACATGGGAGATAGTAGAGTGCTCCGGCCAGAGAGTGATACGGCGAAGGCCTCCACGCACGTGTACCTAATCTCTAGGAATGTACAAGCGCGGGGAGGTGTAATCCAGCGTAGAATGACGTACCAACGGCAGAAGCGAATTAGTCATCAGCGAGGATGTACAAGAGTGTCGCGTGCAAGACACCGCGCACACGCGCACGCAGTGGCACTTTCTTTCCGTGTCACCGTGGGGCTCGAAACCTGGTTTGCGTGCGTCAACCGTGAGCTTGGATGATACAACGCAAAAGCACACGCGCACCTGATGGAACGTCTGGAGCGTTTGACCGTGAAGACGAAGCCTTAGCCGCTCTCCTCCACTCTCCTCTCCTTTTTCATCGAGCAAGACCTCTGGCCCGACTGGTCTGGGACCGAGATATGGAAGTCTGTCCTGGTCGTTGTGGACGGAGAAAGACATGGGCACGAAAGCGCCGGTAGAGACGCCCCGGGCCCTTACGGTCATCCAGTGTTCGAGCGCTCATTACCATTCCCTCAGCTTCTGAGATGCACAAAGTCTCAACGTTGATGTACGCAAAAGCGACAGCGTTCGAGCACACGTTTGTTACCTATGTAGGCCGGGTTGAACTCGATCTTCGCTGCTCAGTCAGCCACTTTCGCGAGACGAGTCGGGTCTCGACGACGCGCGACGTCTGCCAGTCGTCAAGTTGTGATCAGTACAGCCGGCTGCCTAACTTAGAAGCGAACTTTCAACGCCCGCAATTTACATCCTTATCACCTTCTCCCATGTCTTCCAATCAGTTCGAGCTCCCCTTCGAGCACCACCCAGACCTATACTTGCCAGCCGGCGACGTTGTCCTCGCTGCTCGCACGTCCCCAAGCACCGACGACCTCCCTTCCACCCGTGGAGAAGACGTCACGCCCAAGTATTGGCTGTTCCGCGTCCACAAGTTTCTACTCAGCCACCATTCAGCCACGTTTGCGAACCTCTTCGCGGACGCGAGCGCATCGGCGGGGGATGTGTACGATGGAGTGCCCCTTGTGCGGATGGAGGGAGACCGCGCGCAGGACCTCGCCCTGCTTTTGACTTATATGTATTACCCAGCGTACGTCTTTCGTTCTTTCTCGCGTACGTTTTGCTCACATCGTTTTAACGCGATAGAAAACTCGACCTCAAGCGTTTTGACCCTAACAAGCCAGTTGTTTTCAGCGGGGTCATCCGCCTAGCAGACAAGTACCTCATTGATTTGATACGGGGGTATCTCGTCAAGCAAGTTGTTTCCGACTGGCCCAAGTCCCTCCAGGAGTGGGACGTTTGGATAGTAGAAATCCAGCAGGTCTCCGATCACGCGCTCCAGGAGGACCGTCGTACAAAGGCTCGCTTCCACATCCCGGAGCCAGTGACAGCCATCAACTTCGCGCGCGAGTTCGGGTGTCCAGAAATCCTCCCAGCTGCATTTTATCGGCTTGCGACCATAGATCCTTCTGATAACGACTGGGAGTGTATGTGGGGACAGTCCATGCCAGTCGCCAAGTGGTCGCTCCACCGCAACGTGGAGTGGCGTCTTTACGCCCAGTGGATATCGTCGCGGGACGGATCTACTCCCACTGCAGAACGCATTATGCCCCGCGAATGCCTCCCCGAGCACCTCGTCGACGAGCATGCAGATGCCGTCTACGAGATGAACGAGGGTGATATAGAGTTCCTCAACAACTACTTCTATGAAACCCCGCCGTGCTATCAGTACATTTCGCGGGCCCTCGAGTTGTCTGCACCGGGCTCAAGCATCCATGATCCTCTCTTGAAGCTGTCCAAGTTGATCTCTTTCATTGAGCGGAGCCCACTGCCCAAGAAGGCCTTCCCGGCTGGCCTTTGCTCCGGATGTCAGCATAGCGTCCCATATGAGAATATTCCGAAGGAGAGGAAGAGGATTTGGAATGCGCTAAAGGAGCGCACCGTTTCGTAGGATGTAATATTTCGATTTGGCGGGAATCTTATGGCTTGGGATATGTCGGTGTGTAAGGCGATATGGTTTCACGTCTTCGGGCAGATACACGGGCGGTCCCTAGACTAGCTCTTCGCTTGGCGATGTAGATACTCTGGAGGGTTTGTGGGAGCGAGAATCAAGACGGAAATACAGATGCATAGACGAGACTAGGGACCAACGAGAGAATATCAACATCCTACTCCTCCGAACCAAGCACCTTCTTCATCCGGACGTACTCAATGTCACCCTTGAAAAACGTCTCCCCGAACCTCCCCATCCCCCGCCGCTCGTACCACCCCGCTGCGCTCAACCGCGCATCGCACCAAATAGTCCCGCACCCCATCTCGTCGCGCGCTGCCTTGAATGCGTGCTTGAGGAGCGTGGACCCGATACCTCTTCCCTGGTGCGCGGGGTCGCACGCGAACTTGCGGAAGCGCGCCACATCGCCCGTGACCGCGTCACTCTCGGCTGGCGCGGAGGCGGAGGGGAGAGGGTCGACGAATACGGAGATAACGGCGACGGGTGTGGATGCGGACGCGAGGAGGAATGCGCCGTAGTGGTGACCGGACGAATCTTCAGGGAGGAGGACTTGCGAGACGGGGTGATCAGGCCAAAGGACGGCGTGGCGGAGCGGTACGGTGTCTTCCGCGTTGATGCGGCGTATCTCTTGAGAGGTGTAGGTACAAAGAAAGGAAGGGTAGGGAGAAGGAGACACACCTATGACCACAGACATCGGTGTTTGCGGGCAAGAATATCGCGCGCGCGACGCGCTCTCTCCGTCGGTCGCGACCCGGGCCTTGAAAGCCGCTATGCGTCCTTCGTGAAGTTGATACGATGCGCATACACAGGACAGCGATGTCAGGAGCCGGACATGAAGCTAGCGGAGAAAGGTACGTGGTGGTTGTAGAGAGAGAAAGGTAAATGAGTTGGTTTGCGGGCGTTTGAAGGGGATGACGGCGCGCATCTCCATCCTCGCCTATACGCGCGCTCTTCTTCAATCTCAACCATCGCCACGCTCTTCGCTCTTCGAGAACACAGTCGTAGTGGTCTGCCGCGTGCAACATCTGAGATGAGTAAAGGGCGTACACGGCCAGGCCATAGCGTGCAGAGCTTGAGCCCCCCCTGTTTGAGATCGCTCCTTTTGCTGAGTCATCCCTTTCAACTCACAAGCCCGCCTAATATTTTCAGCTCAGATCTCTTTAGTGGCACTTCGTAGCCAAATGTCTCTTTTCTTTGTCAACATCCACCATGTCTTTTGAGTTCGACCTCCCTACAGAACGCCACCCAAATCTGTACCTGCCGCCCGGCGATGTTGTCCTCGTCGCCCGGACGTCTCCTAACAAAGACGACCTCCGCTCGGAGGGGCAAGACGATGCCGCGTCCAAGTATTGGCTCTTCCGCGTCCACAAGTTCATGCTCAGCCATCACTCTGTCGCGTTCGCGAACCTATTCGCTGACGCGAACGCCGCGTCGGGGGACATATACGATGGCGTGCCTCTCGTGCGGATGGAAGGAGACCGCGCGCAGGACCTCGCCCTTCTCCTGACATATCTTTACGACCCGACGTGCGTCTTCAGTCTTTTTTGTCGGAGAAAGCTTTCTTATGGGCACTCATACTACAGCGAGCTCGCAAACCTCAAACGCTTCGACGCTAGCAAGCCGGTTATTTTGGGTGGAGTTATCCGTCTCGCAGACAAGTACCTGATCGAGAACCTCCGGAGGCACCTCATCCAACGAGTCGTCTTCGACTGGCCTCAAACGCTTCAGGACTGGGACGCTTGGACGACAGAGATATCCCATGTGTGCGAGCACATAGTGGGAGATAGTTCTGAGGTGAAGATGCGGGACGTTCGCGACCACATCCCCGAGCCGGTGACCGCCATCAACTTCGCGCGCGAGTTTGGGTGCCCAGAGATTCTTCCTGCCGCGTTTTACCGCCTGGCCACCATCGACGTTGACAAGGAAGATTGGGAGCATGAGAATATCTCACGCTTTGAGACGGCGGCGAAATGGTCCCTTCTCAGCAAAGCCGACTGGCGGTTGTACGCCCGATGGACGTCGTCGCAGCATGGATCGCCTCCTACTCCGGAACGTGTGATCACGTCTCGCGAGTGCCTCCCGCCATTCGTTGCCGACCCCGAGGTACCGCTGCACATGGACGATCCGGACAAAATCGAGGACTATATCCACCTCACGACGCCATGTTACCAGTATATCGCGCGGGTTCTCGAGCTGTCCGCGCCGGATGAGTCAGGCATTCACGATCCGCTCTCGACGCTGTCCAGAACAATCCTGTTTCTACATCAATCCAAGCTGCCAAAGCAGTCCTACCCGGAAGGCCTTTGCTCCAAGTGCCGACGTGATATCGCGGATCATGGAATCCCGAGGGTCAGGGCGGATATTTGGGCTGCGTTGCAGAGGCACTTCCGTTCTTGAGGTTTGACATCGAATGAAGGGGTTCACTTACTGTACGTCCCGCATGCCTGTTAGCATAGATATAAATGGGAAAGGTTCCCTCTTCCTGAGTCTAGTTGTCCTCTTCGACGATCCGTGCTTGTATAACTGAATATGTGATTCCTTGCCGCCTTGCCGGTGTATACGCGATTATCTGTGTCTTATTACAATCTTCCATATCTCTTTGAGAGTCAAGTAACGGACCAGAACAGCAAAGCGAAGTGTTGTAGCGAAGAAAAGGAAACAAACGTCGATGAGGCGGACAAGCGAAAGCGGCCCGCCACAGCGCCGGCAGGCCATGCACATGAGGCGCTTGTCTCCTCCCACCACGCTCGCCACGGCCACCACGCTCTTGCCCACACGCCCCAACTCCGTTGTATAAAGCCCTGCTGTCTCTTGCTTTCCGTCTGTTGTATCATCGCCCCCATCTACGCCTCTCACTTGTATCTATATCGTCACGCCATCCACGATCAACCAACCACACACCGCTGAGGAGGAGAGATGTCGAACGCACGGCTCCGTCGAGTGAACAAGGAGATTGCTGGTGCGTCTGCTGCTTGCTCGGTGGCAGATCGTGTCTCTGAGTGCTGTGGTTAGATTGCAAGAATGACAAGGCGTCGCGAATAACGATCGAGCTGGTTGACAACAGCCCGTTCCATCTCATCGGTGCCTTCGATGGCCCCGAGGACACCCCGTACCAGGGTGGTCGGTTCGAAGTGGTACGTCCTCCTCATACCCCTCTATTTGGGTGCATTCTTGCATGCAATAGGGCTGGAATCGCGGCGTATGTGAGGGTTGGTTGGAGTGTGTCTCCAATGATCATTCCCGGACGGGCTCACTGCGCAACTTTCTCTGTGGTCATTGCTCCTTTGCTTTTGGGCGTGTTCTACATGTTACATTCATACCGGCGCTCGAAAATCGCTACGGCTTGTGGAATGTTTCAGCTTCTATGTCCTTTCTCTCCCATGCACATTTGTTCTGTGATTTTCCGACCCGCTAAAACGTCTCTTGCACAGGACATCACTATCCCGGACAACTACCCCTTCCAGCCCGTCAAGA
Source organism: Grammothele lineata (assembly GCA_002150815.3). Classification (NCBI taxonomy): domain Eukaryota; kingdom Fungi; phylum Basidiomycota; class Agaricomycetes; order Polyporales; family Polyporaceae; genus Grammothele; species Grammothele lineata. Next base: position 361,728 of record NDFF03000002.1, read on the forward strand.
TGAAGTTCATCACGAAGGTCTACCACCCCAACGTCTCCTCCGCCTCAGGCGCGATCTGCCTCGATATCCTCAAAGACGCCTGGTCGCCCGTGCTCACGCTCAAATCGACGCTCATCTCCCTCCAATCCCTCCTCTGCTCCCCCGAGCCGCGCGACCCGCAAGACGCGGAGGTCGCGAAGCACTACATGACGTCCAAGAGCTCGTTCGAGGACACCGCGCGCTATTGGACGATGATCTACGCTGGGGGGCCGGGCAAGGAGGGCGCGGGGGCGGTCAAGGACGCGGGGAAGGAAGGGCCGCGGGACGAGATCGCGATGGCGGGGTTGGACAGGGCACATGTGGCCCAGTTCGAGGCGCTGGGCTTCGAGAAGGCGAAAGTGGTGCGTCGCGCTTGAGCTTGCCTGTGCGCGCGCGCGTTCTGTCGTGCTGACCGCCGCTCACGTTGCAGATTGATGTGCTGAGGAGAATGAACTACCGCGGGGCGAACGTAGCGAATATCAACGATGACCGGGTAGTTGAGGAGCTGCTGAAGTGATCGCGCTATATATGTTGTCTGTCTGTTTGACCCATGGCAGTGTGAACTGAAGTTTCCCCAGGTAAAGTTGGTTCCCTTCTCTGTTCATCGACGCATGTGGTTGTTAGGCGGTAAGGCGGACCGGTTCGTTCCCTGACCTCTCGCGCTTCGCCCGCACTACTGTCTATTCTCGTTACAGGCCACGAGACGCAACTTCGCACGACCAGAAGCTACTGCTCTCACGTCATATGACCCCGGCGACGTCTGGAAGCCGCAAGACTCATGGGATACCCGCCTGATACCGACAGGACGACTTGGTAATCTCACCTCTCCTTCTGCTCCCCCTCGACATCTAATCGCATAGCTCGGATACTCACCACAGCCCAATCAGCTACGGGACCGCATCTCGACGTCCTCGATCACTTCGAGCCACCATTAGCCACCACAGCCGCTGAGATGTACACCGCCGCATCCGTGTTCTTCAAGACGCTCGCCGACGCCGGCATCACGCACGCCTTCGTCAACTGGGGCAGCGACCACTCCGCCCTCCTCGAGGACCTCCACCGGCAGCGCGTCGAGGGCGGGGGCAGGACGCTTGTTGAGATCGTCACCTGCCCGAGCGAGTATGTCGCGCTCAGCGCCGCGATTGGCTACGCGCATGTCACGGGGAAGCCTGCTGCTGTGATTGTGCACGTTGACGTGGGTACACAGGTGAGTATGCCTCGTTCATAAGTGTGGAGGACGCAAGACGCAGGATGCTGAAGGCAGAGGGGCGGCGGGTGGGAAGAGTCTGGCTGGAGCGGTACACAACGCGGACAGGGGTCAGATCCCGGTCCTCATCTTCTCGGGCGCGGCACCGTTCTCTGCGAATGGGGAGTTGCGCGGGTCGAAGAACGAGTACATCATGTGGCTGCAAGGTGCGTCTTTCTCCCTTCCATGTGAGAGCAGTGTCGTGAACGTACCTTTGGCGCAGACGTCCCCGACCAATCCATGATCGTACGTCAATATATGCGCTACACGGCCGAGATCCATAGTGGGAAAAACTTGGCGAAGATGATGATGCGCGCGCTGCAGATGTGAGTCGTCTGTATGCAGGAAGAGATGGATGTATGCATGCTGATACGGTTGCGGAAGCGCGACGAGTCAACCTAAAGGCCCCGTTTACCTCTGGGCCCGACGGGAAGTTACGGACGAAGAAGTCGACGAGCAGACCCTGAATGCGAAGGTGCCTATGAACAAGTGGCCGTCGGTTACTATGCCTGGTCTCGCGCCGGAAGGTATGTATGTTAAGTTTCCCTGTCTAGTTAGGAGAAGCATTTAACGTCTCGATAGCCATCGACACTATCACCACAGCCCTCATCAACGCTGAATTCCCACTTATCCTGACTGGGGTCGCGGGCCGGAACCCCGCCGTTCTCCCGCTCTTCTCCGCGCTAGCCGCCGCCCTCGGTGTCGGCGTGCTCACGGTCCAGGGCTCCTCCCTCAACATCCCTTACAGCGACCCTTACTGCTTGGGGCACGCCTTCACCGGCACAATCCCACACCTACCCGACGCGGACGTCCTGCTGCTGCTCGACACCGACGTCCCCTGGATCGACGTGGCGGACAACGCCCCGCGCCCAGGGGCGAAGCTCTTCCTTGTCGGAAACGACCCGCTCAAGCGCAACCACGGCTGGACGCACGTCGACGCGGACATGGTGTGCATCGCGGACGTCGAGACCGCGCTCGTGCAACTCCTCTCTGCTGCGCGCGCCGCGTCCACCTCGCTCGCCCCAGAGAAGCTCGAGGCGCGCCGGACGCGCGTCACCACCGCGCGCGAGGCGTACCTCTCCGCGCGCGCCGAGGCGGAGCGCACGCTCGCCCCGGACGGCGTTACCCCAACGGCGCCCACCGTGCTTGGCGCGCTGCGTGAAGCCGCGTACTCAGCGACACCCAGTGCGGGGCGGCGGGTACTCTGGCTAAACGAAATGGTTTCGGCGGCGGGCATCGCGTGGAACCACATCGCGCCGGACACGCCGGGGAGTATGTTCATGTCCGGGGGCACAAGCATCGGGTGGGCGCTAGGCGGTGCGATAGGTGCGCGGATCGGCGCGGACGTCGTGGCGGAGCAGGGAGGAGAGGAGTGGGAGCTCGTCGTGGCGCTCTCGGGGGATGGGAATTTTTTGTTCGGGGTGCCGACGGCAGCGTATTGGGCCGCGAGGAGGTACCGCGCGCCGTTCTTGACGGTCGTGCTGAACAATGGCGGATGGGGGGTGCGTACTTCCGTCTCTGTTGTGGTTCTGAGTCTACAGCGCGCTGATTGTGCTTCGCGACAGGGCCCGAAGTTATCTATGAAGGGCGTGTATCCGAACGGAATGGGAAGCGACGCATCCGGGGAACGACTCACAGTGGGGTTCGGGCCGGACAGTGCGGACTACGGGGGCATCGCGGCTGCGGCAGGAGGGGCATGGGCGAAGAAGGCCGTGCGCGCAGACGCGCTCAAGGACACGTTTGAGGAGGCTATCAAGGTCGTGGTGGAGGAAAAGCGGTGCGCTGTAGTGGAATGCGTCATTCCTTCGATCTGAACAAGAAGCGATTTACGTGGTATATACGTTCCTGTGCTCTCTTCATGGTGCGCCGCGGATCAACCGTTGATTACGCTGGACAGGCTGTCGAGTATAACTAACACGCCTGGTGGAACGAGGCGTTCGCGAGACGTTCCAAAAACGGCAGGAGTTGCTATCCCTGTTCTACGAGTCACTACGCCATTTGCCGAGCACGAATGCGATCGAGGGCGAGAACACGTGTTTGTCAGTATATATCGCTGAACAGCGAGACGATCGATGCATCAGGCCAGCAACTCCTCCCTTCGTCTCTTGAGACTCTCTCTTCGACCGTCACATCAACTTTCCTTCTATGTCTTCTGCTGAAGCCAAACTCGAGACTGAAGCTGAAGTCATCTCTGAGGAGCGTCCGACCAAGAAGGCGAAGACCACCCTAGACACTCCCACGGACGCTGGAGGTTCTGCAGTGCCAGCGGGCACGGATTCTGACAAGGCGAAGAGCACAGTACCAGAAGATCCCGTCAAGCGCCATTTGAGGCGCCTTCAGCAGAGCATCGTCTATCACCGGCCCTACTGCCAGGGGACGCTGCGTCTCGGGGTGGATGAATTCGGGCTGTTCTACAAGCCGCATGGAAGCAAAGATGCGAGGTAGGTGACCAGCCCAATCGATCTAGTGGAACTTGACGTGGACGCTCACCCAATCATCTCGGTCGACGGTGGCACATTCATCAATTTAGCATCGGCTAGCTTCGAGGAGTGCCGGGATCTCGCAGCTGCGTGCGCGCCGGCGACTTTTGGTGTGAACCAGCAGGACGTGTACGATGAGACGTACAGAAAGGCGGGAAAGCTCGACGCCGCCGACTTCGGGCTCAAATTTGACCCTGTCCAAGCGGGTCTGCTCGATATCGTGCATGCTGAGCTCGTCGAAGAGGGGCGGCGTAAGCGCCTCCCAATCCGCGCCGAACTCTACAAGCTCAACATCAGCAAAAATGTAAATTTACCTGGAACGATTTTGTTGCACCGCGGACGTTGGCCTGCATCCCGGTAAGGGCGGCGGCATCGCGGGTCAGCAAAATACATCGCGATGGTGGCGCGAGCATCGGGACGAGACACGGCACATCGTGATACGGGCGCCAGTATCATGGTGCATCGTGATACGGGCGAGGTTATCGCGTTGCGCAGGGCTGCATTGGGATGCATCAGGATTAGACTACGAGCATCACGTAGTATCGCAATGATAAGAAATACTTGCGTACCTATAAACACATTCAAGCATGCTGCTTAACGTAGTATTTGTTCTTCGTAGCGTATAATCGTGTGCAGCAACAGTCATACTTCAATGTTTCGAGCAATCTCTTTTCGACTGCACGAGCGGTCGCGGGCGCCGAGAGGGCTTGGATCTGAAGCTGCTGCTAAATCGGGGCTTGAAACGTCTACTTTTGGTAAGTGATTGGAACTCCGCGCCGCCTTCGATCCCCAGAGGATAAGACGGTGGCGGCGGACTCACCATGGACTTCAAGCTTCAAGCCTTGTCCTCCTCTCCCTCTCTCGTGCGCTTCTACTCTTGACCTGTGGCGACTGCTCTCTTGCGGTTCGGTGCCATACTCTTTGCTCGCCGGGGCCGCTATCATGACGTTCCGTCTTCTTGCCCACGGCGCTATGCCGCCCTTTCTGCCTTCTCCAGCACCTTCTCCCCGCTTTCGCCTCGACCTCGTCCTGAAGACCTCCTATTGGTATCTCACCCACCATCGAAAACGTCTCGGATGCTCCTACAGGGCGCGGCTAGAGCATTTGTAAGTACTCTCCCGTGTCTTTGCCACGCATATACCCATCATCCTTCTCCGCATCATTTTGTTTTCTCTCCGCGACCTCTTTCGTCTCATCTCCACGCATTTTCCGGCTTTCAAGGCCGTAGGCCAATTGTTAGATCTGCGCCTTCGGTGAGTATTCCACTGCTCGACTACTCGCCCTACAATGCATCGCTGATGTCCGCCATCTCACCGCCTGCGCCCGCTCCCTTCTCTTCCAGCTCATTCTCGAGCCATGCCCGGTAAGTTCCCTCTGTCCGTCGTGCCGTGTGCATCTAGGTCGCGCGCCAAGCTCATGCCTGCTATGACCCGTTCCGTATGCTATTCATTACCCTACCCTTCTTGACTATTGAGGTAGTATTAGTATACGCTTGACCATGTATTGTAGATAGGAAAGAATTAATCTATGGCTGTTTGAATTGTCGGCTGTCCATGTGAATTTAATTCCCCCAGGTGAGACGAAACGCATCCCAATAGCCCCGATAACCCGAGGCGATCGGGATGCATTGGGCAGCATCGCGATGCGGGCGCCTGCATCGCGATGCGTTGGGTGCCATCCCGTTCGGTTGGCTACATGAATGATCAATCCAGATGAGAGGGGTGTATTTTATTGATTGTATACTATCCGGATACTGCCCGGCGCATTACGGTAAATATACATTTTTGCTGATGAATGTATATGGTACGTATCTCATTTCCACGAGCTCTCGTAAATCTTGTTAATAGGGGTTACAGTCATCAACCGGTCCTTGAAACGCCACTAGTCCTTGAAACACTTTCGCGCTGTACGTCGAGTTCCTCACCGATTTCCTTCATTCTGGGCGCGTTTTAAACGTACAGTATAGCCTCTTCCATCCTGTCACCATAGCTTTGACTTTATTCCTATTGTCGAGCAGAAAAAGTCGTAGAATAGCTCAAAAATGTTGTTTCACAGCCTGTTTCAAATTTTGTAGCTTGTATGACACTTACATTTCTTCAATGATACACCAAGTGAAGTACTGAGCATAATTCGTTGGGTCACACAGTACATTTGCAGCAAATATCGTGGAAAACGAGCACCGAATGGGTGCGCTACAAGAGAAAGAAGTCAGGATCACCGATGCGGGGCTCAAGAGGCGCCTTAGATGCCTTAGACGCCCTTCCCGCCGCTCCCGCGCGCGGGGAGCAGCGCGGGCGGGCTCCAGGGATACCTTGCCCCGCACACCGACGGTGAATGTATGAACATACTTGCCGCGACTATGAGAAGTTCTACTTCCAGTAAATCAGCAAGGATCAGTTATATCACACTTTTATCATAGCACAGCCAGATGTTGCGTACTCTCGGAACTCAATGCAGGCAGATTTTAGCTCACACGCCAATAGAAATGAGCTGTAATTTCATACCTACATAGTAGGATTAACGGACCATGGGTTCCCACTCAGCCATACAAACGAAGGGAGCACGGAAAGCGACTCTGGCAACGAACGCTGATTGTGATTAGATAAGCGCCGACGTGTTTCATGGACTCGTTTTGGGTCCCACGGCGCTCAGACGAATGTTTTGTGAATATATTGTACAGTTCGCGCACTCCTCCCACAAAATTCAACATACGTTCTCTCAAGATGCTCACGGAACAAAGTGAAAAGTTTCGAAGAGATACAAAGCATACTGCGTAAACAAATCTCAAAGCAAAATTTCAGCGTTTCAACGAGCGGTTGATGACTGTATTAGGGGAAGGGGCGTTCTTCAAACCCCACGTCGACACTCCGCGAAGCGAGCTTATGTTCGCTTCTCTCGTTGTTGTCTTCCCCACCGAGCATGAAGGTGGTGAGCTGGCTATACGACAGCCCACCAAAAAGGAAAGCTCCAGGGAGTACATCTTCAATGCGAACGAACTGCTGCGTGAGCAATCCAAACCGTCGCTCGCCTACGTCGCGTTCTACAGCGACATCGAGCACGAGGTCCTTCCTGTGAAGTCAGGGCACCGCGTCACCGTCACGTACAACCTCTACTACGTCCAGGAGGGCGCAGAGCAAACTCTCACTGCGGTCGCGCGCAACCCGGTCTCCACGAACGAGGCGAAGTTCCTCTCCGCGATGACTCGCGCACTCGACGATCGCAACTTTCTTCCAAATGGCGGGAACCTCGTCTTCTGCTTCCACCACCAGTATCCACTACCCAAATACAGCAAATCGAATGACAACGCCCGTGCAGCGTTGCGCAACGTTGCAGGCTGCCTGAAAGGCACGGATGCAGTCGTCTGGCACATCGTGTGCGACGAGCTCAAACTGGATGCGTCGCTTAAGACTATATACAAGGACTTCAAAAGCTTAGGCAGCGTCATGGTTGATCGGTATATCCCCCTCGACAACGAACGAGTCATCAAAAAACCGCTCTCAGAATGGCTCGTGGAGCACGCCGGTGGCGAGATCCTTGACGACATCACCTGCCAGTGGCCACGCCGCTCGACGCGCTTCGATTTCGACCTGAACGCTACGCCGGCCCTATTCGTGACGCACGAGGCCGGAATGGGGCCTTCTGAGAGTACGCAGTTCATGGCGTACGGGAATGAGTCCGAGAAGGCGACGGCGTATTGGAGGATCTGCATGTTTGTGCGAGTAGGCCCCTATGGTGCACGCGTTACTGCCGCGAGCACTTGATAGGCTGGCACGTTGGCGAGAGACGTAGCGAATGTTATTGTGAGCGCCTTCAGAGCAATGAATCTGTCTCGGATTTGAATCGCGAAGTCCATCGTGTGGACCTCACGACATCGTTGCGAGGTCGTCCTGGTAGCACGATCGCGTTAGTGTTGGTCCTGTGCCCCCTCGTAGCCCTCTCCTCTCATCCAACCGCTCGTTTAGAACGTCGAGCCTTTCGCCTCCTTGATCGAAAAAACTACAGTAGTAGGATACAGCTGCTAAAATGATCAGTATTTGCGTATATTGGCGGTGACTGCAACAACTGAAGTACTGCGATTCCTGCGTCCAAACGTCAGATATCAGGCTCTAATAAAGCGATTATCCCACAAGGCATGCAGAAAGACACTCACTCCATGGTTAGGCAGATCTCCAACCACTGCCCTTCTCGACAAGACTGCCCTCAACTCGGAGGGAAGCGAGCGTGGTCGCTGGCAAAGGCGTCGCGGCGCTGCGACGTCGAAGCCACGTGTTACCCGGCCCGATGACTGTTCGGCTGGATCTTGATCTGATGGCGCCGGGGCGGAGCGCCAAGGCGCCCGACGGCCGCCGCAGGCGCACTTGTCCTTCACGATGATGACTCCCCACTGCACCGTCTCGAGCTCATTCGCCTCATTATCCTGTCCCGCTGGCAGCTTGATTTATTCCTACACATTACTAACAGACAATCTTGCTCTGTGGCTCGGATCAACAACTCTCGTCATGCGAAAGCTGCTACATTGGAAGCTCGAGATAGGTAATTCAAGGGGTGTAGAGGTGACCGTGGCATACCCGCTAATGTTCCTCCTCTCATAGATAATACGCACCATTGAACATAAATGCCTGGTTCCATTTGCATACCTCTAACATAGAGCTTGGATGTCCGAGTGTTCGACCAGAGCCACTCACACGGGCCGTGATCCATTTCCAAGTCGTCTGCGCCTTCTCGACCCATAATCCCCGGGAGGCATTGTTTCAACACCGTGTCTGCATTCTGACTTCATCTGTCGGTGTCTGTGGTGTTCTTGCACTTCTAATCTTGTCTCTCCCCCTCCCTGAAACTCTTGATCTTCTGCTTTCATGTGTTTCGTGAGCAGTAGCGTGTTCAAAAGGTGCTATGTACTGCGCGGTCGCCCGCGTTTAGTCTCTTCATGCCACACTAGTAGGTGACGCTGCGGAGGTCGCACGAGCTCGCTCTCGTCTGCCGTGTGCAAACATGTGTTGGCCGTGACTCCACCGCATTGCTGCGACCCCGGAGGATATCGGAAGGTCTCGTGGGTCTCAATTCAGTTTGCTATTACTCCCTCATCAGTAACTCACGTCAAGCCGAGGCTGTGTTGGATGTTCACCACTAATATAAAGGCTACCTCTGACAGAGCTATTGTGCACGCGCGAACCCGATGTCGCTCTCTCCTGAACTTGAAGCCGCGCTCGCCATCCGTAATGCCCATCTCCAAGAGAATCCGCCTCCGCCTCCGCCGGAAGGTGTCTCGCATACAGAATACTTGCGGCAGCAGATGAAACTTTCCCTCGCTTCGTTCGTAAAATACTGGGGGGACAAGCTACCTCCGGGTACGTGCTTCTATCTCATTGTTTGTCGCACGTCGACTTCCCATTGGACCTATCCATCACATGTGTAGCGGACCAATACGCCGTTTCCGACAAGCGCATCCCTGTCGATGGAGGGGAAATCATCGTGCGATGCTTGATCCCTGTAGGTGGCGCAAGCGGGTCGACCTATCCTGTTATTGTATGGGCACACGGAGGAGGTACACAAATCTTCATTTGCTCCGAGATCGAGACATTGCTCATCATGCTGACCGTATCGTGCAGGATGGGCTGCTGGCGACGTTACCGTCGATGACAATCAACTGCGCACGGTCTGTGTCGATCTACAGGTTGTTGTTGTGAACGTTGAGTATCGGTAGGTAATCTGATTGCTACAAGCTACTCCCACTGTTGACTAACCCGATTGTCAGGCTGGCTCCTGAGCACCCTTTCCCGGTGTCGTTCGAGGATACCTACGCTGCTGTTAAATGGGTACGTGTTCTATCAACTTTGTCTAACGTCTTCTCTTACGTCTTCTGGTTCGTACCTAGGTCGTCGAGAACGCGTCGACGCTCGGCGTGTCCCTCACCAAGGGCTTCATTGTGGGCGGAGATTCTGCTGGCGCGAACATCGCTGCAGCCATCGCCCTGAGGGCTCGCGACGATCCGTTCTTTGCTGGAAGGCCGCTCACTGGTCAATACCTGAGGGAACCCCCGGTCGTTCATCCGAATGCGTGGCCGGAGGAGTGAGCATCGGATCATCTAGACGTTGGCTATCGTTAGCTAATGTCGTTGTTTTGATAGACTGAAACTGAGCACGAGCTCGTTGGACGCAAACGAGAACAATCCTATTCTCAATAGCGCTATGGCACGGCAGGCTTTCGGTAATCTCATGTAGTTTGCATAGGTTTGAGTGGCCCTGAGCTCACACTCGTTTGGTAGACACCTATCTCGGCAACGCGGGAGGCAGCCCTGCGGACCTCCGCATCTCGCCGCTCCTCGCCCAGTCGCATGCCGACCTCCCACCGCTGTATGTTCAAGTCATGCAGCTGGACCCTCTGCACGACGACGGCGTCGTGTATGAGCGGCTTCTGCGCGAAGCCGGGGTACAAACGAAACTCGTCCGGTAGGTTTTTCTCTCATACTCGAAGTTAGATTCGTCTTACACGAGCTCATGCGGTTGCATGCAGGCACATCGGCGTCACTCACGCCTCTCACGGTGTGTTCCCAACCCTCGCGACCTCAGTTGAGATTTACGACAGTGCTCGCGAGGGCCTCAAGTGGCTTCTCAGTTTGTCCAATTAGTGAATGTTGAGATTACAAGTATCACCGCTCTACCATCTTGCTTGCACTGCATCCGTATGCATCATGGATTCATTACCGAGCTGTGCTGTTGCGACGTTCTACTGCGCAAGGGGCGTGTGATGTTCCCATCGTAGCGAAATCGGGCACAGGCCATCAAACATTGGCTCGATATGTTCCTGAGTCGTTTCGATCTCTGCGCACCCACGATGAGCCGTTTCTTGATGTGAGGTACTGACGCTCTATGACTCGATACCTTCTCGTGTATTTACGCGAAGATTCCAGGAAGCCAGCCGTGCATCCAGTAGGAAGTCACTTACCTTCAGTAGGGTCAAACAGCCGTTCGCTAAGTCATGCAGATAAGTGTTTATTGTCGACTGAGAATTAACCAACCATTGAGTCGCCAGGCAACGTTGTCTCAGTTGAAGAGACCGCTATCGACCCGCAGGAACGTGAACGTGGCGGTCGAACTTGAAAGCATGGCTGGCCGCCTCGGCGCCCTTGCCCGAGCCGGTGACCGCTGAAACGTGTGACGCTACGGCGCCCGACGGCCCCCGGCGCCCCGACGCACGCACGACTCCTCTTTCATCAGTGACCACGACCGCGTATGCCTGGTTCTCCCTGTCTCGAGGCTCTAGTCAGACCACCGCTGCAATCAAGTTCATGGCTTTAATGGTCAGTGCTGTTGAATGTCTCCCGGATTCATAATACATATCAGCCGAGCGACTCTGAATATTTTGCGAAGTACCATGCCACTTCAGGAGGAACAACATTGTTACAGGTAATCCAAGAGATGCGAGGGTGCGCCATAGTTGCTAATGTATGTTTTCACGCGGCAGAATGTGTCATATACTATGACACTCTATCCCCGATTGTACCCGTCCAATTTGCGTCTAATCTACTTACGACGTGGACGTTCTCGGCCAGCAAAAGCCTTCCATCGTAATTCATGTATGAAAAATCTTCACGAGATCTATCCTACAATTACCCGCATTTATATCTCTTTATGGCGACGCTGATGGGGAGACTTGAAGAGGTCGTACGAACCTGTTCACTCCTGCAGCGTACAAACACGCGTTGACTTTAGCTTCACGGCATGAATAGCATCGCGACGCTATAGGGCATCGGAAGATATTGTGAGTCTATTTGATTCGATCTCGGTTCCTGATCAGTAATTCAAGGCAAGCAGAAGCTTTACCGGATGCTCGTCAGTATATAAGTCGCCTCTCTTTCTAGGTTTCCCTGCACGCGTGCAACCAGTCATGTCGCTCTCCCCTGAACTTGCAGAGGCGCTGTCTATCCACAATGCCCAGATACAAGAGAATGCTTTCCCCCCTCCCCCAGAAGGGGTCCTCCCCTCCGAGCACATGCGACGGCAGATTAAAGCTGCTTTCGCTCCGTTCATCAAGTACTGGGAGGAGAGGCTCCCTCCGGGTACGTTTTTGCCCATCATATTTCGCCATATGCTCATTTCTCATCCACCACGTCCTTGGCGCCTTTAGCGGACCAGTACACTATCTCAGATAAACAAATACCTGTCGCCGGAGGGGAGATCACGATTAGATGCTTGACGCCTTCAGGGTGTGCGAACGGATCGACCTATCCTGTGATTATATGGGCACACGGGGGAGGTACGGAGCTTATATTGTTCTAAGACGAGACTGTTACTCACTATGTGGACGACACGGTGCAGGATGGGCGATTGGAGACATTGATATCGATGACAACCAGCTGCGCACGCTTTGTGTCGACCTACAGACTGTTGTTGTGAACGTCGAGTACCGGTACGTACTCGTTGACGCGTAGGAGTCGGCCATACTGCTTGCTGAGACAACTTCAAGGCTTGCTCCAGAGCACCCTTTCCCCGTTCCGTTCGAGGACACATACGCCGCTGTCAAATGGGTAGGCGGGGTGTAGATATGATTCCTTACGAACTTCTGATCACTGTCACTAGGTCGCCGAGAATGCATCGACTCTCGGTGTGTCCCTCTCCAACGGATTCATTGTGGGCGGGGACTCGGCCGGCGCGAACCTCGCTGCGGCGATTGCCCTGAAGGCACGCGACGACCCGTTCTTTGTCGGAAGGCCGCTCACTGGTCAATACCTGAGGGAGCCCCCAGTAGTCCATCCCAAAGTATGGCCGGAGGAGTGAGTGATGGTGTCGCAAAGGACCGTAGTCACTAACGTCGTCTCGCGTACAGACTGAAACTGAGCCCGAGTTCCTTGGACGCAAACGTGAACGCTCCTATATTCAATAGTGCTATAGCGCATCAAGCCTTTGGTAAGTTCGCACAGTCCGCACAAATTTGGACCACGTTCAATTCGCTCCTTCCTGATAGATACCTATCTTGGCCAGGAGGGAGGCAGCCCCGCGGACCTCCGCATCTCACCGCTCCTCGCCCAATTGCACGCCGGCCTTCCGCCACTGTATGTTCAAGTCATGCAGCTAGACCCTCTGCACGACGACGGCGTGGTATATGAGCGGCTCCTACGTAAAGCCGGAGTACAGACGAAGCTCGTCCGGTAGGTCACTCCCTCGCACCCACGATGCTTTCATTTTCGTTCGACCTAAAGCGGCTGCGTGCAGGTACAACGGCCTCGCTCACGGCTCTCACCTCATGTTCCCAACTCTCGCGACCTCAGTCGAGATTTTCGACAACGCGTGTGAGGGGCTTAAATGGCTTCTCAAGATGGCCAATCAGTGAACGTGGAAATTACATGTATCACCGCTCTACCATCTTGCTTGCACTGCATCAACATCGCGGATACACTCTTGGAGCTGTACCATCGTGGTATTCTACTGCGAAATGGCGTGTAATGTTCCCACCGTAGCGACATTGAACTCGACATGCAAGCATGGGCTTGATATGCTCCTGAATCGTTTTGATATCTGCGCATGTCCCAGAAGCATCATGAAGGTCGCATGCACAACCTGAGACTACTATTAATAACCTTGTAATACTAGTGTGAAGTGTTGACACTCTACGTTTCGATAACTTCTCGTATAGTACTCGCGCGGAGGCGCCAGGAGAAGATTACCATCAATTCAAGTTCTCGTCGTGCATCCGGGACATCACTGACTTATAGCATGGTTCGTTCCCTTTCCGCGGCACACTACCAACAGTGACCCCAAAAATACACGTTCATTAGATTACAATCATCGATACATATTAAACTGGTTGTAGGTCATGACTCGTCGTTAGTCCTCCAGGGACGCATGATCGTGAATGTCCTATCGTCTCCATGATCCCTTACTTGAACGAGGTGCCCTTCGCGGCCTTGATCCAAGCCGCATCAGCACCAGGGAACTCGAAGGACATCAGACCGCCCTTCCAGCCCTTCTTCGCCGCCTCGTCGACACAGGTGCCGAGCGTCTTAGGGTCGATGAACCCGTTCGTGGCGTCGGACTTTGCGCCGGGCTTGCCGATGACGAGCTTGTTGAGCTCGAAGCCGTTCTTGGGGATCTCGAGGAGGGCAGATCCCGTGAAGGGCGAGCCGGCCTTGTTGATGAGGCCGTCGCAATCCTCGTAGAGGCCTTGGTTGTAGAACTGGACGTTGTACTACACGAGACGTCAGACATGTCTCGAATAACAGGAAGAACACGAATACTCACGAAGTCGATCAACGACCCGACCTCCTTGTTGACCTTGACGTACGCGCCGGCCTTGAACTGCGCATTCGGCGCGAGCCAGGGCGCGAGCGGGGCGTGGCTGAGGATGAACTGGCCCTTGGGCAGCTTCTGACGGAGCGTCTTCGTGAACGTCGCTACCCACGCCTCAGCCTTCCCATCGCCCTTGTTCATCGCATCAAGGTCCTCGTAGTCGACATCAATCCCATCCAACTTGTTGTCGAGCACGAACTTGGCCATCGTGTTCGCGGTCGCGGCGGGATCCGCGCCCTGTGTAGTCGGCTTGTCGGTCTCGCCGAACGCGGACGCGACCAGCTTGATGCCGGCCTTGGAGTATTCGGCCTTCTTCGCTGCCTTCTGGGAGGCGGAAAGTGCGGCGTACGCGGCGGCCTGGTCAGCGGGACCTTTGAGCGTGAGGAAAGACAGGTTGACAACGTTCCAGCCCTGCACCACGCACAAATCAGCCACTGTCGTCTTGCATCACCCAACAAGAGAACTCACCGCGAGCTTCGAGGCGGGAGGTAGAACGCCCTCGACAAAGGCGTCCGTGTAGACGACGAATGCCGGGCTGGGAACGGCCGAAGCGCGGGCGACAAGGGTGACATCCTCGGGAACAGGAACAGCGAGGACACCAGTCGTGGAGGTCAGCGCAAGCGCGACCGAGACGGAAACGATCATGCGGGTGAAGGAGAACATCGCCAGGACGTGGAATAAGAGGAAGTAAAGCGAAAAGAAGAAAGCCGACTAGCGGACTGAAGAATAGGGAATGAAAGTAAGCAACGAAGGTGCAGGGGGGTGAGGAACACAAAAACGCACCATCCAACCCCTTATATACCCGTCTTTGGCCAGAGCGCGAAGGTGTCAGCCTGTGCGGGCGGGCGGGCCACTCCACGCGCGCGCACGCTTTGCGCCTCGCACGCACCACCCGGCGGGCGTTTTGAGGTATAGCCGTCTCCGAGCCCGCGCGCATCGCGCTGTCAGGAATGCGCGTCGTCGCGCCTCTACGGTCGAGTGTGGCCCCGGCCGGTCGTGCTAGCACTGAGAGCGTTCAAGGACGAAATGCGCTGATTAGTGGGGCGGGGCGCGCACATCCCCGCATGCCGCCCGGACACCGGTCGCATCTGCGCGCGCCACAGATGAGCGCTAGGAGTTGGTCGGAGCAGTGTCTTGTGCCGGGCTCTACAGCTGAACCAGTGGGGTTAGGTGACCACAGGGGACAAGATGTGGCGACGGGTTTGGTGTGTCAGGGCGGTGAGGGCGAACAGCTGACCTGGGCTCCGTACCTGGAAAGGCGCGACACGGCCACTTACGGGCGCAGCCATCATGATCGCAACCTACGCACCGCCCGGGGCATAGAAAGCAGGGGCGTTACTTCAATTTGGATGGTAGTCGTTGCGGATGTAAATGCAATCAGCAACCACAGTAGTTGGAATGCAGAGCCTTAAGCTGCGTTAGATTTGTGAGCGTGCGGCCCTTGTTCTAGTATGGACAGGTGGTAGCACACTCACTTCAGAGGCGCGACGGGGTTTTTGAGGTTTCTGACCTAAACAGTGGTCTCTCTCGACACCGGAGATCTTCTAACGCTTCAGATGTCATCTGTCAAATTCAGGGCGAAGCCGCAATGGTTGGGCGCTCTCAGTGTGTGTGGGCGTTCCGCTGCTTCTCCGGCTTATGAGAACTGTGGCGATGACTGTTCCGTCTGCGCGAGGGCTGAGATCGAGAACTTCAAATATATGAATCACGGAAAGCAGGAACTCGTTGTCCGCCCCTAGTTACGCAACAGTTGGTTCTGGTCGCTGCTCAAACGCCTCGACCTCCCCAGCAAGCCACCCCCATAGTTGTGCACCAAGCTCACCGTCGTACGCTTCGGGGCGGCACTTGCCCAACCGCGCATACGGAATCATGAACTAACACGATATGTACGTCCCAATAAGTAGAGAGCGATTCGAACGGAGCATCTGCCGATACGCACGCACCTCCCCATCGTATTCCAGGCCCTCCGGCATCGTCCCAGCGAAGAGCTGTGTCAGCGCGCCGAGTGGTGTCGGCGCAAGCACGACTGCGTTCTGTATCGTACGTGAGTGTTAATCACCCCATACGTGAAGAGGGCTGCGGACCATGATTTTGCGCTGCAACTCTGGCACGTTTCGTTGGAGCTCTGAGCGGATTATGCCCGGATTGAGCGAGATAGAGACGATTCCCCGCTCAGCGTAGCGCTTTGCGACTTGCCGCGCCACGATTACGTTGGCTTGCAATCAATGAAGTCAGCGCGCTACAACAATTCCGACAGATGCCTTCCATCTCCGAGGGCCCGTAGATAAATGGGGACACGTACGAGCTTACTCTGGTTGTACAAGCCCTCTGTCGACATCTTTCTGCGCGCCGGGCCATCCCGGAAGGTATCCCAATGAAGTGTACTGAGGTACGCGCCACCGCTCGACGTCGTCACGACACGCGCATGGCCGTCTGGAGACGTAGCCACCCCCGCGAGGAGGGCCGGCATGAGCAGCTCGGTCAGGTAATAGTGGCCGAGGACGTTTGTGCCTTACTGCAGGTCGTAGCCATCCTCTGTGATCAGGTCCAATGAAGGCCACATTACGCCCCTGTAAATCAGTGTGTCGTCAGCGCATCGGGCATGGAACAGAAAGGGGGGTGGAGTGATGTGCATACGCGTTGTTGAACAGGATGTGCAGCTGGGACTCGCCACTGAAGAACTCTACGGCAGCTTTCTTGACGGATGCCAAATTCGCGAGGTCGACTTGAAGGAAGGTGGCTTCTCTGCCGGTCTCATTCTTCAAAGACGCGATTGCACCAGAAGCCTTATCCCGGCTTCGCGCTGCGATGTAGACTTTCGCGTTGCGGTTCAGCAGAGCCTGAGAATCCATATCAGCACCTCATGTCGCAACGATGAGATTCTTATCCGGTCTCGAACCTTGCACGTCTCGTATCCAATTCCAGCATTGCCTCCTAATGAAGAATAAGAAGGCCGTCACGTTTTCAGTCAAGTCGATCGTCACCTGTAACGAGGACCACGCGTCTGGAGAGATCGGGGATCTGGTCGACAGAGAACTTGGGTTTGGGCGGGAAAGTCTGGGCGACGAAGTTGATGTTGTTCTTCAATGCAGTAGTGCACGGGCCAGACATGATCGATGGGATATATCGAGGGATGTGCAGAGGATTAAAGGCAAAAGAATGGACGAGACTAGGCGTGATGCGTGTGTGCTACAACCTCATCGTGTCCTCCTGCAATATATACGGGGCACGAGCGTAAGGCTCGTTGTGTACCTGGACGGAGAGCGTACGTACCACCACCGGGCAGCATCAAGCCCGTTCTGAGCACTAGCCGGGAATGCGACGTCTAGTAGAGGCATGCCGGAGGGCGTCGTCACTGCACTGGAGCGCTTGCTAATCCAGCGAAATATTGAGTCCTATCTTGACAGGCTGCGGTCTGTGCGGCAGCGCAGGAGCGGCTTCAAGCCGAACAATGCTGAATGGCTTCCTTCATATGTTGACGATGTTCTGTGCATCCGCGCTACTTTCCCCGACTAAAAGTTGTATCCACAAGTAGGGGAAGTTTACCGCAGCCACATTTCCTTGCGCCATAGACAACGGTCTTTCGCAGGTTCTAACTCTTCAAAGCAACGTCAAAGGGTCTACGTTGGGGCCCAAGGCGGCGTCACGCCGACGACAGTGTCAGATGGCACAGTACACGTTGAAATAATCAAAACGCTTACAGGAAGCTAATCTATACTCCTGCACTAGTGGTGATGACTCCGACCATGATGAGGGTGCAAGACGAAGAGTTTTGCCGGACACGACGACGCTGACCCATGGCGGGACGTGGCGGCGCCACGTGGCTTGCAAAGTATGTACCCGGGAATGGTAACTTAGACGCTGACGACTTCGAACCCAAGCCGCACCTTGATCGAAACAGCGAGACGAGATACTGATGGCTAGACGTAGGGTCGACCTCGGTCAGCCTTCTTGCGCCGATTGGCATGCACAATTACACTTTACAAGAATCCAAAACTAGATACACAGAGCCGTCGTATGTCTGAGCAAGCTGCAAGGGAAGTCGAGTCCACATATCGTACACGAGTCTTTGTATAGTGAGCCCGCTGTGCCCCTCTCAGGCCGTTTGAGCCGCTGGGTTGAACCGTGCGAGCTCATCCTCGCCTAGAAGTCCCTCCGTGCCCAGCCTACCCACCAGTTCCAGCTTCCCCCGCTTACACACCAGACTGACGTGGCCGACCTGTCCATGCATCTTCACGAGCGCTTGAACCTTCTTCAACAGCTTCACGAACCGCGCGAGGCTCGCGCGCACCCCTTCTGAAGCCCCGACCTCCTCGAGCTCAGAGCTAGTGAGCTCCTGAGTGTCGACACGCGTGAACGTCCCGCGCTCGTGCACGGCAACGAGGTGGGCCGGAGTCTGAGTGAGGAAAAGTTGGAGGTACGTGTCCTCGACGTTCGTCTTGTCTAGCCACTTCACGGAGCGCGTTGCCAGCTCGCGTATGGAAGACTGAGAAACGAGGGTACCCGCGCGTACGACCTTGAGCTCCGCAGGCGGGCCATCACCCTGGGCAGCGCTGGAGATGGGCGCGGCGCTGCTGGCTGGAGCATCCCAAGCGCCGGGGTCGTCCGGCGCGGGGCCCCACAGCGCTGCGTCGTCCTGCGGGCCGCCCCAGAGGGCGGCATCGTCGACGGGAGTGTCACCAGTCTTGTCGATGTGCTTGTCATCCTTAGTAGCAGCGCCCCATGCGCCTGGATCATCGACAGTGTCGCCCCACAGGTTCGTCTCCTTCATCTCCGTTTTCTTCGCAGGAGAACTTGCATCGCCCCAGTCGCTCGCGTTGTTAGCGGGCTCGTCCCAACTGACGGCGGCTGCCGGAGAGGAAGTGAAACTCTGTCGTGCTGGTGATGACGCGTCCGCCGGCACTTGCGCCGAGGAGACGTCTGCAGCGTCACTGGTCTCGTGGGACGCTGCAGTCCCGTTCTTTTCGATAGGCGGCTTGGACAAGCGGTCCGCGTCCTCAGATGCGTCATTTTCGGACTGCTGTGGGTCCCGCTTTGGGATGTAGGCGTCGACTTCGAAACGGACGAGCATCCTCAGCCCGCCGATAACCTTCATCACAGTCTCACTCAGCAAGGCGCGTATACTTCGACGAGGAAATAGGCACTCACGTATTTCACGATACGATAATGTCCCCCGGAACCCTTGCACCCGGGCGCGACGGCGGTCGCCTCGCGATCGAAGTTGGCACGGCAGCCGCCCTTGGGAGGCTCGACGTACTCGCGCACGCTCGGTGCCCAGCGGTGCATGAGCACCGTACGCAGCCCTCCGAGCTGGAGGTCGATGCGGAAGTCCTTGCGCGGGTCCCACTCGTTATCGGCAGGCGCCAGTGGCGGCTTTGGGTGATCTCCCTCAGTCCCGTGCGCGGGGGCGGTCTCCGTGGTAGGCGAGGTGGGCGGCGAGCGAGGACCACCACTCGGAGGGGGAGCGCTCGAGATGGAAAGAGGGGCCGGTCCGGCCTCGCGCACCCAACGAAGGAGCTTCCGCAAGTTGTTGCGGTCGGTGACAAAATCGATGTTCTCCCAGTCAATGCTGTTTTCGTTTGTGACGTCCTCGGCACCAGAAACCGAGGACGGGTCCTCAGCGAGAGTCTCGAGCGCACGAAAGAGGGGCAGGAGCGTCGATTCGGAGGGCATACGGAATGCGTCTTCGTGATAGATCTTGATCTCATCGTCGAAATCGACCCTAAAGGGGAGAGGCTTTTCGAGCCATATGCGTGGGCAACCTAGTTCGCTTTGCGTCAGCCCCGGAAGCGATGGCAAACCGCTAACTCAAGCATTACCTGGAACGAGGATCGTAGGGTTCCTATCTTCCGACCAGGTGTACGAACCCACAGATTCGAAGTCTTCGATGGTTGCGTCTTCGACCTCGTCATCCTCAGGCACGATAAGTTCCAGGAGGGCGGGCTCGAGCAAGCCATCTCTCAGGTCGCGCGGGGGAGGCAAACCTCTCCCCTTGTCGGTGAAGCCTCCCCGGCCTCCACGCGCGTTCCAACCCGATGTGCCACGTCCACGTCCACGCCCGCGCCCCCTCTGTTCAGACCATCCTCCACGCTCTCCATTGGCTCCAAGTCCCTCTCGGTCTTCGCGATGCTTCCACTGTATCCCGCGGCCGCGTCCACGGCCACGGCCGCGCTCGCGCCAGTCGCCTTGAGATTCGGAGGTCGGCCAATTTGCGTCACCGTTGCTGTCTTGCTCGGGTCGGGCATCGTCGCGCGAAAACCAACCGCCGCGACCCCGGCCGCGCTCCGTCCCGCCCCGACCGCGTCCAAAAGGAACGAAGCCTCCACGAGGAGCGTACCCGCCACGGGGAGAAAACCCTCCGCGACCGTTCTCCGATCCCCCACGTCCTCGAGGCGCGAAGCCGTCGCCGCGCTCGCGGCCCCACGAACCGAAGCCTCCACGAGCGCGCCCAGCACCCATCGTATGTCCGCCGTTGTCAGTGGGCGTTCCCCAGTCCGCCGCGGGAGAGTCGAAAGTAGTCCACTCGCCGTTAGGAGGGCTCTTGGCAACGGGAGTGCCCCAGTCCTCCGCCGGAGAGTCGAAGGCCCCCCAAGTGTTGTCAGGGGGACTCTTAGCGTCGACAGGGCTCGTACCCGGAGAAGTTGGGTCGGTATGGGCGGCAGAGCCAGAGGGGCTGACGGGGCTGGTCGTACTGGAGGTTATCGTCGGAGTAGAGGCGCCTGCATCTGGTTCGTTCGTACTTTCAGCAGCCGAGGTGTGAGGCGTGCCGCCGCGGCCCCGCCCGCCCCGCTGGCCACGCTTCGTACTGTTGGCGCGAGCCCGGAAAGAGGGTGGGGAGGTGGGGGCGGGGGCATCGAGCATGGCGCCGCCGCTCATACCGCCGAAGCCCGCGGGATTGTTGAAGGCGTTCATTGCGTTGGTTTGTACGCCCTGTCCACCACGTCCTCCTAGAACCCCACCACGATTGCCTCCACCTGCGCGCCCTCCCCTCCCATAGCCCCCGCGACCTCCACGACCTCCGCGGCCGCTGACGACGGGGATCCAACCGCCCCCGGAGCTGCTAACAGACATCGAGATGAAGAGGTCGATTGTTGAAGCTAGAGGATATGGCAGTCGTAGGTGGAAAGATAGTGCAGTATCCTGTTCATTCGCAGGACGATCTGGGAGGGTATATAGGACGTACGGGGCTGCGGCAGTCGACTGCAGCACGGGCACGCTTTCGAACCAGAGGGGGCCGCAGACTAATGGGGAGCGGAGCGGCGATCGACTACATCCAAAGCCGGTTTCTGCAGGAAACTATTGAGCTGTACTGCGGAAGCTTAAGTCCGTGCTGTTCATTGGCAGAACGGTCTGGTTGTATTGGGTTCTGCAGCTGCGGTAAGCGGCTGTAAGAGAAGTTCGAGACGTCAGTTCATTTGCCGGATGCAGAGGCCGTGTGACTGACCATGAGAGCCTCTACCAGCATGAGGCAATGCCCCACCAACGGTGAGGACGTCCTTAGTGGAACACGAAACATACGAAGAATGACGAAGAGATGGCAGTTCATGGTAAGTCGAAGACAAGTACTTCGCGTGGCAGACTCGCGTTAACACTGACAGACGCCCTTGATGAAACAGGTAGGATGACGTCATACATAGTCAATACCGCATACTTACTTGCACTAATCGACTTAACAATTGATCTTCAACCTACTTCAACCCCGGACAGCATCGAGACGAGCAGACTCAGAGGCGCACACAAGGAGAATGGCAGCTGGAACCGAGGTGACTGGCACCCGTCGTAAATAACTTGACTAACTAGCACGTTAAATGTACACTCTGCATCATCGCAGTATTCTGCCATGACCGTCATGCCTTCCGAAAAGAATACCAAACCCCCCAAGGGAACCCGACGCTTAGTTCGGGAGCGCGTTAATCTGCTGCTGGAGCTGGCCGTAGACGGTCGAGACGGCGGGGCAGCCAACACCGGGGCCGTGCAGGTTCTGGAGCGTCGAGAGCAGGGACGCGATACGCGCCTGCTGCTCGGGCTTCGAGTTGCCGGTCGGGAACGAGATAGGGATGCCGGGGTTGTTGATCGCGTGGCCTGCCGCAACATTCGCGTTGAGGCTCTGTAGAGCGAGTGAAATGGTGAGCAAAGAACAGGCGTGAGAAAGATGAAAAGCTTACAGCGATGAACGAGCCACGGTCAGGGGGGCACGAGCAGGGGATAAGGATCCCGTTGATGCCAGTGCAGCTCCTGTAAAGGGAGACCGTCAGACAAACAAATTCTGTCTGTATTCAGAGCGAGACGTACCCAGAGCCGTTGGGGTTCTGGCCCGGCGCGACACCGAAGTCGGGAACAAGCGCGGGGTTAACATCACGCTTGGTGACCGACGCGGGCGCGGCGAGGACGGAGGCGACGGTGGCGGCGACGAAAACGGCAACAGTGGAGAACTTCATGATGACGATTGAGAGAGTGTGGTGATTGAGGTCGTGAAAAAGCGTGCTAGGAAGAGAGTGCGACGGGAACCAAAGGGGAGAAAAGCGGAAGAAAGAAGGTCGTGCAAATACGCGCTGCGTAGAAAGGGTGGTCGGTGAAGTTCCAGCTGACGAAGTTCCTCCCTTGGTGGAGGGGGGTTTATATACATGGCGCGCCCTCTGATGCTCCACCGCGCGTTGGGCGGCGACTTCGCGGATACCCTTGTCCGCGCGTCGGGAGTAGGAGGGCGTGCGATCGCGCGAGGCGGGTCGGTGGCGGGGCATCACTGCGCTGATGTGCGCCATGATTGGGATTGGTCGTAGACCTGTGTGCGCCTCCTCGAGTATGTCGCCCAGCATTGATCTCCACGGCACCATCAGCATCTATCAAATGGTCCTCAACAAGATGAGACGAGGCTCACCTTTGCACCGGAATACCACCTGTATTCTACGTTCTCTATTTCTGGCGTCAGTCTGGAAGATGATAGACGGGCTCATGGGGCCGGGTCGATGCCATGGCTCGCCTTTCCTGACAGTGATGGCCATATCCGAGCAACTTTGGAGGTCTGATCGTTCTGAGATCGCTTACGAGTTCTCTGGGAAGTCGAAAGGTTTGAGCGCGACAGCGTGAGGCAGAGCAATAACATTCCCAGTATGCGGCGGTGCCGAGCACGGATCCTGTTGCGCGGCTGTGAGTGTCCGGGTGTGTACAAAGATGTATGGGCATGGTCGGACGCTACTGGGTGCGCGAGAGGTCCAAACGTTGGTGGAGGTGTATTGTTGATGGAGGGCGGTGTTAGTGATGGCATGGCACGAGATGCGATCTTCACCTCGGACATTGAGCGCCGATCGCAGTAAGCTCTTTACTTCAATGCCCAATCAGGTTTTATAACGCTCGTAGTACGCAGCATATTGTTAATCTGCAGTCTACACTAGACGAACACTTCATAATCAGTCAGCGCGCTACAAGTCGGGGAGTTTACGCCGAAAACACTCACATTTATGATTGAACACAGTTAGAGCTCGATGCGGGTTGCATATCCGTGTCGAGTTACAGCTCGAACGTCCGACGATGGACATCTGTTTCTCTCTAGCACCGGAGCTTCCCAAACCACACATTCTACACTCCTAAGCCCGACAGGCAGGCCGGTTATAATCAATGAAGCACGCCAAACCTCGCAAGCTCCCCATCTGCCAAACACCCCGCCTCACAACCGTCGTCACCACCTTCCCTCCCTCCTGCCGCGGTAGCGAACTCGAACACCTCGAGCCTTCCCGCGCGGCACACGAGGCTCAATCGCGCCCTTCTCCCGTGTTCCTTGACGAGTCTTTGTACGTTCCGCAGCACGCGCACCAGCAAGCGGACGTGCCGGTGCACGCGCGCTTCCGCCTCTGAGTCGGCAGCCGCCTTCAAGTTGGCTCCCCGGGCCGCGGCGGGGTCATTGAGGGGGCGTTTGGCGTCATTGAGGGGGCGTTTGGTGTCCTCGAGCGCGCGCTGGGCGATGCGCACGAACGTCCCGCGCTCGTGTACTGCGAGCACGTGTCGCGGTGTCTGCGCGAGCAGTAATTGCGAGTACGTCTCTTCCCATGTGCGCGTGGTGGCGCTCTTGACGGAGCAGGTTGTGATTTCGAGTAGGGCTGACTGGGGGAGTGGTGTTCCGCCTCGGATGACGGTGACTATGTTGTCCGGATCCGGAGGGGATAGAGGTGGGTGGGCGTCGACTTGGGATGTAGAGTCGACGGAAAGGTGGGAGAAGAGGTCCGTGAGTGAGTTCACGGATGCTGGCGAGGCGGCGTTCCTAGCTTCGGAGTCAGTACTAGGCCCAACTTGAGCATCGACTTCAAAGCGGACGACGAGTCGCAGTCCCTCGAGGTCCTGTTAAGGCACAGCCCATCCAGCATCAGCTCTCGCTCGCGCACTGAACCTGCCGCGGTACGTACGTACATATTGCACAATACGGTAATGATCAGCGCAGCGCGCCCCCACCCGCTCGCACGCGAGCGCAGGCACCGTCGTCGCCTTCTCAAAATTGTCGCGGCACCCATGCAGCGGCGGCGTCGCGTACTGACACGAGCGCGTGTCCCACCTCGTCATCAGCACCGTCTTCTCTCCCCCAAGCTGGAGGTCAGTGCGGAAGTCCTTGCACCAGTTCTTCGCACTCGGGGGATGGGGTGAGGTTCTGACGGCTTCTTGGTAGCGTACCCAGCGGAGGAGCTTGCGGAGGCTGCTCCGATCCGCGATGATGTCGACTGAGGGCCAGTCCATGCTGGTGTCTGCGGCGTCTTCAGCGACAACGTCGATCGCGCGGAAGAGGGGGAGTAAGGGGGAGGATGAGGAGGAGCTCATGTAGTATCCGTTGGGGTCGAAGATCTGGAAACCTTCGTCGAAGGGGACGTGGAACGGGGTAAGGCGATTCCGCCACACGGGTGGCGCTCCCGGCAGCAGGTATGTTAGCACCGGTCCTCTAGGTCAATGAATGAACGCCGCACGTACCTGGAACGAGAATGGTAGGCTGTGGTCCGTCGATCCAGTTGTAGGATCCTAGGTACTTGAAATTCTCAATCTTGACTGGGGTATCTTGGCTGTTCTCCTGCACCGTCGTCGGGACTTCAAGGACTTGCAGAGGTTCCACGCGGAGTCCCTCCACGATGTCGGCGTCCGGTAGGAGGTCCGGCTCGGTGTTGATGGTCGACTGCGTGTTCGTGTACGGACGCGCGACAAGGTCGGCGTGGCCTGCACCCCGTCCACGCCCACGCCCACGTCCGCGCCCGCGCCTGTTGGGTATCGACCGTGTTGACATTACGAGGGCATTAGGCTGTAGACGGAGAACTTCGAGGGGGCGGCGGCGTCCTTCGCGGGTTGCGCGTCGGTTCCGCGCGACCTCGCTGCAGCTGATATACCTGCGAGAAGGGCTACCGCAGCACCTAGTGTGGAAAATGGTCTGCGTTGGGAACCTGCAGCACCCACAGTTCCGCAGAGTCTAAGACCTATCGGTGGGCAATGAGTGGTCGCGGTCTGCCGCAGCGACGAGCAGGAGTCCGACTGACCTCCGAAGTATCGTCCGCAATCCCTGGAACCTGTGAAAACCGATCACATCGAGAGTATCGGAACCCACCTGAAACCTTCTATTGGCAGCGGCGGGAGGCTGGACAACCAGGAAGTAGCACGGAAAATAGTCTTCGCATTCTGCCATCGTACATTTCTGACGGTACAACTTCACCTGTTCTAGCATCGTTTACTTCTTCTGCTGCGCAAGCCCCGCATCGCGGAACTGCTCCAGCGCATTCCACGCCTTCCCCGACGCAATGCTCTCCCTCGCCTTCTCCCCCCCCTCCTTCAAATCCCCCGCAATCCCCGCCACAACCAACAGCGCCGCCGCATTCATCAGCACAAAGTCCAGCACCGGCCCCAACCCCTCCGGCACCTCCCCCCCGCTCCTCAACAGCCGCTTAAACGTCTCCGCGTTATCCCCCGGGCTCTTCCCCGCGACCGCCTCAAGCGGGTGCACCCCGAGCCCGAAATCGCGCGGGTGCAAGACGCGCTCGAGGACGGTCCCGTCGGGGAGGAGCTCCCACGCGTGCGTGTCGCCCGCGCAGGAGATCTCGTCGAGCCCCTCGGCGCCGCAGACGACGAAGGCGCGGCGCACGCCGCTGTCGAGGAGCGTCTTGGCGAAGGTCGGGCCGAGCTCGCGCTCGGCGACGCCGAGGACCATGCCCCGGGGGCGGGCGGGGTTGATTAGGGGCCCGAGGATGTTGAACATCGTCCGGTGGCTATGTTCGGGAGAAGAGTCAGGAATAGCACGTGAGGGGGAGGGGAGGAGGGAAGGCGTACGGGAGGGCCTTGCGGAAGGGCGCGATCATGGCGAGCGAGGGGTGGTATTGCGGCGCCATGATGAACGTGAATGGGATCTTGGCGATGGGCATCGGGGTGTTCTCGGTCGGCGGGGCGAAGTAGCAGCCGAGCGCCTGCAGCAGGTCCGCCGAGCCGGACGAGGACGTGGATGCGCGCGCGCCGTGCTACGAAGACGATGTGAGTATATGCTAATGTTGGGTACCGGGAAACCAAGGAGACATGCGGGAGCGGCAAGAATCTGTCCACCGCGAGAGATGACCGGAATTCAGAACGGATATCCGCAGCATCCGGGTCAGTGTAAAGCACCAAGAGTGAACCCCCAACCAGCCAAATTTCGAGGGAGCAATGTATGCCGTTGCGACGACTGTTGGGCCATCCGGAGCCCGTCCAAACCCCCACTTTCCAATCCAACCACCCCGCATATCCCGGGACAGCTGCGCCCTCACCCGCCCTTCTCGCACTTCGGCGTTGCAGCGGGCCCGTCCAACATGAGACGTAAGACGCGAGGCTGACGGATCGTAGCTCTGACCGAAGCTCCGAAGTCGCCAACGCCTCGCCCAACCCGTAAAGCGAACGTGCGCCAAGGGTTGACAAGCGGCCTGTCGCCGCTACCTCTCGTAAAGCTCTCTTAACGCGGATATCCGTCAACCGCTCGTTCGGTGTGCTCGAACGACTGCTTGGTCTCCAGCTGTAAGCCAAGTGACGCACAACGCCCGACGGAGGCTCATAAGCGTAAGGGGGTACGCCAAGCTCCACCATCGATCGAAACCAACCCGTACATAGGACACAGGCAGGGCCAAGACGAGGCTCACCGGCCAGACCGCTCAGCCTCGTCATGTCCTTTTCGTAACGCGACGCTCGTTGGGTGCAGCAAGCCAATAGCCTAATTCTCCGCCGACGCTGGCGACGGGAAGGAGATTGCGCGGCTGGATGGGCACCTCCGAGGCGCGTTTAGACGTCATTATATGACTGGCCCGCGAGGGCGAACCCAGCAACACGGCGAGCTTGTCCTCGAGGCACCAAGCAAGGAGGACTGACGTCAGGGTTGAAGGCACCAACATCGATGGCTCCGTTGTGGATCGGAACAGCCTCATGTACCTGCGCAGCCCCAAGCGGGCACGGTTCTTCCTGCCCCCATAGACACAAAATAGAGAGCAAAGAAGGAAAACACGGGGCAGACGGCAAAAACACAAAAAAAGCACAAAAAAAACACAATCGACCGCTCACCTTCACAACCCTCGCCCCCGCGCCCGCAGCAACAATCGCCGCCGTCGTGCTCACATTGAACGTATTATGCCCATCCCCCCCAGTACCCACGATATCAACAACAAAGTCCTCCTCGACGCCCTCGACGGCGGCCCTGCGCGCGCGCGCACGGAGGACGTCCGCGGCGGCGGCGAGGTGCTCGGGGCGGCGCTCGATGCGCTCGATGTGCAGCGCGGTGAGGAAGGAGCCGATCTGCACGGGCTGGACGGTGGAGGGGGTGAAGACGCACTCGAGCGCGAGGCGCAGGTCGGAGGGGGTGAAGAGCGAGGGGGTCTTGACGAGCTTCCCGAGGAGATGCTTGAAGGTCTCGGGGGAGATGGTGGGGTCGGACATGGAGGGCGGAGGGAGAGCGTGCGAGGGTTCAACGTTCAACTTCGAGTTCGGGGTGAGCGGGGTGAGGCCGGGTGAGTCAGAGTCGCGGGTCGTCGTAAGTTGTGCGTGCGGGGTTTAAGTACGCAGCTCGTCGCGCGGGGCGCACGACGAGCGCTGCGGGGGGTCGTTGAGAGGCCGAATCATGTCGTAGACGCGACTGAGGGGAGCATGCGGGATCCGAGCTCGTCGCAGTGAGGTGTTAACGAGGTGGCGGGGGCGTGAATGTAGCCGATTCTGGATCGTGGTACCCATGGTCTGCGCATCCCAGCGAGACGCGGGTAGATGGTGTATGTCATGCGTTGGACGTGCAGCCCGCTCTAGCTGGGGTTCCCAGAGGAATGGACGAAGAAGAGAGCAGAGGAAAAGCGGTTGCGTTATTTCCATTTGAACTACGGCAACGCGCCCGTTGGCTTAAACTGAGCAACAATCCTTCAACAAAGGTCATCCACACAGGATGAAAGCGGACTTGTGATTATTCATCGTCTCCAGCGTTACGGGATCCGAACTTGTGGCGGCAGGGGAGGACGAGATGGCGAGGGACAGGCGAGAGTACATAGTCCTGAGCAAACGCACCCCTCCGGCCTCCGGGCAACAGAATATCCATGTGCATAAGCCGTGGCAACGAGTCCGTCGTCGACGTGTCGGAACATGGATATATACCGAGTACCGTGCGACGGACATGCACGTTGCCCAGCTCGCCGAAGACACGGTCAAACGGAACACGAGGACCAGCAGAAGATGGACGAGAGGAAAATAAAGCAATCGCCTTGCTTTCACTGGGATTACAACAACGTGCCCGACAGCTTGACCCAGGCAACAAGAGTCGTGTACACAGCGAGGCAGGCGTATGTTGTGGCTGGCATCGTCTCGGGCGTCGCCCCGGCGGAGCGCGGGCAGTGAGCGGGCGGGGGAGTGGGCGGGGCCTGGGCTGGGCGGCCAACGGCGTCATCGGAGTGGAGTTGGTGGGAACGGCGGTTGCCACCTGCGGAAACAAGGCCAAACACGTTCTTTACCCCCGACCACCACCGTCCCCTGGCTCTCGCCTCCGCCTCCTCCTCGCCCGCGTCGGCGCCCTTCTTTAGTCTCTCCTAATCCACACCGGCCCCTCCGATCCTCCTCAAGTCATAAACACACTCCCCAGCAAATACACCCGCCATGTTCGCTTTTTCAGCGCTCGCCGTCGCCCTTGCCGCCCTCTCCCCCGCCCTCGCTCAGACCGACTTCTCTTCTGCCCACAATGTCACCTCCATCGCTGGTACTTGGAGTTCGGGCTCGAAGCAGGTCGTCACCGGCTCGGTATGCTCTCTTTTCACTGTCATCATTGCTCGTTGTTCATCGTATCCAGGGTTTCGCGCAACCCGCCAACCTGACATTTACTTACCCTAACGTTACCGGTGTCTCATATGCCTTGTGAGTAGCATCGCACACCTTCCCTAGTCTATCTAACACGCCTGCAGCACCGACGACGGTTGGTACGAGACGGCACGTTATCGGTTCGTCAGTAATGGTACGTCGCCCCTTTGTCGCCATGCCGGCTGCTGCACCCGTCGGCTATCTGTCACATCGCCACCATCCACCTCTCCGCGGTCCAAGCACTCGAGGACTCGTCCTCTGCGGTGTGCTCGGGGGCGGAGGCCGTCGTGTTCTCCGTCGTCCACCACGCACGTCGCTCCACGCGGGAACAATTGATCCCGAAATAGAAGCCACGGCGCAGCAGCCCGCCCAATCCGTCCTCCCTTCGTGCGCTGACCGGCGTCCTTCCTCCTTCCTCCAGGCACCCAGCCGAACTGCATCACCGGCGTCATGCTCTGGCACCACGGGACGTTCACCTTCAACGCCAACGGCTCGATATCCCTCACCCCCCTAAAGGACGGCTACCAGCAGGTGCAGGACCCGTGCGCGGCCGAGAGCAACTTCATCCAGGAGTACGACACCCCCGAGCTCTACCAGCACTGGCAGATCTTCATGGACCCCACCGACGGCCCGAAGCTGCACATGTTCGACAGCGGAGGCGCCCCCGTCGCGCCCCTCTTCCAGGTGTACTCGACCGCGAACTTGCTCCCCCAGGAGCTCCTCCGCAACTCGACCCCGACGATCTCGGACTCGACCGTCGCGGCGTTCAAGGCCTCCGGCGGGACGCAGAGGTGGTCGCCGAAGGGCGCGGTGGCCGCTGTCGCGGGCGCATTCGCGGTCGGGGCGGCGTCGCTGCTTTTGTAGATTGGTTGTCTGTTGGCTGCTGCCGCATACTGGACCTTGATGACTATCTCCTTCTCGTTATCTGACTCCCGCCCGCTCGTACACGCACGTCCCTCCCCGCCCGGTTCGCCCGCCCGTC
The DNA here is from genome assembly GCA_002150815.3 of Grammothele lineata. Lineage (NCBI taxonomy): Eukaryota > Fungi > Basidiomycota > Agaricomycetes > Polyporales > Polyporaceae > Grammothele > Grammothele lineata. The sequence continues at coordinate 392,040 of NDFF03000002.1, forward strand.
CACTCGCACGCATGCGTGCAACCCCAACTCTACGCCGTTCCGCCGGTCGCCCGCCCGCCCGCGTACGCATACACCCGTGGCCCCCGCCCAGGTCGAGATCTGTTCTCCCTTCGCCGTGGGCTCGCGTCGCTGCTTGTCGTCCCAATCCCAATCCCAGTCCCACAGACAGTTCACTTATCCATCCGTACGATACGATAGGCATACAAAGATACCCATTCATCCATCCTTCTCCTTCCCCTTCCCCTTTCGCCCTTCTCACACTTGCACACGTCGTTGTACAGCCCGCTCGCGTACGCGCGCTAGCGCACTTTCTCCCCTCGGCACTTTTTGCACCGTTGTTCAGTCGCTGGGTCGTTGGGTCGTTTGGCATGGTGTACGTGGACGTGCGCATGTACAGCGCGCGAGGACGCACGCGGCGGGACTGGCGCGGGACGCGAGCAAGCGAACGAGCGAGTTAGGGAGTTATGAGCGATATAATGGCAGTGGCAAATGGCATTGGCATTGGGATGTGCGTGATTGACTGGCTGTGGGATGCGGCACGTAGGAAAACGTATCGTATGAAAGGCGGTGGTGGTAGTTGTGTGCTCGACGTTAGGAGGATCTAACGTTCGGACGCGACGAGATGTGCACGCCGAGACACGAGCAAACGAAAAGATCGGACTTTGGCGGTAGTGCCCCCTGTACTTACCCCTTTGAGGGCGCGGCGTTCGAAATCACCGCGCAGCGGCCATCGGCGCGCGTCGGTAGCTCCCTCGCGCCGTCGCAGCAGTGTGCACTGCGCGCGACGTCGGGCGTCGGCGTGGACGATCCCCAGCTGTGCAGCGGCCATATGCATGCGTACCGCGTCGGCCGCAGGCGTCGGGACTCGGCGGGTTCCTCTGCAAGCTAGGGCGTCCGCGCTCTCTGCGCAGAGATTGACAAGACGTCAATCATGTCTATGTCCATCGACAGATCTGTCAGTGCGTTATGTATGGAAAGCGTCTTTTTCGCCGGTGCCGGCGCCGGTATTTGGGGGATATGTCCGGAAACCTGTGTGAGCCTGTGAGGGGCCTCTGGGCCTTCTGAACTCCTTACTGAGTTATTGAGCTGCGGTCCTTCTGACTTGTAGGAGTTAGAAGGCGGGCTCGCGTTGCGCGTTGCGCTTTGCGTACCGCCCGTTGACGGAGGGTAGGATCACCATGCATATACGTTGATGATCAACGTCGAGCGTTGAGCAAGACGCCACTCGGGTTTTGCGGAGTGTCGCAAGTATATATGGGCACCAGTACCGCCGGTGCGAGCGGTTGACATGGATGGAGGAGTCGCCCGCGGCAACCTGAAGATCGCCAGCGGCGCTCCGGAAAGCACGCACTTGATGTCACTGGATGCGGGTTGGAAGGGATGGGTGAACTGGAAGAGAAGAGCTTCGAGCGGGCGGCCACGCGCGCGAAGGCAGAGGCCAGCGGAGGCCATGGTTGTTTCGAGTTAACGACAGCTATAGCCTATTACCTGACCTGGTCCGCAACCAACCTTCCGTAGCTGAAGAGTTCGAACCTCGCGTATACGGACAGTGTATTGTATGATGCAGATATGTAGCGGAGAGTGTGCGAGTTGTGAAAGAGGCTCGAAGGTGGCCCAGGGCGCGATGCGCGCCAATGTCGGCTGTGCATTCATGCATGATGCCGACTCGGGTGTCCGAGAGAGTGTTTGCGATGAGCTCAGTATCATCGGTCATAGCTTACATATGTGGGGTCTGAAGCTGAAGGACAGGGATTGCGAACAAGCTCAAACAGGTTCAAGAGATCGAGCGTCCATTTTTGAGTTGTGACTTGATTGTAACTCAACTCATCTCCGACCAAACTCTAGCCTCTCGCACGAAGCCCTCGCACCCTTCCTCTTTGAACTGGCCCGCTGTCCCGAAGCTGGGTATGTACTGTTTAAGTAGGGTTCGCGGGTACCTGATGTGCGCTGAAAACTTGTGTATATACTGAGTAAATTACAGTGTATATATGAGTGGGAGGGCGAGTAAGCGTATCAGGCGCCTAAAATCGCTTCCTCCTCCTCCTCTTTGAGAGCTTTAGCCGCCCCATTTCCTTCCCGATGTCCGCCATGTCCATCGAGTTCGATTTGCCTATTGAGCACCACCCAGACCTATACTTCCCCGACGGCAATGTCGTCCTCTCCGCACGGATATCTCCAAGCACCGACGACCTCCCATCCAACCACGAAGGAGACGTCGTGCTCATGTACTGGCTCTTTCGCGTCCACAAATTCCTGCTAGCCCACCACTCGCCCGCTTTTGCGAACCTCTTCGCGGATGCAAGCGCCTCTGCGGGGGTCATGTATGACGGCGTTCCTCTTGTGCAGATGGAAGGAGACCGCGCGCAGGACCTCGCCCTGCTTTTGACGTATCTGTATTACCCCACGTACTACGTGTTCCGTCTTGTCTTCTCCCATAGCCTTTGCTCACATTGCTTCAACACGGTAGAAAGCTTGACTTTAGGCGTTTCGACCCTAACAAGCCGGTTGTGTTGAGCGGGATCATCCGCCTGGCGGACAAGTACCTCATTGAAACGATGAAGGAGTTTCTCATCAAGCAAGTCGTGTCCGACTGGCCCAAGTCTCTTCAACAGTGGGACACTTGGACGACAGAGACTTATCAGGTCCCCAATCAGGCATTCAAGGAGGACCGCGGTGCGAAGGCTCGCTCCTACATGCCGGAGCCGGTGACCGCCATCAACTTCGCGCGTGAGTTCGGGTGTCTGGAGATCCTCCCTGCTGCATTTTATCGGCTCGCGACCATCGACGTCTCAACGGGCGACTGGGAGAGCGAGGGATTGCTTCGGGGTACGCCGGCCGCGAAGTGGTCGCTCCTCCGCAACGCTGACTGGCGGCTCCTTACCGAGTGGACGTCATCGCGGGCCGGGTCCCCACCCACTACGGAACATATCATGCGTCGCGAGTGCCTCCCCGAGTACATCCTCGACCAGGAATCGGGCCTTATTATGGAGCTATCCGAGGACGATCCAGATATCCTCGACGACTATTACCATGATACTCCGCCGTGCTATCAGTATATTACGAGGGCTCTCGAGCTATCTACGCAGGGGTTGAGTGTTCCTTCACACGATCCGCTTTTGAGACTAACCAAGATGGTCTCTTTTCTCGAGCATAACACGTTGCCCAAGAAGGCTTTCCCGACTGGCCTTTGTACCAGATGTCGGCTTCTCATCCCGTATGAGGAAATTCCGAAAGAGAGGCAGAGGATTTGGGATGCGCTGATGAAGCACTTCAATCCGTGAGGTGTCATATTCTGCGCTGATCTCGTAGCCTGTAGTACGTTCCAAGTGTATGAGGTAGTACAATTTCACGACTGCGAGCACAGTATACGTGGTTCATTTCCTGGGGCCTGAGGCCTGAGGCCTGAGCCTTCAACGCTCATTAAGTGCGCTTGGAGATACAATTGCTTTTGTACATATGGAGAAGCGAGGCGAGGTTCTGCACCGGGTATGTTGAGCTGGGCGCCCCCGACTGAGGGCTTTGAATTGGATAGAGTTTGGCTCGAGGCTAGGATTCGGATGCTGTGCGCAGCTGAACTTGCGATCGAACGCAGCAGCATAGCATCATCGTCGTTAATGTATGCCGGGAGTGCGGCTCACCGGCCGCGCAGGGCTGTGATCTCCGGTTGACCTCTCAAGCTCTCCTGCGTACCACCACCTCCACAACTACTACATAGAACCTGCGTCGAGCTAGGTCGACGCCCCTTTCTTCCCGCCATCTTCGTTGTCGACATCTCACTCGAGCGGCGCGCCGGGACTACATCCACATCTACATCCACACCCTTACCCGCACCCGCATTCCGACACGGACAACCACATTACGACACCGCGCAAAGGACGCGCGGATACAAGGACTACGGCGTCTCACGCGCACGCACAATACACCTCCGAGACTGCACCGAGCTACCAAGGCTCGACTTTCAACATATCAGGAGACGTAGACACGGCGCCCGACCAGTGGTCCAGCCTGGGTACGTCCTCCCCGTTCGGAGGTTCGACGGGAGGGGGCTCCGCGCGCGGGCCCCCATCCACGTTGTGGACGACGCCCTCCCCTGGGCCGCCATCAACCTCCAGCTATGGCTCCGGGTCCCAGGCGACGTCCCCCGCCGCGTCCGCGAGCTCAAGTACAGGCATAATCAAGGAGGGCGCGGCGCGGCGCGGGAGCGCGAGCAAGAAGGGCAAAGGCGCGGGCACGGCTGCGCCGTCAGGGGGCGGGGACGAGAAGGTGACTGCGGCGGGGAAGCTGCGCGCGCGGGTCTACCTCGCGTGTACGCCCTGGTGAGTCCCTCGACATATCGTGTTCAATATTCAATATTCGATGGCGGTGTCTTCGCGAGATGCGGGGCGCATGGGCCGGGGCTGCGGTTTGACGCGTCCGCGACTGGGGGCTGCGCGCGCAGAGCGTGTACGAGCTTCGAAGATCTGGGATCGCCCTTGGGGCGGAGTGTATGCGCATTGTGGAGGGACTGCGTTTGGCGGCTTCTGGGTGACAGGCTGCGTAGTCCATGCAAAGCGTATCCGGTGTCCACCGCAGGGCTTCGTGCTCTTGTCCCCTGCTCGCTGTCTGCATGGGCTGACTCGCTTGCTCGACAGTCGTGTACGCAAGGAACGCTGCGACGGCGGGAAGCCGGAATGCCTCAACTGCACTCGACGCAACGACCTGCGTGCGGGCCCGTGTAGTTATGACCCTGCACCGCGACGACGAGGGAAGGACCGCGTACCTGGATCTCGCAAGCGTGTCGTGGACGACGAGACGAAGAAGACGCGCACAACTCGGTCGAGGATAGAGGAAGAAGAAAGGCGAAGAAAGAGAGACAAATCTGCTACAGCCACTCCTGATGACGCCTCGCCGGACTTCCCAGACGACGAATCTATAACCCTTTCGACGTTCTCGGAAATCGACCCGGAGCTCTCCTCCATCCTTTTCGATTCCCAACCACGACCACAGAGCGCAATGATCGTCGCGCGGCCCAGCATCCAGTTCACCCGCGAGACATGGTGGGACGCCCTTCTCACGCTCTACGCCTTCGCGGACGACGCGGGCCCGTGCCCGGACCCCGCCTTCGCGCTCACCTCGGTGAACCGCGATGTCGCCAGCGCGCGCGTCACAGCCGACCTCCGCTTCATCTTCCACGTCTCCGTGCATTGGTTCAGCTTCATCCACATACCCCGGTTCTTTGGCGCCCTCCTCGACCCACGACGGAGGCAGGGGGTCCAGCCAAGTCTGATCCTTGGAGCCCTCGCCCTCGCCACGCTGTTCAAGAGCTCGGAGCTGGAGCGCGGGGCGAGGGGGAGGGATCGGGCGATGTGGATGCTCGAGCGCGCGCACGCCGCGTTCGACGCGAGCTTGAGCTCGGGGTGGATTGACGTCGGGCTCGTGCAAGCCGCGTGGGTGAGTCCTCTCTTCTCCCATTTCCTGTTCTTCCTATTCACGTGGCCCCGAAAGTTGTTCTCCGTATTCGAGATGCAGGCGCACGACCGGTGCAGCAACCAACGGCGCGCGGCCTCCTTCCGCCTGCTCGACGCGCTCATCCGCAGCCTCGGCCTGACGACGCTCGACGCTCTGGACCCCCGCGCGTCGATCTTCCTCCCAGGCGCCGTGCCCATCGCGCGCGAGCCCGAGAGCTCTCCCTCTTCGAGCCCAGGGCTGAGCGACCTGGCACTAGGGCTCGGGCTAGACGTCGCCCCGCTCATACCAGGGGTGGACCTGTTCGCGTCCTCGATCTCAAACCCGCTCTACGAACCCTCCTTGCCTGAATCTCTCAAGGCCCTCGCCACGCCCCCGCCCCCGCTGTCCTCTGTCCCCTTCGCGCAGGGCGCGGCGCACGGGGGCGCAGGGGGGTGCGGCTGTGCCGCGTACTCGCTCGCCCAGGCGTGGCCGCGGGTGCACGAGCTCGCGCCCGCGTGGGGGATCATGCCCGCGTGGCCGTCGGACGTCGGCGCGGCAGCAGAGATGGACGAGGGCGCGCTGCAGAAGGAGGAGTGCAGGAGGCTCGTGTGGGCGACGGTGATGCTCACCGCGGCGCACAACGCGACGGTCGCGGCGTGGACGGAGAGGGAGACGCAGCCGCTGTGGATCAAGGATCCTGCGAACGTGAGTGTCGTCCCCCCTTCCGATACTGTACTTTGCGAGACTGAGGCGTACGTATGGACGACGCGCAGTACGCTCTGCTCTTCCCCGGGGAGTCCTTCGCCCCAACGGGGACAGGCGGGGTGCCCGCGTCCAAGGATTCGGCGTGGGCGCTGCACATACGCTCTCTGCTCCTCTGGCACAGCTGCCTGCGCTGGCGGTCGGAGGCGGAGCGCGCCCCGGGCCCGGACCGCGCGCAGTTCGCGATGGCGGCATGGTTGGAGCTGGACAACATCGAGGCGGCGATGAATAGGCATACGTGCGATTTGTTCTCGCTACAGATGCGGGAGCTGTTGTTTAGGTGGGTGGGTTGGCTGTGGTCGTGGCTGTTTAAGGGGGAGTGGGCTAATGATTTTGGATGCAGCACAAGGATGGTCGTCTCGCGAGAGTTCAGGCAGTTTATTCCCTACGCTACTGCGTACGTACTAAACTCGGTGTCGGGGCGTTCTCTATTCGTCTCAACTCTCGACATCTAGGACGTCCGGACTGCATTTCTATCGTGAGAAGTCAGAGCTCTGGTGTATGCACTCCCCACCTCCCTTATCTCGCATGTATGGCTGATGAGCGCTCCCACCTCAGTGAATCGAGCACTGCGTGCAGCCCATACCATACGCCAATCGGACTCCACTCCCGGCCTGGGGATCATTCTGAGTAACAACTCGCGACAGAGCATGATGGCGTACTGGTACATGTCCCAGATCGGGAGGTGCGTCCGTCCTAGTGCTAGTGGTGGTGGTCCCTGCTGATAATCCTCTTCTCCGCCCACCGATCAGGGCGCTGGCTCTGTGGAGCGCAGACCCGACGTTGACGATCGCGCTGGAGGTGGCGAAGGCGTTCATGCCATGCGTAGAGCAGATCATGCACCTCTGGCCATCCGAAGGTGCGTGGACTCCTCTTTCACTTGTATTCTCTGTCTAATATGCTCTGTATGTGCTATGTCCGAACAGACCAGAGGACGGACTACGTATCGATTCGAGAATGGCTCGTCCGCGCGTGTCATCGCGCGGGTGCTGCGCCTCCTCCACCGCCTATTCCTCCACCGCTACAACCTCCTCCTGAACCTATTGGGGTTCCGCCCACTGCGGAGTCGATAGCACAGGCCCTTGCGATGGGGTTTGAGAATCCTTCTGGCGTAGATGCGAGGCTGTTCATGGCGACGTCTGGCAGTTTTGATAGTGGGTAGATTCCGTAATATAGTGTAGATTTTACCTATCGTAGATTCTTTCTTCGGAGATAGCTGTTATACCAAACATGGCCCTTGTATAGTGTAGCACAGCCCTATTCGAATTTGACTTGTATACGCGGACGGGCCAGTGGGGCTGCTTACCCCACGGGTACAAATCAGTAGGTAGTCAGTGGCTTTCGGCGCTTCTATTGCCTATTTTATCCTTAGGCGCTCATCCAAAGCCCGACTCCCCGGCAAACACGTGGCCTCAGGTACATGTGTCGACCCACTGTCACCGAGTCCCGACGACAGCATCTTCGAACCTAGACCTTTAAAGCTACGTCCATCAATATGCGACAAGTACTTGCATCTACCTATCCGGCCTCATATCGACCTCTCGGAACTTCGCAACCCCGAGCAATCTTCCGTCGCCGCGCTCGTGGCGTCCCACAGTCCCCTCAACATACAATTGACATACATCCAAAAAGCTAAGCGCTAAGCTTTAGCCGAACTCGGTACCCACGGCCACGGGGGCGTGTCCTCCAGAATCACCAGGTATAAAAAGAAGGTTCCCGTGAGCCTCAGGTGTCCAACCTTTCCCTCGTGAATCGCCTGCCAGTGTCAGCCAGCGAACCACCACAGCAAGTATGGGCGGTCCCTTCTCAGAGTTCAGGAAGCAGCTGCCGGCGATCGCGCAAGTCGTTCCGCCGAAGTCCAAGTTCAGCGTCGACCAGATCCCGGATCTCACGGGACGCGTGGTTATTGTCACCGGTGATTAGCTCGCGTCCTCGGTAGTTCTGCGTTTGCGACGGAAGCTGACTCCTTCGATGCAGGCGGCTACGTGGGCATTGGCTACGAGACGGTCAAGGTTTGTTTGTCGCCTATGCTAACCTTGATTGGGCGTTGACAGAGTCGCATTATCAGGCGCTCCTGCAGCACAACGCGAAGGTGTATATTGCGTCGAGGAGTAAGACGAAGGCCGACAAGGCGGTCGCATCGCTCAAAGAAGCGACGGGGAAGGAGCCTTTCTTCATTGAGCTCGACCTTGCCGACCTCTCCTCAGTCAAGAAGGCGGCGGACGAGTTCCTGAGCAAGGAACCAGAGCTCCACATCCTCTTCAACAACGCGTGAGCTCAACTTGTCTAGTCATCCAAGCATTCGCAATGTTACTCATCTCTCGCGCTTGATACTAGCGGCGTGATGTGGCCCCCGCGAGACATGCTCACCAAGGACGGGTACGATCTCCAATGGGGAACAAACGTCGTCGGGCACTTCTACTTCACGGAGCTGCTCATGCCCGCCCTCGTCGCCGGCGCGAAGACTTCTCCAGATCATCACGCGCGAGTCGTCACGACGTCCTCGAGCGGGGCGTACGCCGAGACGCTCCACTTCGACACGTTCAAGGACGGCCCGGCGCGGAAGAAGATGTCGACGGAGCAGCTCTATTACCAAAGCAAGCATGTGCGCTCGTTGTTTCTCATGCTCTCTCACAGCTCGGAGCAGGCTGACGGGCGGATGCAGGGGAACGCGGTCGTTGCGCGGCAGGTTGCGAAACGGTACGCTGACCAGGGCATCATCTCGATCTCCTTGAACCCGGGTCAGTTTTGTGACCCGTTCTGTCGTACTCATAATGACAACTAAGTATTCTGACGATGGTATAGGGAACATTCGGTCTGAACTGCAACGCAATGTGTCGCTCCTCGTGAAGAAGATCGGGGTAGGCCTCCATGTCATCTGAGGAGGCCGGTCTAGACTCTTTGCGCTCACGTTATTTATCTTTGATGCGCTGCAGGACCATACTATCCTCTATCCCACTCCTATGGGCGCGCTAACCCAACTGTACGCCGGTACGATGCCCGAGGCGCTGAAACACAATGGAGAGGTGCGTCACGCTCGTGTATCGTCTCTATGCCATGCTATGTCGATTGAGATACGCGCACGTACAGTTCATGATCCCATGGGCGCGGTTCGGAAAGTGCAGGCCTGAGGTGTACGACGACGAGATCGGCGAACGACTTTGGAAGTGGCTAGATGACGAGGTGAAGGCTCACCAGACGCAGCAGTCAGGGTGAGGGTGGAGATAGAGATCGGCTTGGTTTAGGCGAGCGGGCTTTGCAAAGTGAGTAGTATTTTTAGCACCTTTTCCGTCCTCTGTACCAATTAAACTCTAAGTCCTCAGGAGTATGAACCGAATAGTAGCCCAAACTAGCCACTGCTTCCTCACTGCTTCCTAGATGCGCTCTCCTGCCGGTGATAGCATTGGAGCAACAGAAGTCGGGGTCGGCTACTCCGGAGGGTTACCTTGGACAACCTGTTTACCATCATACACGACGACTTCAATCTGGATTTCACGAGTCTCAATGTAACTGTTGTTCTCTGTATTAGGAAGTGTCTAGTAATAATACCAACTATTGGCGAGCCGATGGAGCACTCGGATAACCAGGTCTGAGTGTTATATCGGTGTCGCAGTTCGTCCAGGTCGAAGTTATGCATGCAAGTTTGTCAGCCCGGTGCGTTCGTTCACTGAAAGTCTGCATGCGTGTTTCCTTGGATACGAGTACTCACTCCCCCACACCGGACCCACTTATCTCTGACCTAGGCACTTCAGGATCTGGTCAACGCCCGAGCATGTTCGAACACTCCAGAGTGTTTCGCCAGTTTGTGCATCAGATCTGATGCCGATCGAGGGGCCCGCTTTCGCTGTTCTCATTCTGCCTACTGATCGGGAAGCCGGCACTGTCTCTGTGGAGTGCGCAGTGGTGACTGTAGATCCGACGCTCATGGTCGCCCAGGAGGTCTCAAGTAGCCATCCGAAGGCGTATGGATTCCTCTTTCCGTTCCCATCACTCAGTTGATGTGCTCCGAGTCGGTACAGTACGGCCGAATAAGCCACAGGATGGACGAGTGTCTTGAGTCGTGCTTCTTCCTACACCGTTACAATCTCTTGAGTCAAGTGTGACTCTGCCCGGTTCGGCGTCGATAGCGCAAGGTATTATGGTGGAGGATAACAGTTTGTGTTGTGGACGCGAGATTGTTCTTGGCGACATCTGGCAGCGTTGGCATGTAGATTTACTTGCACTGGCCCACTGGCGGATTCTCCGATCGGAAAGCACTGGGAGGTACGTGCGAGTCGCGACCGGGGAATAGCGCTAGCCGTTGGATCGGGATCGGCCGTTGTGTAATACAGAATTACCCTATTTGTTCGATTTTGACTGGTGTGCGAGGACGAGAGAGTCAGCGCCTCCGACTCAGCGCCAGCCGCGGAATCGCCTTCCGGCGCCTGGATTGCCTAATTTATCCATGAAGGCCTCCGAAAACTCCCGACAGGCTCGCTCTTCTCTCAACTGCGACGTCGGTGCAAGCTCTCAGATGCTTGACGCTGCGTCCGTTAACGTCTGCCTTTCGCACGTGTTTCTGTCACTGCTGGACGACTTCTACGGAATGCCTCTGCTATGAGAACTTGACGGTCGCCGCACACGTCAGGTCCAACAATCACTTCAACATACGCACACCGAAGGGCCAAGCTTTATCCGAGCTCGGCACCCGCGGCCGCGAGGACGTGTCTTCCGGAATCAATGGGTATAAGAGGCAGGCTGTCCTGAGCCACGAGCTCGCAACCTTTCCCTGAGCCCTCGCGAATCGCCTGCCAGATAGCTTCCGCTTGGAGCAACTGCGACTCGAGGATGGGTAACTCCTGGTCAGACTTCAAGAGGCGGCTGCCGGCATTGGTGCAGATGTTCCCGCCAAAGTCCAAGTTCAGCGTCGACCAGGTCCCGGATCTCACGGGACGCGTCATCATAGTCACCGGTGATTAGCTCGCGTTCTCGGTTGCGTTGATGACGGAAACTGACTGCTTCGGTGTAGGCGGTTATGTCGGCATTGGCTACGAAACGGTCAAGGTTTGTTCGCCGCCTGTGTTAACCTTTGCTCTGGCGCTAACTAGATCGCATCGGCAGGTGCTCTTGCAACGCAATGCGAAGGTCTACATTGCCTCGAGGAGTAAAGAGAAGGCCGACAAGGCGATAGCATCGCTCAAGGAAGCGACCAGTAACGAGCCTCTATTTATTGAGCTCGATCTTGCCGACCTCTCTTCGGTGAAGAAGGCAGCTGAAGAGTTCCTGAGCAAGGAACCAGAGCTTCACATTCTCTTTAACAACGCGTGAGCGCAGCACGTTCGGCTATTGTGTCTGCAGTATTGCTCATCCCTCGCACTTCATATCAGCGGCGTGATGTGGCCTCCGCGAGAGATGCTGACCAAGGACGGGTACGACCTCCAGTGGGGAACGAACGTCCTTGGACACTTCTACTTCACGGAGCTCCTCATGCCCGCTCTCGTCGCCGGCGCGAAGACTTCCCCCGACGCCCATGCACGGGTCATCACGACGTCCTCGAGCGGCGCATACGCCGAGACGCTTCACTTCGACACGTTCAAGGACAGCCCAGCGCGCAGGAAGATGACGACGCAGCAGCTCTACTTCCAGAGCAAGCATGTGCGTTCGCGTTTCTTTATGGTTCTTGCGGGACATAACCCACGAAACGATGTAGGGGAACGCTGTCGTCGCGCGGCAGGTTGCAAAACAATATGCGGACAAGGGTATCATCTCGATCTCCCTCAACCCAGGTGAGTTCTTCCATCTGCTACACTATCTCCATAGCTCTAACGACGGTACAGGGAACATTCACTCTGAACTGCAGCGTTACGTGGCGCCCCTCGTGCAAAAGATCGGGGTAGGTCTCCACCGCGATTGCTTGATGGAGGCTTTGCATACACTGACGCTCGTTACCAAATCTGCGCCGTAGGACCTTACCATCATCTACCCGACACCAATGGGCGCGCTGACTCAACTCTTCGCCGGCACGATGTCGGAAGCATTGAACTACAACGGAGAGGTACGTCGTGCTCGTGCTTCAATCATACGTCGCACCGTCCCGACTGAGATGTGTGTACGTCGCGGTAAATAGTTCATGATTCCGTGGGCGCGGTTGGGGAAGTGCAGGCCCGAGGCGTACGACGACGAGATCGGCGAACGGCTGTGGAAGTGGCTGAACGACGAGGTGAAGGCTCACGAGGCGCAGCAGTCTAAGTGAGACCGGACTTATGAGATCCCTTCCTTCCTGCGGTACGCTTCAATCTCTAGATGATGGGTGTCGGGAGTATGAACTGAATATCCTGGAATAGCCGCCGCTTTCTGGACTCCGCGCTCTCCCGGTGATAACACTTGATCAACAGAATTAGATGTCGGATACTCGGGACTGCCGCCTCGTAGAGCTTACCTTAGACAATCTGCCTCCTTTCACTACTAACGTCATACCTGGCGACCTCAATTACGATTACGAGCCCTTCAATGTCCCTGTTGTTTGGGTTGGGAAGCAGTGTTTCAATAGATACCAGCTACTATTGGCTACTCGATCGAATCCTCGGATAACCCGGTTCGTTAGAGTATTGGACCGGTGTCGTACAACTACAGCTACGGGAAGCCTGCCCTCAGCTTCCCCTCCTCGCTCCGTACTATTCACTTGAAGTTCAAGATTTGGCCCCGCTGTAGGGGTTCTCCGTAACGGCGCCCCTTCTGACGGTGTTCCCCCAGCGACGGTAGAGATACTACGCTCGCTACCACTCACACATAGCATCCGTGAGATAGTAAGGTGTCAATATGGCAACGAAAACACTAAGATGATTGAAGCGGCAGGAGAAAGGTTTCACTACGACGCCTGGTGTGCCTCCACCTCGTCGCCCAGCCACTTCCAAAGCCGCTCGCCGGTCTCGTCGTCGTACGCCTCGGGCCTGCACTTTCCGAACCGCGCCCATGGGATCATGAACTATACCCGAACGTACACGCGTCTCGGTCAGGACGGCACGATGTGTGATTGAACTAACCGTGAGTGAGACGCACCTCTCCGTTGTGGTTTAACGCTTCCGGCATCGTGCCGGCGTACAATTGAGTTAGCGCGCCCATTGGTGTAGGATAGACGAGGGTGAGCTCCTACGGTATCGTAAGGGCAACGGGCGTGAGCGCGTGGAAAACCCCGTTGAGCGATGCTGAGACCTACCACGATCTTTTGCATGATCGGTGCAACGTAACGACCCAGTTCGGAGCGAATGTTCCCTATAGCGCCGCCGTCAGAGTGGTGGCTATAAACAAGGTATGAGGGGTTGACAGGCTCACCCGGATTCACGGAGATCGACACGATGCCCTTGTCCGCATATCGTTTGGCGACCTGTCGCGCTACGACTACGTTCCCCTATTCCGTTTCGTCAAATAGAGTATCCCGCAAAAACCGTAGGAAGAGCCGCAAACGTACATGCTTGCTCTGAAAGTAGAGCTGCTGCGTCGTTCTCTTCTTGCGCGCCGGCCCGTCCCTGAACGTGTCAAAGTGAAGCGTGTCGCCATACGCGCCGCTCGACGACGTCGTGATGACTCGCGCGTGATGGTCTGGGGAGGTCTTGGCGCCGGCGACGAGGGCGGGCATGAGTAGCTCCGTGAAGTAGAAATGCCCGACAACGTTCGTTCCCCATTGGAGGGCGTACTCGTCCTTTGTGAGCATGTCTAGCGGGGGCCACATGACGCCGCTGGTACGAAGTGCGATGGATGAGAAACACTGTGAATACTTGAATGGTTAAGTAATTTAAGCTCACGCGTTGTTGAAGAGAATGTGGAGCTCCGGCTCCTTGCTCAGGAACTCCTCCGCTGCCTTCTTGACCGAAGAGAGGTCGGCAAGGTCGAGTTGGACGAAGAGAGGCTCCTTCCCCGTCACTTCCTTCAGCAATGCTACCGCCTTGTCAGCCTTGGCCTTGTTCCTCGAGGCGATGTAAACCTTCGCGTTGTGCTGCAAGAGAGCCTAGCAATGCGATCTAGTGAGCGATAACGTAAGGTTAACATACACAACGAACGAACCTTGACCGTTTCGTAGCCGATACCCACGTAGCCGCCTGCATTGAAATAATCAGCCTGCCATAGCGCAACAACCATGGACGAAATACAATCACCGGTGACCACCACGACGCGTCCCGTGAGATCCGGGATCTCATCGACGCTGAACTTGGACTTTGGCGGGAACATCTGTGCGAGCGCAGGCAGCTGCTTCTTGACGTTCGACCAGGCGTTACCCATCTTCAAGGCGTATTGGTCCGTAGAGAATCGGAGGCTATTTCGCAGACGATTTACGAGGGAAAGGGTATGAACTTGTGGCCCAGGGTACGTCTTCACTTTATACCGAGTAGGTCTGCCGGAAGACGCGTCCTCGCGGCTGTAGCGGCCGCGGATGCCGAGCTCGCGTAAATCTTGGCATTTCGAGGCCCTATCATGTCGAGGTGACTGGCGGGACGCGACGAGTGTGGCGAGTGTCAAGTCTTCAGGGTTGTGGCGTTCTGTGGAGATCGACCGATAGCGAAAAGAACGGATACAAGTAGGCATTGACGGATGAAGAATGGTAACATGGATCAACGCTCGGCAACAGAAGAGCAAGCCTCCTAGTGCTGGAGTCTATTCCCGAGGAGGACCTCTTGGATGAATGAGGCAACCTGCGCTAGACGGTGTACCCCACGGCCGGCGCTGACTCGGAGACACTGACCTTCCCATCCGCGCACACCACCCAAATTCGAGCATGCAAGGTAATTCCATATTACACAACGGCTAATCCTGGTACACCGGCCAGAGCTATTGCCCGATCGCAATATCCACGTACCTCTTCGTACTGTCCGATCGGAGAATTGACTATGGGGAACACACTCAGGGCCCTGAGTGCAAGTCGCTCTACACGTCAAAGCTGTCAGATTTCGCCATAGTCGAGCTCGTATTCACACAGGAGGACTCTCAAAGCCGATCTCGAGGGTCATGGCTATTGGTGCAGGATTGGGCGAAGCTCAAACAGACTCACAAAGATTCGGAAGTTATAACAGCGCAGGAATAGTAGCCGAAGGGGTATTGAACGCATACGTGCTGAAAAGTCGGTCCCGCATTGATATGTAGTCCGTACTATGAGCTGTTCGAACGTACCATACCGAGAACATCAGCACAGGTATAGGAAAGGTAAAACAAACCATGCGCCTTCAAGCAGTCATCGCCAGCGTGACTGCCAGCAGAATCAGACTGTCTCCAAATAAATCTGCCAACCAAAGCGCCGCGGGCGCCTCGACGTTGCGACTTTCCAGGTCATGTTAGCGTGCAGGCGTTTGGAACTTCTCTTCGTCATAAGGGATGTACCCTTTCGAACTTGTAGTTGGATCCTCTCTTAGTGTATACTATGATATAGACGGCTCAATACGCGCACAGCTCACTGTTTTAGGCAATAGGGTAAGTCATCTTCTGATCTGGAAGAGAATGAAGCGTACCATGTTGGCCGTTCAAGGACAAATCAATGCAGGTTGGAGGGCATGGAGGTGGGAGGACACAGCGGGAGAGTCCCGGCGGTTGCCGCCATTGGCGCAGCCGCCGCATTACGTACGGGCCGGCACAGGCCGGCACATGGTAGTGGTCTTGCATGAGCGGCACGTATGTGCGGCGCCTTTCACGACTGTCTTCATGTACATGTTTTCTCTATGACTAGGGGCGAGAAGCTTCTGAATGACGAGGAATGAAGAAGCTAATCGTGAACGCAAAAACTAGCGAACAAACGTGCGAAGTTCCGACACGGGGAATCGAACCCCGGGCTATCGCGTGAGAGGCGATAATGTTAGCCACTACACCATATCGGAAGTCCTATAAGAGTTGTTAAACACATATATAATAGTAACCATCCCCTGTATCTAGCCGGCTCGTTTGGTATTGCTGCGATGACCGTTGCGCCTCCATTCTCTCTTCTCGTCCTCAGACTTGCATTGGCCTTTCTCGAGTGGACGACATGATACGCTTCATCCTTGTCCAGGTCTGCCAAGAACTACAATTCAAGGTGTTCCGAGAGCGCTGAGACAGCGACCTACGCAGAATCGGCAGGGAAAGACTCGTCTTTCGAAATGGTATGTTCCTTATGATGACGACGAGAAGGTCTGTGGGCGTTACGTGTTCTCTCTCGGACGCAAAGATGATGCTCATAGTGTTCTGGACGCCGTAGGTTCGCTTGCGGGGAGAGGTGCATCGGCTGGTCGCGCCGAGGGATCAGAAGTACCAGTCTAACTTCGTCGAGGTACGCACGCACGCATTCTCCACCCCAAATGGCCCAAGGACCTCATGGGCGGGGCGTAGTTTCGGAATCACAAAGTCGTCTACCGCCGCTACGCTGGTCTCTTCTTCTGCATCTGCGTGGACGCCAACGACAACGAGCTCGCGTACCTAGAGGCCATCCATCTCTTCGTAGAGGTGCTCGGTGAGTGTTCATGTTCATACGTCCCGATTTCACCCACCAATCTCCTTGTGCTCGAAGACTCGTTCTTTGACAACGTCTGCGAGCTCGACTTGGTGTTCAACTTCTATAAGGTGAGCACTCTTAGTATGCTGTTGTACCGTGAAGGATGTCCGACCGTGCGGGCCAGGTGTACGCCATCCTGGATGAGGTCTTCCTGGCAGGGGAGATCGAAGAGACAAGCAAGGATGTAGTGCTAGCCAGGCTGGAGGAGCTGGAGAAGTTGGAGTGAGCCTTTACGCTCGCGTCGTTTTATGTCGTGCATCGTCGTGCAATGAGTCCGGAATACCCCATGTATCATTAATCTGCTGGTGTGTCCATACATCTCTTTGCTTCACCCGTTTCACGGTGCTGTGTCGCGTCGCGTCGTTTTCACGGAGACACAGACCGTTGTTCTCAAAACATTCTCACTCCCTTGAACCTCGGAAGCCTCTGCACCCGAATG
This sequence comes from Grammothele lineata, assembly GCA_002150815.3. Lineage (NCBI taxonomy): Eukaryota > Fungi > Basidiomycota > Agaricomycetes > Polyporales > Polyporaceae > Grammothele > Grammothele lineata. The sequence continues at coordinate 409,157 of NDFF03000002.1, forward strand.
CAGCGGCACGGCCTACACGGAGCGCGGCGGAGAGATCCATCATGATACACGTCCATGTCGCTTATTCTCAGACATCTGCGTAGCTCGTGCAGTATAGCCATGCTAGCGTTCGAGCTATTCGTTACGCCCGTATGGTAACGTGCTCGCAAGGTATGGGCCTCATCTGACGCCATTGCCTGTGTAATGTTCGTTCGACTTACTCCTATCTGCGATGCGCTGACGCGCTCATCTCGCCCAGCATCGCCGACCCGTGGTACCGTTCTCTGACGCCAGCCATTGGAAGGCATCATTCATGCATCTTTGGGTACGAGTACTGCTCCTCCCCACACGGCCCGACATCTCTGACGTATGTCATCCAGCAGCTGTCCGACAGCTGTTGGCCCTCGCTGTCGCGCGTTTGAGCTGAGCGTGTTCGCCAGCCGAACGCTCCGGAGTGTTTCGCCATCTTGTTCATCGGATCTGATGCCGACCGAGGAGGCTGGTTCTCGCGCTCGCACCTGATCGTGCCGACGAGATGCGCTCCGTTCGCTCTCACCACGATGCGAGCGGTCTCCTTTGCCGCATCCGGCCGCAGAACGCAAGATGTTGGATGTGACTGGTGCGGCGTTTCTGTTGTGTGTCGCATATCGCCGTTCTGACCATCCAGACTGCATCCAGCTTGGGCGCGTGCGCCTGTCCTGCGGAGATGTCGGTACATTGATTGTATGCGGTGGACCCGCTGCCTGTTGACGCGCGCTATGGCTCCATTGCGTTCCCATTGTCGCCCGGGGAATATCTCTGACTTTTCGTTCTGTCGCTCATAGTAGGTGAATATCGTAGTGACGACCTGTTGAACGAGGCACTAACTATTCGACCAAGGTAGCACGCGCGCATCGGCTCGCCAGGAGCCTTCAAATTCATCAAATTCAAGCCTAGTGCCGACGTGGGTGACGCGGGGTCATGCGTCAGGCGTTCCCCGGTGCCAACAAAGAGCCATCAACACACCGCTTGCGCCCGCTCGGGCTATTCTGGATGAACGCCGGCGCCCGGCGCCTTACAGTGGTGTGGCCCGGTATAAGAGGAGCAGCGTATGCAGCCAGAGTTCCTCACCCCCCTTCACTTCTTCATTACTTACTTTCGTTCTCGCATTCTCAAGTCCGCTAGTCGGCTTTTTTGTTCTTCTTCGTCGTACCGCTTTCTTTTTTCACTTCACGTCCCAGCGATGTTCTCCTACTCCCGCATGATCACCTCCGTCTCGGCCGCGCTGGCGCTGGCTTCCGTGAGCAGCGTCCTCGCTGTTCCTGTCCCCGAGGGCGCATCTCTCGCTGCTCGCGCTTCCGCCATCCCGAGCCCTGCGTTCGTCGTCTACACCGACGCCTTTGTCGGCGCGAGCGTCCTGCCCGCTGCGACTGACCTCGCTGTAAGTGCTCGAGTTGACCCCGACTCGTGCAGTAGCTGACTCGACTGCCACACAGGGCTGGAACGTCGTCAACCTCTCGTTCCTGACGCTTACCGGTCCCCAGGACCAGGTCAAGAACTTCGCGGCCCTCCCTGCTGATCAGAAGGCCGCCAAGCAGAAGGAGTACGCCGCGGCGGGCATCAAGATCGTCGCCTCCGCGTTCGGCGAGACCGACAAGCCCACTACGCAGGGCGCGGACCCGACCGCGACCGCGAACACGATGGCGCAGTTCGTCCTCGACCAGAAGCTCGATGGTATCGACGTTGACTACGAGGACCTGGACGCGATGAACGCGGGCGATGGCAAGGCCGAGGCGTGGGTCACCACCTTCACTACCGTCCTCCGCCAGAAGCTCCCCCAGGGTCAGTTCATCCTCAGCCACGCCCCGCTCGCGCCCTGGCTCGCCCCCAACGCGCAGTTCAAGGCCGGCGCGTACGTCACGATCAACAAGAACGTCGGGTCGATGATCGACTGGGTGAGTCTCGGTCCTCTTTTTTCCCATTACCGTAGCTAACCCACTCCCCGCATGCAGTACAACCTCCAGTTCTACAACCAGGGCCTCTACAAGGACTGCGAGGGCCTCATCAACACCGCCGGCTCGCCCTTCACGGGCTCCGCCCTCCTCCAGATCCCCGCGAACGGCTTCGAGCTCAACAAGCTCGTCATCGGCAAGCCCGGCGGGCCGTCCGACGCCAACAAGGGGGACGGGTTCATCGACCCCGCGACGCTCGGTCAGTGCGTCGACCAGGCCGCAGCTAAGGGCTGGAAGGGCGGTATCATGGCCTTCCAGTTCCCCAACGCGAACGCCGCCTGGATCAAGGCCGCGAAGGGCACAGCCTTCTAGAGGGCCGGTTGAGACAGAGGTCGAGACGACACACACTTTCATGACGATCATGCGTCCCTGGAGGACTTTTCACGACGAATAACGACATCTCACGCCTTATGTGTATTAACGATTGTAATCTAATGAACGTGAACTTTTGGGGTCAATAATTCGCTGCGTGTTGTGTGCGACTGTTCCAGCCATGTCCCGTTGAAAGCGCTGCATCTCGTGGTTGGATGGTGGCAGAAAAGAAGATGCCTGGTGAGCTGTACGTCGTACGCAATCTTGTACATGGATACTGAGCGCTGCGCGCTGATCTGCTTGCGCCGAACAGAGCGTGGACGTCCAAGGTCCCTCAGGTGTCCTCGATCATCCGTGGAGACGACGCCAATACCTACCATCATACAGTCCTGAGCAGCTGCAATGGCACGATCCGGTCAAGGTCAATCCCGAGTGGGCAGATCCCATGTGTGACAAAGTTGAGAGCTTCGAAGATGGCCGCACTTCTTCAACAGCTCCGGTATCCACCGCTCTTACGGTAGCGGTAGCGGGGTTGCTGTACACGGCATCCCGACCAGGTGAGTGGGCAAGAGCCTTCATTGCGCAGCTTCTGAGGAGCTGGAAAACGCATCATGCAGCAGCTTCGCATCTTGAACGTGCAGAAACTCCGCGCTATACCATCGCTAATACGGCTGGACACCCGTAGGCTTCCCCAAGCTAGCGGGGACAGCGGCTACTCACTTGCGGGGCGCAGCTAGGGCAGAGCGTCATGCCGACAGAGGTAGTGCAGTGATTCAATGACAAGTTCGCGCCTCGACTAATTCGCAAGGCACATGTTGTCCTCGACAAAGACCGTCTGCGGCTCGCTTCACCGGTGGCTGGGTAGCCACGTGGCGAAGAGAGGGTCGCCTCAGGGCAGGTTCAACAACTTTAAGGCAGGTCAGCTCACTGTTAGCGCCGAGAACACCTTCCCATCCGCGAGTTCTATCTCGCCGCGGAGTCGACGTACTCTTTTCTCTGTAACTTCTGGGTCTGGACTTGGACTTGGGCTACGAAACACGACACTATCAGTAACTTTGGTCTTCCAGGGAAAGTGTACGTGGCTTGTCATCGACATCACCTACACCCACATTTGCTAGCCGCCATCAGCTGTTGCGTTCATGGGTTGCCTCGTTGACGCTACGCTTGTGTAGGTTGCCCACCTATGTACCTTGCTGCGTTGTTGATGTGGAATGGAAAGATCTTCCATCCATTCATGGCTAGCCTGATCAGTCCAGTATCAGCCCTCGGTGTAATGCTCCGCGCGATGCTCGGAATCAAGGAATATTCGCGTTTCTGGTGGAGTAGCTGGGGCTTGGTCTGGATGTCTCAAAAGGGCACGGAGACCGTCGAGCGATCATGACAACTCCTGCACCTACACCGGCTGGTGCTCGCGCACTACTTACATACGTCTGGTACGCTACGCTGAATTTATCATCTCCGCTCTTAATTTGACGTACGACTGAATGCAGAACGCTGTCCAGGATCTACGCGCTTCCTGTCCTCTCCTTGGTCGTCTGGCCAACTTACGTCCGCCAAGAATCCCGTCGTATGCCGTGCTGCGCTCCAAATAGCGTCTCGTTCGAGTACCTGGACCATCACGAAACTCCGCCAGCGCCTTCACGCCATTGAACCCCTTTCTCCGTGTGCCCGTGACGCCACCGTATCAATATATAGGCACCCCTTCATCATCCTCCAACCTCGTATCGCCCATCAAACTCTTCACTTTCCCTTCCCCCACAGCTACCTCAAGCACCGCGGATCAAAATGGGTGGCCTGATCACGACTCTCCGCAACTTCTGGCCCGTCCTGGCGCAAGCGTATCCACCAAAATCGACGTTCACCGTTGACCAAATTCCTGACCTATCCGGTCGAGTCATCCTTGTGACCGGTGCGTTCTTCCAGGTTCAGCTCAGTCTTCATACGAATCTCACTTGATTCATGCGGTACGATCTGACGCTGCTACAGGCGGGAATGCGGGCATAGGATACGAGACCGTGAAAGCTCTTTTGATGCACAATGCGAAAGTCTATCTCGCAGCACGTAATCGGGCGAAGGCAGAAACAGCCATTGCGAATCTCAAAGATGAGACCGGCAGGTCTGCCATCTTCCTGGAGCTCGACCTGGCGAGCCTCGCGTCGGTGAAGCATGCCGCGGAGGAGTTCCTCTCCAAAGAGCCCGTCCTTCACGTCCTCTTCAACAATGCGTACGTGTCTTTCCTAGTCTATAACTCCTTCCCCTCGTGATCCATTCTTCCTGTCATCCTTGTCGCGAAGTGGGGCTAACGATAACGCTATCACACGTCACGCAGTGGGGTCATGAACACGCCTATCGATGCGCTCACATTCGACGGATACGACCTTCAGTGGGGCACGAACGTCCTAGGCCACTTCTATCTTACCGAGCTTCTCCTCCCCGCGCTTTCTGCTGGCGCACGGGCATCCGCGGACCAGCACGCGCGCGTCGTGACGACTTCTAGTAGCGGCGCGTATATGGGCAATATCGTCTTTGACGCTTTCCGGGAGAGTGACGCGCGGCGCGCGATTCACCCCGAGATGCTGTATTTTATGAGCAAACTCGTAAGCGCCTCCCCCCTTTCCTTACCCCTTAAATAGCGGTCTCGGGCGGAGTGCGCGAGTGCTAACGCCGGTTTCTCGGGCGGCTTGGGGACGTAGGGAAACGTCATCGTTGCGCGCCAGGCCGCGATGCGATACGCGGATCGAGGCATCGTGTCCATATCGCTCAATCCTGGTACGCTTTCTGTGCTCTGTTCGACGTCTTTCCCCTTCTCTGACCCCTCGTGCGCGCACAGGTGACCTTGACACCGACCTGTATCGCAGCCTACCTCCATTAGGACGTAAGGCCGTCGTGAGTTCTCTTCGCTTGCGCACGTCGTCTACATTTATCTGATGTGTACACTCTGAAAGGGTATCCTCTTCCACCCTCCCGCGTACGGCGCGCTCACCCAACTATATGCGGGTACAATGCCTGGCGCGCTGAAGCTTAATGGCGAGGTGCGTCCATGCTGGAGTCTTCTACTTGCCTTGTGCATGAACGTTTGCCGCTTGTTCGTACAGTATATGATTCCCTGGGCGAGACCGGGGAAGTGCAAGAAGGAAGCTTATGACGAGGAGCTCGGGCGACGCGTGTGGGACTGGTGCGAGCGGGAAGTGAAGCAGTTCGAGAAGACTGTGTGATGCTCGAGCTGGCCTCGCTTGTATTATGGTCTGGGTGAGCTTGTCCTTTAGGTTCGAACGTTCGTCTGTACACGACGTCTTATACTATTTGACAGTGAGCGCGATCTGAGCCTCGCATGCAACGAGACCGTTGATGCACGCTGTGTTAGTGGACTGACTAGATTATTATCAACTATACACCACGCGCCGTGCTATCTATATGGGTTGTGTACTGGGATAAAGGGCCAACACGTCTGCTGATGATGTCAACGAAGGTTTTGTCACATCAACGGGATCTACCACTTCTACTTCATCGTGATCCTACTCAAACGAGGACATTCGGAAGGGGTTGCCGAAGACCCCGAAGACCCCGAAGCACGGCCTCCTCTGTGATAGCTCACCCAAATGCTCCTCAGCGCTGCAATATGATGGCCCTCGGCTTGCTCGTCGCTGCATTCGTATAGCATCTACCTCCATGAAGCTCTCTAGGCGCGTGCTCGACACTGACGTGTTTTAACCACTTTATACCCTAGCGTTCTCCGGTCGGCATACTTATATGCCGACCGGAGAAGATCCTGCAAACGTCGACGTCGAACGTCTCCGGATACTGATGTTTGAAAGTTCGAGCCGAACAACTTGCGTCTGCCACTGCCGAAGGTACGTCGGCCTTCTGAATCACCCTTTGCTCCCGTTTTTTCAGCTGTTATCGCTCATGCCGAGATTCTAGGGAAGGCGACGTCAACGCGTCAACGCGCGCGACCCGGAAAAGACCGCCCCCGCCACTGCCCTTGTGGTGTGCCTGATCCCACACTTCTGCGGCTGTGTTTGTCCCAGTTGCATACTGCGGATGTCAGGGTTCGACTTGAATACGCGCGGCCTGGCGTGCGTACGCTCCCCTATGTTTTCTCCCACAGCTCACGCGATCGGCACATATAGATAATAGAGCTCTCGTGGCAAGCTTTCTCCAGACCAATCTCATCCCACACCTGCTACCCCGCCAACGCCTTCCTCGCTAATTTTCTGTCTCTAGCTTAGCATCGGGGAACATGGGTAACTCATTTTCAAACACCATGAGCGTGTTCGCGCAGATGTATCCTCCCAAGTCGAAGTTCAGCGTAGACCAGATCCCAGATCTGTCTGGGCGGGTTGTTATCGTGACTGGTCAGTGTTCACACCGAGTCTATTTGATCCCAACTCTGACTCCTGACGTACGTGCATTCTACAGGAGGTAACGTCGGTATCGGATGGGAGACATGCAAGGCAAGCTCTCCACAGAACTAATAACCTCGGCGAAGCTGACGCGCTCTCATGCCCCCAGGCCCTCCTGCAGCATAACGCCAAAGTGTACATCGCAGCGCGCAGCAAGGAGAAAGCGGAACGCGCGATAGCCTCTCTCAAGGAGGCCACAGGGAAGGAAGCGCTCTTCCTCGAGCTCGACCTCTCGAGCCTCGCGTCTGTCAAGCGCGCTGCCGCTGACTTCCTGAGCAGGGAGCGCGAGCTGCACGTCCTTTTCAACAACGCGTGCGTGTCTCGTTGCGGCTCCGTCTCGCTAGAGTGTGCTCACCTCGCGTGCGCGTACTATGAACAGAGGTGTGATGTCCCCACCCATCGACCAACTCACAACAGACGGCTACGACCTCCAATGGGGCACGAACGTCCTCGGGCCCTGGCTCCTCACACAGCTCCTCCTGCCCACGCTCCTCGAAGGCGTGAAGACCTCCCCGGACGGGCACGCGCGCGTCGTCGTCACCTCGTCGTCCGTCGCGTACCTCGACACCCTCCACTGGGACACCTTTAGGGACGGGAAGGCGCGGAGGAAGAAGGGGAGCGAGGGGCTGTATCCGCAGAGCAAGCTTGGGGCTGCGATTGTTGCGAGGCAGTTTGCGAAGAGGTATGCGGAGAGGGGGGTTGTTGCGGTTGCGGTGAACCCAGGTGCGTCGGTTCTCCTCCAGCGTGAGTCGCGCTCACTGCATGCGTTGTGTTGTAGGAAACATACGAACGGAGCTCCAGCGCCACGTCGACACCGTCCGGCGCACACTCATGGTAAGCGACGATGATCCTCTCGCTCGCTCACATCAGCTATTTCAACGCGTCTTGGCAGAACTGGATCCTCCTCTATACGGCACCATACGGCGCCCTCACACAACTCTACGCGGGCACGATGCCCGAAGCTCTCAACTACAACGGAGAGGTGCGCTCTCACAATGGTTCTCCGCTCACGGAGTCCAATCCAACTTAAACGCTTACATCACGTCTTCCGAACGCAGTTCCTCATCCCGTGGGCGCGGCCGGGCAAGTGTCGTCAGGAGATGTATGACGAGGAGCTAGGCCAGCAGTTGTGGGCGTGGTTGGAGGACGAGGCGAAGCCGTTCCGGGGCGCGTGAGCGGCCGGCTTTGTGTTTAAATATACCCACTGGGGGTGGGCGTTCCGGTTCGGGAGCAGTACTGTGGACGCCATTGGGGCGCGGGGTGGCAGAGGTTCTGAAGTTGGGCGATCCCATCCCGCTAGTTTATGCCAAGATCAGCATACTGTTCGCCACGGAGCGGGTATAGCGTGTTCGAGGCGCGAAGTGCATAATTTACATCTAACCTAAGACTATCGTAACGTATGTACACGAAACGACTAGTGGTGCAAAGCGTGTCCTAGAGTATGCGGGGGGGTATAGCTTACAGCTAACTACATGACGAACGTACGTATAAACATCCAACCAAACGAGTGGACAGGCCTTCCTCCTCCGCCTTACGTCGACGAGGAGGCCCCATGAACACGTCCCTTCCTCCCACCATCGTATGCATACCCCTCACCCCTCCCAGGGCCCGTAAGAACACCATCCTCCAAACCCTCGCGCCACGCACTGCCCTTCCCGTCCGCACCTTTGTCGATGTCGCTCGCGGTCACCTTCGCCTGGACGATAATAGGCGGGACGATCGAGAACGAACGAATACGCGAGTCGAGGATGAGCCACTGCGCGGCCTGGTCGACCGCGCGGGAGAAGGCGAAGTGCGGCTGGAAGAGGTGCGCGAGGAAACGACGGGCGCCGGCGTGGCTGAGCGCGTAGGCGTGCGTGCATTGGGGCATGTAGGATGCGTGGAGGGTGTTCTTGGGAGGTAGGGAGGAGGGAGAGGTGAGGTTGAGGTCGAGCGCGGGGTTGTGGGTTTCGTCGGACCAGCAGTGGCCTGTCGCGGGTGTGTGAGTACGGCGCCATGGAATGAGTGGGATGTGAACGCAAAGCGTTGGATGAGAGAACGCGTACTCAAAAACGGACGTCGTTTGTGTAGGGCGGCGGGTATGGAAAGCAAGCGGGAGGGCAAGAGAACTCGAGGACCACACTCACCCAACCAGACCATGTCCCAATCCTCCGGAAGCGCGTCCCACAACCCATCCAGCCTCTCGCGTATGTCCACCTCCATATCAATGTCGTCTTCCATGATGAGCGCGGCCGGTCCCCGACCGGAGCGCACGAACTCCATGATGGCGGAGACGTGCGAGTACCAGCAGGCGAACTTCGGCCGCGTGAGGTACTGGTAGTCCTGGAGGTTGTCTCTGTACGGGATCCCGTGTGTGCTGTCGTCCACTGCGCACGTCAGTGGGTTCGTCGACGGGACTGGGGCCTGGCTTGGCGGGCAGAACGCGAGCGGGAGGGCGTGCGAGGTGGGCCCGTGGGGGTGGTACATGGCGAGGTCGAGGTCGAACGAGTTGAGCTCCTCTTCTGGAGGCCATTGGAGCTTGCCAGGCTCTGTCTGGTCGCGGAGGGAACGCACGCAGGATGCGAGTTCGGAAACAATGGGCTGGTCGGATGGGGTGCCGTCAACGTAGGTGAATCGGAGGCCTAATGAGTGTCGGAGCCGTTCCATGGAGGCGCGGCGGTCGGATCGTGTGGGGAGAGAGATGACATAGATGTCAGAAAATACGCCCAAAGTTGCATTGCGGTCGTCTGAGGAAGAGAAGGAGAGGGAGGAGAGAGACGGGAGGCGTTCCCGGACGGCGGGGTGGTATGTGCTCCCGATAAGGAGGAGAAATACGCCAAGAGAGCAGAGTCCAAGAACGCGTCGGGAAGCCATCTCCTCAAACCAGACAACCGACGGACGAGAGGAAGATTATGGCGGAAGGAGAGAAAGGTCCGCCGTCGCCGAGCGAAGCGGCTTCGTGAATACCGAGTTCGCGGATCAGTCGGATATGTGGCCGGCCCGTTTGTCCGTCTTCCTGTTCTGAGAGCCTTCAACTTCCAGCCGCGCCTCTTGAGTCTTGACGACGATCCGCCACGACTGCTATCCCTCGATTCAAACTTACTTACCGCTGAATCTGTTTCCACGCCAATGTCCCCTTGTGACATAGCAGCGCCTCATCCTATGAACTTCGAGGTCTGAGGTCTCCCGGTCCCAGTCTGAGGCGCCGCATCGACAGTCGCATTCTTGTTATCGACTACCCTGGACCGCGCAAATCAACTTATTCCACTCACACAGTCAAAGAATGCAAGTAGTGGTCCAAGAGACGCACAACCCTACCGTTTTCTGGAAGGGAGACTGCCAAGGTAACCTCCGGGTGCTGCTTGCATACTCATGACAGGGTATAGGTATGAGCGGGGTGGAGAACAGGTATGAGAGGCGGAGTGCCGTATACATAGCCCCCTTCACCTGTGACGATGCGCTTGTTGCGCGATCAGAGGGAAGAGTTCCGCTCAGAATGGCCAGCGCGCCAGTCTGCTTGCATGTTGTGTGCACGCCGGTGCCCCTGTTCACTGAAGTTGATGCCTGAGGCGTCCCGAGATTCGTCAGCAACCATTTGACCATCAAGAATCCAGACGTTTCTACGCCTTGACAGCGCCGTAGCTCTAGCACACTTGCTGTTAACTGACTATGAAGTACGTCGTCTGAATATCTGGTACACGAGTCTCGGGACTAATATATAGTACAATCTCTAATAGTGTTCCCTGATTCATTAGCTGTCGACTTAAGGCGTTGGTAAGGCTGTTGACTGTAAAGTGAACACGCCCGCTAGCTTTTCAGCTCCCACGTCGACCAATACATGACAACTAATACAGTGATTCTAACAACGAGAGCCGCCTCACCACGAGAGCCGCCTGAACCACCTAGGCGGACCAGCGCATCCGCTCATCAGTCCGCCCACCATCAAATTCATCTACAGGCACCTCAGTGTGTCTTCAAGATCAAACGCGCTCACTACCTGGGCGCGGTTCCTTCCACACCACCGTGGATCCCCATCAGCGCACCGGCACCGCGCATCTCTCAACGCTCGGCTTCTCAGGGTTTAAAAGTCTTCGCCTCTGCATGTTCGATTCTTCACCCCTCTACCTTCCTCACTTACATTCGTTCTCACATTCCCCAGTCCGCTAGTCGGATTTCGTTCTTCGTCGTACCCTTTTCTTTTACACCATCCCGGAGATGTTCTCTTACTCTCGCATGATCGCTTCCGTCTCGGTCGCTCTGGCTGTCGCCGCGATGAACTCGGTTCTGGCTGCTCCCGCCGCCCTGGTTGCCCGCAAGCCCGCCTCAATCCCCAGCCCCGCTTTTTCGGTTTACTTGGACCGCTCCGTCGATCCCATCAACGTTCTCCCTCCGGCCAACACCCTCGCTGTGAGTACCCTAACCAACAATACCCCGTACTTTCCCAGTAATTAACCTCTATCGTTTCACTGGCAGGGCTATAACGTCGTCAACCTGTGTTTCTTCACCACCAAAGGCCCCAACGACCAAGCCCAGCTCTACGCCGGTCTTCCCGCAGACACCCGCGCTGCCAAGAAAGCCGAGTACGCCGCTGCAGGCATCAGCGTCGTTGTGACCGCCTTCGGCGACAAGGACCTCCCGACGACGCAGGGCGCGGACCCCGTCGCTACCGCGAACGCGCTGTCCAAGTTCGTCCTCGACAACGACCTCGACGGGGCCGAGATCGACTACGAGGACTTCAATGTCGTCAGCCACCAGAGCGGCGTCGGGGAGCAGTGGCTCTCGACGTTTACACAGACTATTCGGCAGCAGCTTCCCCAGGGTCAGTTTATTCTCAGCCACGCGCCTATCGCTCCTTGGCTCTCTGCGAACACGAACCTCTTCCCTGGTGGAGCGTATGTTACCGTCAACAAGAACGTCGGGTCCATGATCGACTACGTGAGTCCCATCGTCCGCTTCACGACGCCATCGTACCCCTTACTAAACACGTTCCCGCGCGTAGTACAACATCCAATTCTACAACCAAAAGAACTTCAACACCGGCGCAGTCCTCTTCGTCGACTGCGACGGACTCCTCAACAAAGCCGACCAAGCCTTCCCCGGCTCCTCTCTCTTCGAGATCGCGCAGAATGGCTTCGAGCTGAACAAGCTCGTCATCGGCAAGCCGGGCTCGACCGCGGACGCGGGCAACGGGTTCATGGACCCCAAGACACTGGGGACGTGCGTCGACCAGGCCGCGGCGAAGGGCTGGAAGGCGGGCATTATGGGGTTCCAGCTTCCGGATGCGGATACGAATTGGATCAAAGCGGCGAAGGGGTCGACGTTCTAGGTGGACGTTTGGATGGGAGGACTGACGCGATCATGCAGGCTGCCGGGACGACCTCACGACGATCTCACGAGTACCACATGATGTGTTTAACGATTGTAATCTGATGCAGGTTTTCTTGGGGTTATTTCTCTCTCGCGTACGACAAGCCAAATGAATGCGTCCGTGCCTTTCAAGCAGTCTCAGTTTGCAACTCCGTGCAGCACTGCGCGAGTAGCATCGTCCAATTCGCTATACTTTGGTATCGAATGTTGGTGGTGGAAGCAGACTGGCCATAAAATTATCAAAACATGCATGAACTTGATTGTAGTGGTGATTTGACCAGAGCAAGACAGGGAGGGCTAGGCATACGAGATAGGCGGTCGTGGTGAAAGACACGGACTGCGAGTAAGCCTCGGCGCGTCCGCCGGGACGCCCGGAGGCCGCCGGAGGCCGTAACGTCACATGGCGGCGTCAACGTTCCAACGGTCACCGGCCCGGGCAACGACGCCGCGGCAGCCAAGGAAGTTTTCGACCGCGCTCATGTTCCCGCGGGTCGATGACGGTCTCGTTCTGAGACGGTCACCGGTGACTCATTGGTGAGTTCCTCAGTCGACAAAACATACCTATCTGCATGACCTAGGGAATTGCTCTTCACCTTACTAAGCACTTAATAGAGTCTATTATGTCTTCAGCTGCTACAACCATCATCGGTGCATGTAAATACCGCTCATGGCCGTGATTATGCCCGTGATTTGAGTTTCATCCAGCGCAGATGCGCTCAAGCTATGTACATGGCCGACTAGCCGTCCATCAAGGTATCGATCCTTGCTTGCTTACCCGCCGTGCTTCAGCTACGAAAATGGGGGGTGCACCCATAAGGTTGCCAGTCTCACCGGTGAACGCCGCTGGAGCGACGATAGCAGCATACGCGCTGACACGTAGTTGCAAGGTGAGTTTCACAAAATGATTTTGATCAGCGCAGTGTTCGCATCCAGCCCGCTCGTCATAACATGGACCCACCAGTACGTTTGTGTGCTTTCGAGATCAAGAGCGCTCACGACATGGGCGCAATGCGTCTTGCACTCCAGGCCACCCAGGTATCTAATGTACTACTGAAATCGCGCCCGTCTGTGTCTCTAAGACGTATAAATGGCGCGGTACTTTCGTGTTCAATCCTGCACCCCCGCCTTCATTGCTTGCACTGGTTCACACCCTTACGTCTGCTAGTCGGACTTCTTTCTTCTTCCTAGTATCCTTCTTTGACTTCATCCCGGCGATGTTCTTCTACTCTCGTATCATCACTTTTGTCTCTGTTGCGTTGGCCTTAGCCACCGTGAACACTGTGCTCGCTGTCCCGCTTCGCGAGTCCTCGCCCCTTGCTTCGCGCAAGCTTACCTCGATTCCCAACCCGGTCTTCCCTGTATACTTGGATCGTTCCGTCGACCCCATCAATGTTCTGCCTCCCGCTGATACACTCGTGGTAAGAATTACTCCCCAACCTGCGAAGCTTCCACATCTGGTTCACTGACTATCGTCGCTGTTTCAGGGCTATAACGTCCTCAACCTGTGCTTCTACAACACTGATGGTGCCGGTGATCAAGCAAAGCTCTACGCTGGCCTCCCCGCGGATACGCGTGCAGCAAAGAAGGCCGAATATACCGCTGCAGGGATCAGTGTTGTCGTAGCCGCGTTCGGCGACAAGAACCTCCCTACGACGCTGGGTGCGGACCCAGTCGCTACCGCGAACGGGCTGTCCCAGTTCGTCCTCGACAACGACCTCGACGGCACCGAGGTCGACTATGAGGACTTCAATATCATCAGCGGCCAGAAGGGAGTCGGCGAACAGTGGCTCACGACCTTCACTCAAACTATCCGTCAGCAGCTTCCTCAGGGCCAGTTCATTCTCAGCCATGCGCCGATTGCCCCGTGGCTCTCCGTGAACGACGCCATGTTCCCGGGTGGAGCATACATCACCGTCAACAAGAACGTCGGGTCTCTGATTGACTACGTGAGTGTCCAAAGAGTTTGATTAACTACCGGATATGTCAGGTGTTGATAACACTCCGGATGATTAGTATAGTATCCAGTTCTACAACATGGCTAACGATGCCGGCGCCGCTCAATATGCCGACTGCAACGGCTTACTCAACCAGTCCGAGCATCCCTACGAAGGCTCAGCGCTGTTCCAGATTGCTCAGAACGGCTTCGACCTCAACAAGCTGGTGATCGGCAAGCCTGGTACCACCGCCGATGCGGGGCTCGGCTTCATAGACCCCACGACCTTGGGCACTTGCATCGATCAGGCGGCGCAGAAGGGGTGGAAAGCGGGTATCATGGGCTTCCAACTCCCGGACGCAGACTCGAACTGGATCAAGGCTGCGAAAGGCTCGACGTTCTAGTGGAGTAGGATGGCGAAGCAGTGGAGACAGTTGCACGCGCTGGGCGCGAAACGAGAGGGCGCAACGGGCATGATCATAACGACGTGATCTTACGACTATTCACGAGCTTCATATTCTGTGTACAACCATTGTAATCTGATGAAGGTCTTTGGGGTTATTTATCTGAGCGTCGAGCTTGCAAGATCGAAGATACATACGAGCCTCAAAGCGCTTTTTCCAAGTCGGCCGACCACTCCTCATACTGCTCGGCGTTCGCGGCCACGCTAGCAGCCTTGGCCTTGATGGCCACAACAGTTGATTTCCCTAGCGCGAAGCGCGGTGGCATCTGCTCAAGGTGCGCGAGCTTGTAGAGCGCTGCCATGGCTTTCTGCGCGTCCCCCCGAGGAGTATACGTGCCCCAGTTGCTGCGCATCACCGTGCCGGGAAGTTCGCTGTTGTTGTATGCAGGATGTGGTGGCGCCCATTGCGGCTTTGCAGCTCCGCCTGTATCAAATCCGCCTGGCTGGACGATCGTAACCTACGTTCCTCGGGTAAGCTGGATGCAGCGTAGATTGGTATGAGCTCGGACCGCACCTGGATGTTCCACGCAGGGTCGAGCTCCGCGGCCAGCGCCTCACTGAATCCTTCGAGTGCTAAGTAGAACACGCACTTCAGTCATGCGCGCCCACTCTACCATGTACATTACGCTCACCGAATTTACTCGCGCAGTAGTACGCCATCGCAGGCCGGCCTTGCACCGCCGCGAGCGACGAGATCTGAAGCAGCCTCCCGCCCGCCCCAAGAGGGTTCCCCTCGCGAAACACGCGCACCGCCTCGCGCGCGACGGCGGCCGCACCCCAGAAGTTCGTCTCAAACTGCGAGCGCGCCTCCGATTCGGGCACCCCTTCGACTTCTCCGAATGCGGCGATGGCGGCGTTGTTCACGACGATGTCGACGCGCCCGAAATGCGCGAGCGCAGCTGCGAAGGCCTCCGGAGTTTGCGCAGGTTGTGTGACGTCGAGTGTGAGGACGAGCAGGCGGGATTCGGGGTAGACAGCGGAGAGGGTGGAGAGGGAAGGTGCGTTGGAGGGCGTGCGCGCGGTCGCCACAACGTTGTCGCCATTGGAGAGTGCGATCTCTGCGAGGATGCGTCCAAAGCCGGAGGATGCCCCTGTAACTGGCGATGGCAACAATAGAGTCTCAGTGAGATTCAGCGAGAGTGTTCTTATGAAACGTACTGAACCAAACCCGGGTCATGTTCGTTGTGCTATACCTCTTGCTGTGGAAGTGGGATAATGGCGTGAGCGACGGCGATCACTCCCATTTTATGTATCTCTTCTTCTAGCTGCGCGGCACTCTTTTATCACTCCTAGTCGCTGTATGTACATTCAGTCACTGTCGGAGTTAACGGCAATAGAGGACAGTTCCTGCACAAGAGAGGAGGAACAAAGCCGAGAATAACGGGCGTTGAACACCGCAGGACCGGTATATGAGTCAGCAACAATAAGACGTGTCCGAACTCGTCCAAAATAAGAAATGGGCGGGATCGTCGCGGTTGGCAGCGGCGTCCGTGGGTGTCGGCAACGCTATGCGAAGTAGGCCATGCGTAATTGGGAGAAACATGATATCGGAGAACGGTTATGCACAGAAGAAGAGTATGTTAGGGGCCTAAAGCCATTGTGAAGTACAGTGAGAGAGCGTTCCACTGGGGGAATATTACGAGACGCACTAGAGAATCTAAAGCTCTAGTGTCTTGCAGAGATTCAGGCCGTCATGAACTGCTTCACTTCATCTTCCAGCCACGCCCACACCTTTCCTCCAAGCTCGTCGTCGTACATCTCCGCCCGGCACTTTCCCAGCCTTGCCCATGGGATCATAAACTAGACGTAGCACGCGACAAACATCAGCCCAGAACCATGCGAAAGCATAGTCTAGGAATCACTCACCTCTCCGCTGTAGTTGAGGGCTTCAGGCATCGTGCCCGCAAAGAGTTGCGTGAGAGCGCCGTATGGCGTGGGGTACAACATCGTGCAGTTCTACTCGCGGGAAGCCTGTCAGTCGGAAGACCAGAGCAGAATGATAGTCCACCCACCATGAGTTTACGGTGTACGGACCCAGCGAAACGTTGAAGTTCGGACTGAATGTTTCCTGAAACGACACGTAGTGAGAAAAGATGAGAAGTATATACACGAGTGCAAAATATCACCTGGATTGACGGCGACGGCGATAATACCTTGATCTGCGTACCGCTTTGCAAACTGACGGGCTACGATAGCGGCGCCCTGAGTGCGAGCGGTAGACGTCATCTATTAGCGCAAGCGAGTAGATCAGATTCTGAGAAGACGTACGAGCTTGCTCTGAGGGTATAGACCCTGACTCCCCCGCTTCTTTCTCTCCGGGCCGTCCTTGAATGTCTCCCAACGGATCGTGTCGAGATACGCCACGGACGAGGAGGTGTTGATGATACGCGCATGGCCGTCAGGCGAGGTCTTCACACCCTCGAGTAGCGCGGGCATCAGGAGCTTCGTAAAGAACCAAGGTCCGACGACGTTCGTGCCCCACTGCAGGTCGTACCCGTCTTTCGTGATTTGCTCGATTGGCGGAGACATGACACCTCTAATCAAACGTGCCTCGATCAGATGATGCTCCATAGCTACAGAGAAAGAGACAGCTTACGCATTGTTGAAGAGAATGTGGAGCGCCTGCTCTTTGCTGAGGAAATCGACGGCGGCGGCCTTGACAGTAGCAAGACTTGAGAGGTCAAGCTCGAGGAACAGCGCCTCTTTTCCGGTAGCTTCCTTGAGCGAAGCGATCGCACTTTCTGCCTTGGCTCGGCTACGCGCCGCGATGTAGACCTTCGCGTTGTGCTGCAGAAGAACCTGATACGGCGGCAACACGTCATCACCTGGAAGAAGATATCAGTTTGCAGAGTACTGACCTTGCAGGTCTCCAATCCAATACCAACGTTTCCGCCTACGATAGATCAGCACGTCTGTTGCATGATTGGAAACGTGAGCCGTAGCACACCTGTTACAATGACGATGCGGCCTGAGAGATCCGGAACTTGGTCGACGCTGAACTCCGATTTGGGCGGATACATCTGTGCGAGTACGCTCATTGTGTTAGAGAAAGCAGAACTCATATTACCAGTGGTTATAGAGCAGCAGGAGAGCGACGAAGGTGCCAGTTGCTTGCAGCGCAAATTGGGAAGTTAGAGAATGGGATGATGATCATCCTAGCACGCATGAGCACTTTATATATGCGCGACCTAGCTCTCGGTTATGAACGGCAACATGTAGGGGCATACGTAGTATGCCCGGCCACGCTTGGAGGTTTGGACACACCGGCATTCGGCCAGCTCGGTCGGATGCTCACAGCCATTCTAAGGAGGAATATCATCGGAGCCGGCGGCCGGCGGACAACAGACGGTGTTGTGAGGTACGGCAATCTGGTCAGACACTTCACGTGAAATAATTGGGACGCAGGAAAGAGGATTTAAACCAGAATAACTGGCGGGTCGAAACACAGTGGGCGCACCTTCGGCCGCAAAGGGGACAGGCCCGGGCATGGAGGCGCGGCGGCCTCAGCACAACTAGTTTCTGTTCCCCAATCGCAGAAGACAATCAGATAACATCTTGTGGGATAAATGTGTTTTAAACGAGAACGAGGCTTCAAAACGCGTTGGTACTGGTGGGAGTGGACACTTTCCAGCAAATTGCGCGGTTCGGTTTCAAGTGCACAAGCGCTCGCACCCATCTGGGCGACGGTACAGTCATCTACGCGTCTATGAGACACCCCCTGTCAATGAGACAGATTGCCGCTGTACATTCAAATCTTCGTGTATCTGCCCCATTTCGGGCTTGTTTTGTTCGTACTTCCAGAGCCTGAGAAGTGTAGTGTAACAGTTTTTGCTTTGTGGATCCATGGGAGCGAAAAATTCGCGAAGATGGGTAGATGAAACAGGTGAAATATACACTCGGAAATTGTATAAACAAGCTCATGGCCCTTCAAAGGGTTTTTTTGCTTCGTAACGGGTTTCTGCAGAGAGTTCTAGGTCTGTATTACATTTCTATGTGTGTTTTGGGTCCAACAATCCATGGCATGCATCATGACCCGACGAATAAAGCCGAGGATGGCGCAGCGGCGTCTTGCCGCGATTTAGGCGCGCGTCGG